>JAJGOT010000001.1:3980000-4525000 GCA_022457155.1 Cladopsammia gracilis
ATTGTCATCTTTCCATCTTTCTCGATTTCAATTACCTAAAAAACATAAATAATGGTCTTCATTGTAATGTTACTACACAACCATGACAACAAAAAAGGGTCTTGCATGCCATACCGCATGAGTTGTAAGCCAGTCAGTCAGTCAGCCAGTCAGTCAGTTAGTCAGCCAGTCAGCCAACCAGTCAACCACTGCCAGCCAGTCAGTCAGTCAGTCAGTCAGTCAGTCAGTCATCCAGTCAGTCAGTCAGTCAGTCAACCAACCAGTCAGTCAACCAACCAGTCAGTCAGTCAGCCAGTCAGCCAACCAACCAGTCAGTCAACCAACCAGTCAGTCAGTCAGTCAGTCAGCCAGTCAGCCAACCAACCAGTCAGCCAACCAACCAGTCAGTCAGTCAGTCAGTCAGTCAGTCTGTCAGCCAACCAGTCAGCCAACCAACCAGTCAGCCAACCAACCAGTCAGTCAGTCAGTCAGCCAGTCAGTCAGTCAGTCTGTCTGTCAGTCAGTCAGTCAGTCAGTCAGTCTGTCAGTCTGTCAGTCAGTCAGTCTGTCAGTCAGTCAGTCAGTCAGTCAGTCTGTCAGTCAGTCAGTCTGTCAGTCAGTCTGTCAGCCAACCAGTCAGCCAACCAACCAGTCAGTCAGTCAGCCAGTCAGCCAACCAACCAACCAGTCAGTCAACCAACCAGTCAGTCTGTCAGCCAACCAGTCAGCCAACCAACCAGTCAGCCAACCAACCAGTCAGTCAGTCAGTCAGTCAGTCAGTCAGTCTGTCAGTCAGTCAGTCAGTCAGTCAGTCTGTCAGTCAGTCTGTCAGTCAGTCTGTCAGTCAGTCTGTCAGCCAACCAGTCAGCCAACCAACCAGTCAGCCAACCAACCAGTCAGCCAGTCAGCCAGTCAGTCAGTCAGTCAGTCAGCCAGTCAGCCAACCAACCAGTCAGTCAGTCAGTCAGTCAGTCAGTCAGCCAGTCAACCAACCAGTCAGTCAGTCAGTCAGTCAGTCAGTCAACCAGTCAGTCAGTCAGTCAGTCAGTCAGTCTGTCAGCCAACCAGTCAGCCAACCAACCAGTCAGTCAGTCAGTCAACCAGTCAATCAGTCAGTCAGTCAGTCAGTCAGTCAACCAACCAGTCAGTCAGCCAACCAACCAGTCAGTCAGTCAGTCAGTCAGCCAGTCAACCAACCAGTCAGTCAGTCAGCCAACCAGTCAGTCAGTCAGTCAGCCAACCAGTCAGTCAGTCAGTCAACCAACCAGTCAGTCAGTCAGTCAGCCAGTCAGTCAGCCAACCAGTCAGTCAGTCAGCCAGTTAGTCAGTCAGCCAGCCAACCAGTCAGTCAGTAGCTAGTCTGTCTGTCAGTCACTCAATCAGTCAGTCAATCAGTCATTCAGTCTGTCAGTCAGTCAGCCAGTCAGTCAGTCAGTCAGTCGCTCAGTAAGTCTGTCAGCCAGTCAGTCAGTCAGCCAGTCAGTTAGTCAATCAGTCAGCCAATCAGCCAGTCAGTCAACCAGCTAATCAGCCAGATGGTGAGTCAGTCAGTCAGCACATCAGTTTAACTGAGTATTTCTATTATCATTTTCTGCTCAGTGTGCAGTTCAGATGAAATAAATGGTGCTATCTGATTAGTTGCCTAAGCAGTCCAGAATAATTTTATCTGGATGATGCACTTTTCATCCCAACTACTCTTGCATGGTATAATTTTCAAGGGGGGCACTTATAATTTTTATTTGAAAAAAAATATGTTAAATCGACAAGCTTGTTTGGTATAACTTAGATTAATGTCATGTTCTTTCCTTTGGTAGCATGACTGCAGAAGAAACAAATTTGGCTAGCCCAATATTTTGACATCTGGACTTCAAACTTGGTCAATAACATTACAACTGTATCACACCTCATCATGTCCTGTACCAATGAGTATTTTGCCTTCATCAGTATGTAGGGATCTGACAGGTGGCAGGTTTTGTAGAAGGACTGATCCTGGATTCATGGATGCTTCCTCTACCTTGAAAGCCTTGATGCACTGCTCAAACAGGGGGTCCCACATGGTGACTACACCATCTCGGCCACCAGTCACGTAACCCTGAAATAAACATTATGTAAAATAAAAAACTCACAAACATTGCATAGGTTGGAAAGATGTAAAATCAATATTCACTGACACTTACAGCAACTGAAGAAGAATTTCCAAGAGGCAGAAGAAACTGGCTCAGCAAGAAAGAGAGAGAAGGTCAGACAGGGTAGAATAAGAGAAGAAACAAGTCAAGATAGGATTTTATTACACTTTTTTCATTCCCTAAGAAAAAAATCCTACACACTACTTGTTGGGAAGTCTAGATTATGCTGTTTCCATAGCGACCTATGGTCCATTTCTATTTACACGTTATTTCCATGGTCTCATGCTGACCTTCACAAGAGACAATAAATTATAATGAATAAATAAACATAACTTGTAATCATAGAGCAGTTTTCAATTGAGTGTCGAAAGTAATTACACAATTGCTTTGGTTTTGCATTACTCGCTTTGTGATTGGCTAAAAATTCTCGCACCACTTTCTCGACCAATCAGAAGTAAAACCAAAACCAATCATGACTTGCTCGCATGCGTTTTCCCACGCTTGGCGCGCGCGACATGTAATTGCTTCGAGCTCTGATTGGTTCACTTGATTGTTTACGACTGCTGTGATTGGTCAGAGTAATTACTTTGGTTTTGGTTTTACGACACTCAAATGAAAACTGCTCTATACACTTGTAAGTACAAGCACAAGTCAGAGTAATAATGCATCACATGAAAATAAACAAAAGCAAGTGTATAATATAACGGTTTTTTTTTTACAAAATGTAAATTCTCTAATAAAGACCCTTTATTTATTTATTTATTTATTTATAAAAACAAGCACAAAAATGAGGAAACTTTTTAACAATAAGTTAACAGTGTACATGCTTGCTGTTACATGATGACTCTTGTGATAGTCTACCGGGTATTTCCATTTCTCATGAAAACTTAGCTTAAAAAGTACACACCTGTTGTTTAGTTTGGCATAGTGAGTACATAGCACAAACAGGTCCATTGTGTGCCTGAACTGAACGGCGCAGAGTCGTCCCCTGCCACACATATACCAATCCTGTATCACTGCCAGTGAAGCACAGGTCATCTGTTGGACTGTGACAGACACACAGCATAGTTGCTGCAGTTCCAGCTTTACCAAATGTCACTGGACGCTTCTCCAATTTCGTATCTAGGATAAACAAAATGTTATTTTAATATTAAACCTTGGGACTGCAACTAATGAAATCCATGGTGCCTCAAGCTTGGGCAAAAAGGTGTTGCCCTAAGATGGGGCTACCAGGCACTGTTAGAGCACAGCACTGGTACAATGTACAGTATTCAAGAATTAATGTTTGCATTACCCTTTTGTGTCCAAAATTTGATGTGTTTCTCCCCGACAGTCACAAGGTAATTTGGGTTGAATGGATTCCACTCTATGACAAAGATCATGTCCTTGTGGCCACGAGTTGACACCATTTTCTGCTCCTTCTTCCAATCCCAGATACAGATGCTGTGGTCGTCATCAAGACCAACATCTGCCAGTTTCTTCCCATCACCTGTTATATGAACAATTATATTAACCACACATACAATTAAGCTTGCCTGTGGGTAACATGAAAATGCAAACACATGCACAAGCAAGGAAATGATGGGCTGGAAAAAAAATTTCTTTATTAGCAGACAAAATAAATTATTATCGCAGATCTGTTATTTTGGACATACTATGTAAGATAATCCAGTACACTAAACTAAACAGTCTGTATTTTTGTGCGAATCCATAAAAAAAAGCAGCGAAAGGTGAAGTGGTGGAAAAGAACTGGAGCAAGTCTTTTAGAAGCAAATGACAGTAACAGTTACAATATCTTAAAGCCTAAATCTGAGTCATTTGAGTATGGTCATGATATCCAAGGACATTTTGAAAGTACCTGAAAAATCTACACAAATGATGCCTCTCTTGTGAAAGCCTTTAAGCACAGCCACAGTTCTCATGGAGCTGGCATCCCAGACATGAGTCTCTGCTTGTTTGCCAACCTGCAGACAAATCACATTGCATCACCAGTCAATACAACAGCAACTGTTCACATGGCTTTGCATAGTTTCTCCCAGCACAATGCACATGCTACATGTATCAATCAGGCATCTTAAAGTTTGCATCTGTTCATGAGTGGTAGGGGTATGTTGCAGAATAAGAACAATAGGGGAGCAGAGATGGTGAGAGCACTCGTCTCCCACCAATGTCGTTGGGTTACATGTAGATTCCCGGAGGCGACGTCAAATGTGGGTTGAGTTTGTTGTTGGTTCTGTCCTTGCTCCGGGGCTTTTTTCTCTGGGTTTGCCACTTTTTCCTCCTTTCTCAAAAAACATTTCCAAATTCCAGCTGGATCTGGAATTTGAGAGCAACAGGTTTGTCAGTCGCAAGACTGTTAAGTTTCACCCTCGTTAAACAAAGTCAATTGATTTATTTTTATTTACATGTATTTATAATGCTGAACACCAAACACAGAATCCATTCAAGTCTTAATTTTTATTATTACAGTGTATCAAATACTAAAATTCCATTGCCCCACTCAAATGGATCAGTTCTCAGATGATAACAGTATTTCTAAACATCTCTTGTAAGCAACCACTTGCCCTGATCACAAATGTAGTCACTTTAAAGAGATTCAACTTGTAACCCACCTGTCCTGTGGCTACAAGGTCCAACTCATCATGAATGGTAAGACAAAGAATATCATCTGTGTGGCCCTTGTAGAACCTCTGCTGGTGACTAGGAGGACTGTAGACTATTCCAAGAGCTGCCACATGGAATACTATCTCATTAGACTGGGTGTAGAACAAATTGTTACAAGCATTGTAGCCATGGTACCTAAAAAATAGAACAGGAGTTCACAATAATGTCACTTGTAGCTTCAGCGCTCAGAAAATTATTGAAAAGACTTCACTTAACCCAATAATTAAAATGTCAGCTGGTACACTGCAACGGAAGGGAACCATGCCTCTCTCAAACCTACCCAAAAGCAAACTTGAGATCCAGTCCTTCATTAGGTCCTTTTTTGCCCCGTGTTGGGCTGACTGATCGTGGTCGTTCTTCGTCTTGTGTCTCCTCCCTTTTCACAGACCTGGACCCAGATCTAGATAACCTTTGATAAAATAATATAAAACTACCAATATTATTGGTGCTGTAATCAGACAAACTACAGCCTATAACTTAGCATGCATCTGTACAACACTAGGTGAAGTTTAACTGAGTAAAATAATAGATTCTTCAGGTAGTTCAGGGGGGAATACACTTTGCTCAGGTGATTTTACTTGGCTGATGATCTTTTTGGATTACTATGTTGTTTGTACTTGTACATTTCTGTACTTATCACTGACCCCTCTCCCAACCTCATCACCATGTTGCCAAGATCTTTTATAAAATTATGTTCCCCATTTAATCCTCACAATTACAGTCTAAAATGATCTCTTTTTCTAAACCAAATGCCTCCAACTTTCCCTTAAGAATAGCACCTGCCCCAAGCTCATCTATAAGTGGTAATTTTCAATAATGGTAATCATTAGGAATCAGGGATGTAGCTAAGAGCAAGCTAGAAGTGATTTTTTTTTATTCATCACCAGCTGACATCTTATCGAGCCGGTCGTGAAGGGGTAAAATGGGAGCTGGGATTTGCCTTTTTTAGAGGCTGGGAAATGGGATTTTGTGCACTGGGACTGGGATTCATGAAACAAAAACAATAGAAAAATGGGAATGGGATTTCAATTTGAGCAATACAGGCTGGGATTGTGGGATTTGAGCTGGGATTTGAAAAAAACAATTTGCTGGGAAATGGGATTAGGACACCCCCTTCACGACCCTCCTTATCAGCAATTAACAAACACTTAGTATTTGGGGTTAAGTACTACATGTATGTCTTGATGTCTCAAATCATGTACTATGTAGGCGCTAGATGTCTGAGTCATACATGTATGTTTAGGGGTCAATTTGTACTTTACCAAGAGCGCTGTCTTGGAGTCTTCACTTCTTTAGGTTTGAGTGGGCAAGAAGCTTGGTCATGTGCTAAAGACAAACAAGCTTTACATAAGACAGCTCTCCGTGCATCTCGGGATGAAGCTATAATCCACAAATTTTCGTCAACTGTGCTCCAGTCTTTAAGGCCATTCTGAGATGCTTTACGCCTGAACGCAACATCATATCTTTGCCAAGCTTTCTTGTCTTGGCATTCACGGTATAATCTGGTTATTATACCTTGGTATGCTAGCAAGTCTCGGATTCGATTAGGATAACCACATGTGAATATGGCAACATAAGCAGCCATGCAATCAATCCATTTAGTTATATCATCAACTCTTTCAGTTTCATCAATCAACATCTTGTTCTTTGCATTTTCCTTGCCAAGATTTTCAGGAAGGAGTTCCTGAAAATTAACATATTTTCCTCCTCGTATTTTCCCAACAATTTCTTTCGGGATGGGCGGTTGGCCAGTGTGCACCTGAAAGTCTTGAACTGGTACTGACTGTGATTCAAAACTTCTACTTAAGGAAGAATTTACCCTTGCATCAGCAGCTGCTGACCTCCATAAAGTTTCAAAACTTTTTGAGCGACTGCCAGAAAAGTTTAGTGATGTACTTGGCGTAATGGAGGTATTGTACTTATCATACTCATCATCATCATCATCATCATCTGACCATTGCACATGTGGGTATCCATTTCTCTTTTCAGAGCCAAATGGGACCCTTGCATTTTCTACAGTAGTGGTACCATTTTGTGAACTAGAAAGCAATGTTTCCCAAGCTGCCTTGGAGTTTTTTCCTTTCCGTCCTTTCTTGGTATTAGTTCGTGCTGGATCTACTCTTTTTTTCTCTCTTGTAAACATTATAAACAACAAGGATCCGTGTATTATTAAAGATATATTATTGTCCAAAGATCTTAAGTACCGAGTCACGCTAACAGCATAAACACGCCGTTATAAATTTGCACTTTATAAAAAAATCTCAAGTCCTCGACAATCGCATTGGTAGTGTTTGCAAATCAATCCTTGGATATACCACATCTATAAAACAATATTTCTGCGTTTAGCATAACATTTGTCCAAATAAAAATGTACCAAGTTTAAAATATAAGGCTCCAGCGTATCTCCCAGGAGACCTCGTGTGTTCATTTGTAAGGTCCTTCTTGCCGTCAGTATTTAACCAACTAAATACGCCTCGCTCGCTCCATGTACCAGAAAAATAGTTCTTAACGTAGACGGCTGATAGATTATATGCATCATATGCATATGCTTTTAAAAGCAACTCAAATATTTGCACTTTTAACGAAGGTATACAAATCACAAATGGCCACAAAGTTTGTTGATTTCTGTTTACCGCGCTAGCTGAGAACCGCGCCTGGAAACTAGAATAACCTGAGAGCGAGGCTACCGGAAATATATTATGGTCTAGGAACTAGCTTCTTTCTCTCTCTCGCGATCGCGATTTTCCACCAGGTATGGTACACTATCTGTGAAAAATCCGTCTGCATCCGCGTTGTAAAAAGCGTTTTGTAACAATTTCCTTAGTTTCTAAATAAAACAATAAGTGTTCTTTTCTTTTGGCTAGATATATTGTATCGTGTTGCTCGAATAATGATTTTAACGGCGATTGTTTTGAAGGCTTCTGTTGACATCAGCGTTTTGTTTCTCAGGGTTCAACATGGTGCGAATTAATGTCTTAAGCGACGCTCTAAACGCCATTTGCAATGCCGAAAGACGAGGAAAGCGGCAGGTTCTTCTGCGCCCCTCATCGAAAGTTATTATAAAGTTTCTCACAGTAATGATGAAACATGGTAGGTTTAAGTTATGTCTGTATCCTTATTTTGATAAAATAAGCATAAATATTTAAGTCTTATCAGATACACGTGCCAAGATCATTTTTAATCATATGTTGTGGATTCACGAGAATAGTGAATTTGTGAAGTATTTTGACTTCTTCATGCCACTTCATGCTTGTCTCTTGTGAAAGAAAAGATAATGTACCAGTCAATTCCAAGACCGCCCATCCCCCCCCCCCCCCCCGGGCAAACCCCCGGGCATTTGACTTTTTCAAAAAAAATTTGTCAAATGCCCCACTATGTGGGCAGTTTATACGGTCAAATGCCCCACCGTGCAAGGCTTCACAGAGCGTCAAATGCCCCACCGTCCGGGCAAGGAGGGATTAAAGTAACTAGTTACAGTGGATTCCAGCTTACTTTTGGCCGCGCCAGTTGCCAAGTTCGTTGGGAAATTTGATACTACGTTGAATTGCGAAGTTGTCAATTACATTTGAGCCTGTATGTAAAGTCTGAAGTTGTTCTTAAACGCTATTTGCGAAGTCAAAACAATTTTTAGCCGATCTGGATGGTTTTCCTTAACATTTAATATTTTGTAGACTTGCCAAGACCAATCTATAAACTGGTGCTGTTCGGATTGTTTTCGAGGTGAGATCACGTACGCTGTAAGATGCATGCCGCTATTTCAGTTGTGGTTTTGAATTCGACCAACATATAAATCGTAAATTATCTTTCGTGTTCACTTTAAATGTCTTGCAATCTTTGCTTGTGCTGTTGTCTGTTGTTTATATATCTCTTAGCTAGATTTAGTTTCAGCGAAAAAAATAGAACGATATTGCAACTTCTGAACATGTTTCGAAATACTAAATGTAAACAAAGATCTTCCTTAGTCACTTTCCTTTTTTGTCCGTTGATCTGATTTCCAAATAAATATTTGAAAATAACAATGCACAATTAACAACGTGTCAACAGACACATGGAACCGGAAAGAATGGATTATGAAATCTTTTACCTTGCGACCGCTTACCAACGTTTTTGTTGAAGTCAAATGCCTGCCCCGCCCCGTCGGGCCTCGTTTCACGTCAAATGCCCCACCATGCGGAGCTAACCTCTCGTCAAATGCCCGGGGTATGCCCGGGGGGGGGATGGGCGGTCTTGGAATTGACTGGTACATAATGTTTATTTGTTATTTGGGTCACGTGATGATAACTTCAGGCCAGCACTTGGTGATGGAGCTCATTGCCCAGTCTGTGAAAGGGTATAATAGAACTCACAATTGACCAAGTTCCCATCTGGCCTTGTAGCTCAGTGGTAAAACGTTTGCTCCAGAATCACAAAGGTTATGGGTTTGAACCGCGTCGAGGCCTAATTGCAGTCCCGTCAAGGCTCTTAATTGCAGCTCCTTCATTCGCTGCATAACCGCAATGGTCAAATTCTATTTAAAAGTAACTGTGTTTAAACACTGGTCCTGTTTTCTTGGTGCAGACATTACCAAGTGAATCTAAATACTTTGTTGTCTTGATAGATAGATAGACAGACAGATAGTCTAAAGGATAGCAAAATTGTGAGCTAAGATTGTGATCTTGACATCAGAGCTGTCAGTAATGTTTGAAGTAGAAGGTAGTAGGGAAGAAATTAGCCAGGGAAAATTTATTTCTGGTGTTGTCAATGTTTTGTTTTGCTATCAAAGTGGCTGTTACGTTATAGCTGGGGAAAATCCCCGATCTTTGGCCTTAAGTAACAGCACTGTCTTTGGCCTTAAGTAACAGCACTGTAATATAGATGTCTCTTTTGTCATTTGCTGTTTGCCAAGTCATGGTTCTTTACTTGAAATAGCTGACAATGTCCTAACTAAATTCTGTTACTGCTTTGTCACTTATCTTTCAATGAACTGTGTGTCCTGGCTTTATGAAGTAACTGTGAGCATGCTACTTGTAGTGAGCAAGCTTGCTGCTATACCGAGACAATAAATAGGTCATGTGAAGTTTACTAATGAGTTCTGTGTTTGTTTTCAGGTTATATTGGAGAATTTGAAATTGTGGATGATCACAGAGCAGGCAAAATTGTGGTCAATCTAACAGGACGACTGAACAAGGTTTGATATTGTTGATACTTAAAAGGACTTTTTCATGCAACCTGCATGCGTGCATGGATCTTTCCATTGCTTGGCTAAGGTCATTTAAGATTCTAAAATAACAATTCGTACTTGTGAGTAAGTTAGGCACAATACTGCAGTAAACGCTACAAATAAAATACAAATTGCTTCATTTCGAAGACAATTGAAATAGATAGCAGTTACAAGTGTTAAAGCAAATTTATTGTTGGCCTGCAGGATACATTATTAACTCGCATAACATAGCATTAACCATTCCCAATTTTCTTATTTGAAAGGGTTTCTCTGTGTGCCTTACTTTCTTATTTTAGAATCTTTAATGGAAAAATTTGTGCAAGAATTCACATAGCATGATACAGTCATTTTAAAAATATAAATGAACTAGAGGGATGTCTTAGAAAGACTGTTATTAATTTTTATCAATCTTGTGGATGCAGTCTCAAGATAAATAAAATAGCTGATAATAAATGTAGCTTTCTTTATCAATTGTCTCATGATGTGGTCGACACTTAAGTTGTGGATCGCTATTATGGATGTGTAACACTATTATATCACTGTGGTCGTTTGTGAATGGTGGATTTCAACTCTTATTATTCTGGTTAGAAAGTTTTCCCACAGAGGTTTGCGATGGTACTTATCCACTGTTTATTTGTTTTTTGAAGATTATACAAGGTTACAAAAATTGGGAAAACCTATATTTTTGTATGAATTTGTCTAAATTACTAAAGCTTAAGTCATAAGTGTGTGGACAGTTAAAAAATCTAAGGGTTTGAGAAGCTTCTTTTAGTTTTTGGCGATGTATTCTATCATAAACTGACAAAAATCTTGACTTTTGCCTGTGAATATCCGTTGACAGGTTGTTGAAGGTCAGTCAACAAAGTAATAACACTGCCCTCATCAGGATGATTTCAGAAACAAGACATACTAAATAATATTGGCTATCTATAAAGGTTGTGTCTTGATAGAATCTTCTTCTTTTTTTCAGTGTGGTGTCATAAGTCCTCGTTATGATTTGAAAGTTCATGACATTGAACAGTGGGCAAGCAATCTTTTGCCATCCAGACAGTTTGGGTAAGTAAGAGTCCTGCGATTGCCATTATTTGGAAAGCTGCCACATAATCTATAGTAACTTTCATTCTGAATATACAAAGTTTAAAAAAATTCTGTATGTGGAGTTCAGAGCCACCTTAAATTTTCGAAAATTTAAGATGGCTCTGAACCCCACCTACAGAATTTTTTAAACTTTGCCAAAAGTTGTATCTTATCCTACTGATCAAATTTCGACAATAAAAAATGGGGTTCACCGAGTCATTTTTGAGTTGTTAACATTTAAAGCTAAAATTAAGGATGTTTGCAGCACGTTATACTGTTGCTATAGTAACATATTGTGGCACAAAAATGATAACAATGTGTTCACCAATCTTTGGGCATTCGTTTGATATCATGATTGTAGCACCAACTGATAAAGAGTGGTTTTAATAACCCATCAAAATCTAAGTCTTGGAAAGTGCTGGAAACTGTTGGGAACCACCTTAAAGGATAACATGTAGGTGCAATTTTCATGAATTTCTTGAAAAAGTGGGAGTCCACAGAACACCTGGACACCCTGCTGGCTAAAAGCTTGCACCAATGGCCATGCCCACTTTTTTGTTGCTGTGTGAAATCCTGGACATGCTACCCAGTGATTGAAATGTTGTAACTTTGCATCAGACTTACCACACATAATTGTGTTTGCAGATATCTTGTCATTTCCACCTCCAGCGGCATTATGGACCATGAAGAGGCCAGAAGAAAGCACACTGGTGGAAAACTTCTAGGGTTTTTCTACTGACCAAGATCATTATAAATAAACAGACTAATTTCTGTGCATTGTGTTGTATGCTTCTTGTGAAGCACAGATAGACTCTTGCCCTGTGCTCATTGTGTTGAAAAAGAACAGAAATGAAGAAAATAAAACGTCAAACCAAATGGTTTGATGTTTTATTAAGTGGTAAACAATTTCACTTAATCCCTATTACTTACGCCAACTGTTCAAACTGAAAACGGCGAAAAAGTGAAACATCCTGACTGACATTTTCTAATCATATGACACAAGCAATTTGTTGATTGTTTTCCGTGCAAATGAAACAACCCTACCCTTGATCTTAAACGGTCTGAGATTGCAGGATGGGGAAAGAGTGAGTATATCAGGCTAAAAAGATCTACCCTGCACACCAGGCACTTTTGGAGGTGCTCAAGCAGGTTTTGGAGTGTCAGCCAACGACACGCATCCCCTAGCATGTCCCTGCTTGACCAAACCTGCTTGAGCACCCCAAAAAGCACCTGTTGTACAGGCTAAAAAAAACGGACTAGAAACCCCTACTTTGTCCTCGTTTCTTTGGGTGAAGGATTAGGCACCAAAGACTAGAAAATTAGATAACTGTAAATTGATTCACTAATACCAAAGTCAAATATATATCGACTGGGTCTGAGAGTTCCCAGTTGAAAATGATTCATCATGGCACCCATACATACATACTTTATTGAAAGGTCTGAAAGAAAAAAAAGGCAGCCATAGGCTGATGTGGACCTTCTGAAGTAGTCAGGCCCGTGCGTCTTGCTTCACTGACATTTAACTTCTCTCGCTCTCCAGCTGCCCCGCGGTAAAATCAAAGAACTGGTGAATTTGATTTTTGGCCGGGAGAAGATTGGATGCTAGCAAATTTTGGCGCGCGGTGTGTCATGGGAGAGGACGGGAGTAAAATAGCAGAAGATGCACAACGTTTATTGAACATTTGGAAAAAAACCCAAAACAACAACCAATAAGAAAAAAAGCTTCTGCGAGCGCGGTTTGCACCTTCCAATTGTCTGAGATTCGCCAGTCGCTTTTAACTTTAATTTCGTGCCTTAGCGTGGCCGCGCTCGCGCCTCAAGTCACTGGTATCTAATCTTCTCTCGCCCTAAAATCAAATAAATGGCGACTGAGTAGGCGTCAGTGTCGAAGATGTCCCAAGAAGGCGAGTTGAGTATTAGTTTATATCAATTGAAGTGCAATAACTCCCTGATCTCTCCTCCACCCATGGAAATTGGGTGCAAAAAACTAAAATAACGGCAAAACCACAGCGACAAACCAATGAAAAGTGCCGGATAAAAACGGCAAACTGATCCTTACGGCAAGGAGAAGAGATTGAGACAGAAGTGACATAAAAAACAACAGTTGGGTGTGTTAGGAAAGGGGGGTGAGAGAAATTGATTACTCTCCATTGAATTCTGTCTGGCCACCGAGTACCCGGAGTCTGATCTCATTCGGTTCATGATCAATGATTTGAGGTTTTGCTCTATCCACGAGAAGTCACAAGATGGAACATGAGTTTCTTACAATGGTCAAATACTTAAAAAGGTAAAAAAGGTGGCGCAGTAATAATAACGCAAGTTCTGCTCCTTAAAAGCAAGTGTTGAATAAAAGAGGACGAGCAGAAACATAAAAAGATTAGCAAATTGGAAAAAAGAGTCTCCTATATATTGCACTAAGAAACGGCAGTTCTCCTCAACACAACACCACGGTTAGATAGACTTGACATGATTAGCACTCAATTATTAAAACTGGCAGACGCGGACAGCTGTTTCGCTCCTGTTGGGGCTCGTCAGCACATTGTAGCTAAAACACAATGAGACTCATTGACACTTCACTTATCCCATTTATACTGCTAGTCATTGTAGAGAAGAGTTTAAATCGGAGATTGGTCATCAGTCGCGCCACACGTTTTGTGTAGCAAGTGACCAAAAATCGAACTAATCACTGCAGCCTGTGACGAGAACTGAACAAACCGGAAAATATCGTGTATAAATCATCATAAATGTTCCTATATCTCCTTAGGGGAGAATAGGGCTGCAAATCGTGTATAAATAAACGTCATTATTTTTACTGTAGAAATTTAAAAGACGCCCATGGAGCGACAATTGATATAAGGCTGCATCGCTCGTTTGGTCGATCATCATATGGCAGCGTCGAGAAAATTAAATCCCGTTTAGCGAAACCTTGAATTGCATTTGTAACTGTAATGATCATTATTTACACCAAAATCTTAAAAAATTAAATGAGTCATTTATTTCTTGAGGTGTTCGTGTTAATAATCAAGTAACAGGTGTATGGACACGCTTGACGGCAACCAGCGCTGACGCACTTGTCCTTACCATTCATAATCGGAACAAAAGCGACAACGAACGGATGTGTTTTAGTCGCGCCAAGATGATTACGGACCTTTATTCGGTCCCTTTCCTTGCAGTGGTTTTATTTTCTAGTAAATTGATTGTCAGATTTGCTTCAGCAGCGCCAGAGCAGAATCCAGGAGACAATATCGTCAAAGACTGTAATGGTATTCTTTATCGTTTAATGATCGATTCAGGGGTACCTCCATTTCCTGCCACCGCTTGCGATGTGAAGCAGGTAAGAAGTTGCTATTATTGATAACATACGTTTTAGTTTCACAGATATTTCAGCCATCAGTGATTTTATATCACGATATAGAGCAAGCGCACACGCTGACCTCTCCGTTATAAAAACCTGCTTATTTTGATTTAAAAATTATTTATTTTAGTTCAGCAAAAGTGAAAAAAGATTGGTAGCTCCCAGAACTCCCATAATTATCGTTTGTCATAAATATGGAGGCCTTCAATGCAATTAAGCAACCTAAATTCTAGATTAGAAGCAACAAAATCAAGCTCTGATACTCTCTCTTCTTGTTTAATTTACAATAGGAGATTACATGGTCAACTGGAAACAGTCAATTATAATCAATTACCATGCCAGCCGATAAAACTATACTGAGTCCTTTAAGTTCCACAGTTTAAGCTTAAGTCAAGAACAAGGGAGACTTAGAGCTATTAGAAAATATATTGCGATCGGTGTAAAGACATTTATTATCAGTCCTTTTTACAGTTGTAAGGGTCTGGCCGCTGCTAAATTGGGAAACATCGTCGCGGCAACATTTTCGTAGAGCACTTTTTTTTTTAAGTTTAGCCGCTCGAACGGATGGAATGAAATGTTTATATCGAATCAAATAAAATATATTCTTGCTCCCCGGACGCAAATTTTGCTTCCGAAACCGAGATGTTTTCCAGTTTAGCCACAGCAGAAGAAACAGTGTTTTCGCAACACAGTGTTTCCTAGTTTGCCAGGCGTTAAGTACCGGCGGTCTTGCTAAATTCTCGATGGCGTAATCACATAGAGTTTAAATTTTGTCAGAGCTCCCGCTTTTTACCTGTTAGCTAGTGGGGTCCTCAGTAGTGTTTATCATTCCAACTCCCAACTATCTCTCGTTTTGTTTCCTGCGTTAAATTTTCTTTCCAACATGACAATTCGCCGGCAACACGCTACAGAAGGGAGCTTACTTAATGAAGACGACAACGCTAAGGAAAACGTCACTTGAAAACAGAATTCGCGCTGTTTTAAACTACTTTGCAATTGTTCCAATTTTTTAGTTTGTCTAATGTGACCTGAATTGTGCAGGAGCTGAATTCATAGGGACGGCTTTCAAGTTTAAATAGAGAAAGGAAAGTTAACCGTCGGTTCTCCACACAAACCCGGCTCAACAGTGATCATTTGACGTTGTTGTTTTGTAGAGACGGCAAAGAAAGGTATCAAAATTCAAAATGCAAGTGTAGAGGCATTGTTTTCGCTCATTAAACCAATTATTCTAATTTTTGCCGTTCTCGCTGGCGTCACCGTCGTGGTTGCTAAGGGGTGGGAACGGAGTGCATGCGCCAAGCGTCATCTTTGTGTTTCGCGCGCATTGAAAAAAGGGGAAAACGCCTTTTTCCTCCTCTCTAACACCTACCAGCGTATGTGCGTGTTGTTGTTATTTTTTAAGTCAGTCGTTTTGTTCTCACTGGGTGAGAGAAATTTGCTTTACAGGCGTTTGTTTAATTTTAGTTTTTTGTGCATTTTTTCGTTATAGAAAGTAATAAACTGCTTTGAAGATAGCCAAGGTTCGGGAAACCTTTTGGATAAAGACCAGTTTCTCCTACTCCAGTCTGCTGTAGTAGATAAATCGCTAAATATGTGTCCTAACCTCACTTACCAGGAACTTGAGAAAAGTATCCAGAATTCAGGTCAGTTCAACTTTATATACTCATTATTTGAAAATGGTTTGAAGCCAGGAGTATCAGTAGTCTGTCGAGTGTGCGCGTCCGCGCCGCGTTAGTGAAGTTGTAGTTAACGTTCTGAAAAGGACTGTTGTTGTTATCAGACAATGTCATCGGACGATCACACTCGACATACTCATTATTAAGAGGGTTTAACGCGCTTTCGTTTTGAAAAAGAAAAATTAAAAAACATGACCAAGCGCGGGAATACGCACATAAACCAAATACATTCATGATTAATTTCGCTTTCGTTTGGTTGAGGTCATAACATCAGAGCTAATGGTTTGATCCTGTTACGACTTTTTTTTTTACCAAACATCTTTTTTCGGCGGCAAAAAAGAATGAAGGAAATATACACAACATACTGATTTCTACAAATCGATACAAAAATACTGTAATTCAGTTGTTTTCCATGCCTACCTAAGTAAAAGAACGTCTTTTATTTTTCTGGATTAAATAAGACATATTTAGTGGCCGATTAAATTGCGAATTTCAGACTGGTTAGGGGGGGGGGGGGGGGACTGATATTTCAGCCCGGTTGACTGAACAAATCCTCTTAAAAATACATATTGCGATTGCATGATGAAAGTTTCAGCCGGGCTGAATTGTGAACATGAGCATGCGCAGCAGTTGTGTTTTCAATGAGACAAGATGGCCGCCGCGCCGCGATGCAACGAAGGGGAGGGGGTCAACGAAATTTAATCGCAACGAAATTTCAGCTCCCCGCGTAATATAAATATGCATTGTCTGAAACGAGTCGGTATGTATTGCTGTATTGCTTTCCAAAACCCCCTTGTCCTTCTAATTGTTTTTCCTTTTTTTCAGCTGTTGCTCAAGCTTTGCTCGTCAAGTTTCCCATAAGTAAGTTTCTTGAGACCTAATTATGACCAGTTATGTCTACAGCGAAGCAAAACGAATAAGTTTTGGAACACCCTGTCAAATTCTTTCAGACGGCTACAGGTCAGGAGCCTATGAAGAACTTGTGTTTGGATAGCGGGGCTCCTGTAGGAGTCTGAATTTGCGGGAAATTCAATCTAAAAATAAATCGGTAGTTAGTGAAAATGTCGTAAGACGAACATGTGCCATTTCCTAACTTCGCATCATGGGCTCCTGTACACAAAGACAAAAACTATATTTTTTTTAAAAGGGTTTTGAACATGCAGATATGGCCTGTACGTTAAAACCTCCTTTTCAAGAGAAAATGTTTTACTTAGGCAAGGTAGAGTTAAATAACCGTGCCGTTCGTTATCTCCAGCAGGTCCGTAGCACGAAGGGACCATAACGGTGTAATCTCGTCGCACTTCCCCCCCCCCCCCCCCCCCTGTCTTTGATTATATCCTAGCAGAGACCCGTTTTCCTTGAACGTTATTGTACTACATGGCAATATTGATTTTAATTTCTAATTTTGCCTCAGTTCCAAACGTATGAACTGAGGCAAAATTCGAAGGGTTTGTGTGGACTGTCATCGGAGCATTAAAATGCCAATATCCCACCCCCAAATTGGGGTGGTTATGGTGGGGTCTAGCGGGCCAGGAAATTCGGGCGGAGGGAGGGGTCAAAAAATCTTGCCATCCGTCTGGAGGATGTGGATTTTTTTCTGGAATAACCCATTATATGTCTCCATAATTGACTCTGGGTACGGTGTGAAAGGGTTAATTCGTTTTATTTTGTCTCCACAGTCACACACTCATCATGCCCTGAACAATTCTGCGCTGAAAAGATACACAAGAGTTGCGAGAAGAAAATCTTTGACCAAATGGTAGTTAATCATCTCCCATGGCCCAAGACGACAAAATGGAGAACGTGTTATAGCAACGCTTTGAAAGAAACACCATGTACGGCGTCAATACTACAAAATTACGCTACATTGCAAAAGGACTTTGGAGAGTGCTTGAGAGATGAAGAATATTCTTTAGGACTTTTTGGTATTTTCATGAATGACCATCACGAATCTTCAATAATAATAAATGTTCCAAATTAATTTCAAGAACAGTAGTACATACCTTATCAGTACTTATTTCCGCGGGAATTAATTTTCACGATTTCAAAAAAAAAAATGCGATATAAAGTCCCGTGAAAATTAATATCCTGTTACAAAACCGTTTATGCGCGAGCCTCGCGTTATGAATTTATGAAGTGTCAGGCATTACGACAGGTCTTTTAACATTGTGCTTTGTCGCACACGAACATGTAAACCTACATGGGATCAATTCAATAAAATTTTTACAAGTGTAATTTACAAATGTAGCTATTGTTTTCAACCTCTGAAACAATGGCCACACTTGTAAATTACACTTGTAAACGTTTTATTGAATTGACCCCTGGTTTAAGTTTTGTTATGGTTGTGTTGTTGCAAAAAATAGCCGTGTGCAATTAAAATATGTAGCGCCGATTCTGACGGAGATCACCAGTTTGTTAATGCGGATTAGCATCTGCCTTCTCCACAGTCTCTTCTACTTCGGTACTTGACACGCGACGCGAAAGCTGAGCACGACTGCGCGCTCGACAAAGCAGGATTAGCATTTGAAACATTTTCACGAAATTGTCTTCCTTTTAACACGATTTTACGGCCAAATAAAAAGTCCCGCGAAAATAAGTACTAACAAGGTATTTAGGGGTGTAACCAGGGTAGGGTAAAGATAGGTTGTTTTGTATTATTTTAGTACATTCCAAACCACCGGCTACTCAACCTCAAAATAGTGTTTGCAATATATTCACTTCAAGTTCGGTGAATAATTGTTAAACAACCTATGGACTTCATTCAAAAATGGCGGATGATTTTTTTATTTTATGAGCATGCTAACCAGCCCTCTGGGTCTCGTTAGCATGCACGCATAAACTTTAAAATAATTTTCACTCTAAAACGAGTCCAAGATGGTTAATTAACAGGTACCCGGCCGTATTTCCTCCAATAATAGCCAGGGCGATTATTAATTTTTCACTCCAAACGGGGTCGATAATTTTGCCCGCTATGTTATAAACAAGTAATCGCATGTTCCCTCGTAAAATTAAGGATTAATATCATTCGTGTTTTCAGAAGCGCGACGAGGGCAATTTCTTCAGCTTCTGAAAACACGCGTGATATTAATCCTTAAGTTTACTCGTGCCCATGTGATTTCATATAAATATTGCTCCAGGAAATAAAGGTAAGAGTCAAATCATACACGAACGCCACTATAGAAAAACCATATGAAACCTGTGCTTTTGCAACTTTTCTGTAATCGTAACGATTGCTTCCTATACAATAAGTGAATTTTTAACTTGACTGGGAGGATATGAAAGAAATGGGGGGAGGGGGGCGATTAATCAAGGGAGACGATTATTTAAAATATTTCCACCAAAGGGGAGCGATTATTCGAGGGGGGCAATTAATCGAGGGACGGCTATTATTCGAGGAAATACGGTGTATACTAGAATAATAAATCGGCTGCCATTTTTAATAGGGTCCATATCTAAAACGGATTTTTCTCTTTCACATGAAATTACATAAAGTACTGACTTATTTCGCAAGTTAGAATGAAAGAAGGAATAAGAGCAAAATAGTGTTTGCCTCGAGCCCGAGTTCACCAACGAGGGCTATCTGCAACTTTTAACATATTGGCCGTATTTTATGCTTGAGACGTTAAAGTCGTCTAGACGCATTTAACGTCTGAGACGTTAAATGCGTCCGGCCAAACAGGAAAAAAAAACCAGATTTTCTAAATTTTGAGAGCGCGAATATGCAAATAGGGCTAAATTCGTCCCAGTTAAGGCCGACGTCTGAGGCGTTATAGTCGTCCGACGTTTAATCCGTCTGGCTTTACTGGACGATATTAACGTCTCTAACGTAAAACGGCCATTTATGAGTTTCCCATAACAATAAATGAAAGCTAAGAGTTTTCAAACAGTTGCTTAAACCCTAAACACTGTTGATCAGTGTTAAACCCCAAAACGCTATTTTTTGTCTTATTATAACTGGAGCTCCTTTCTCTCAGTTCTCTGCCTAATAAATGGGGCTGTTATCATGTACGTGCAGTAGTATAACGATAAAGAATACTATTGTGTAAACGTCATAACAAAAGGTACACCGTCAGTTTGAGAGATGGAAACGAGTTTGAACTAAAGAAGTAACGTCAATGTTTCGCTTCTATCATGCACGTTTAGCTTTGCGCGCGCGTGTTACGTTACTCGTTTGCTTCCACTGTCCTTGCGAGAAAAGAGATTGTTTACAGTCCAACACAAATGGCAAAAATATACAATAAATAACAACTTATGGCAATGATCCTTTTAATAACTTTAAAAGATGACTTACAGCACCTCACTGTTGTTTAACTGCAGTTACATTGAGGGGGGAAGGAGGGGGAGGGGGGGAAGGAGGGGGGAAGGAGGGGGGAAGGAGGGGGGAGGGGGGGGAGGGGTGGGGGAGTTCTTATCATCATCGTGGAATAGGCCATTTGCACGATGGCGTCATTTGACTACAACTACCAGAATTCATTTCGTTTTTCCTTTCTTATTTAAATTTTGTAATCCCAGTGTGGTTTAGGCCCCGTCCACACGTATCCGGATATTTTTGAATCCGCAACTTTTTTGTTGCGGAATGGCCTTCCGTCCACACGTATCCGGCGAATTCGGGCAAATACGATTCGAATACGCTACGTGTGGACGCGAATATTTTCTAATCCGTAACAAAAAAGTTGCGGATTCAAAAATATCCGGATACGTGTGGACAGGGCCTTAAACAACATGGCCCTAATTTGCACTACAAAACAAAAAACTGAAGGATTCTGGTAGTTGTAGTCATATGACGTCATCGTGCAAATGGCCTATTAAGACCAAATAGTCGCATCTGGCTATATGTAATTAGCCTGCGAGCAAGCTCTCGGCGGGCTCGGACCCGAGCCCGAGAGCTTGCGCGCAGGCTAATATGTAATCAAAACAAATATGAATTAAAAAAAGGTGCAGTTTGCTAATGATTGATTAAAGAGACGGTATGATTAATCCTGATTGGTCAAAGAGACAGAATGGTTGTGTTATGAGTATTATGAACTCGCTAAAATCCTCAGTCAGTAAACAAAAAAAAAAAAACGCGATTGCTCTGGACAATGTCAATCAACACTCCTTTATCTCACAAACTTCGCTTTTAAATTTGAAAAAAAGATAGATTCATCAACTATTATCGACAACAACGAAGCGATAATTAGAAGCACTCTTTACATTAGGAAGTAACTCCAAATATTCCTTGAATTTAAACACTTTAACTAGCTAAAATAAAAACTATAGCAATCACATTTACAATCACTAATCTTCCCTTATCCATTTCGGTTTCGCGAAATGCAACAGTGTTAGATTTCATTATCGAGTTTCAACCTCTTCGCGTTCACTTTAACGTTTATTGCAAGAGATAGGCTTTCACCCAGCAAAGGCCAGTCAATACGTATTCCTGTCTCTATTGGATGTCCTGTGGATGTCACGTGGTTGAGCCTCCTTTTCTCAAGTATTTGAACACAAGGATACCAGCTGTTGCTATGACGGCGGCTGCTAAGCCAGCAAAAATCCAGTACGACGTCACACCGTCTGCATTGGGACCACACAGGTGACTAAAGGGGGAAACAAAAACTGTACTGTGAACTATAGCAATACTGTGTACTGTTTGTGGTGTCTAGGGGTAAATCGAACAATTCGCCGACTGTTTAGGGGATAAGATACTGCGAAGTCTGGGAAGAGACACGAATAATGAATTGCGAGTAAAGAAAAGGTCAGGTCCCAGTTGTTAAAAAGGTGGATAGCGCTATCCACCGGTTAAATCAATATCCAGTGGATGCGCATTAACAAAACCAAATGTGTTACCCACTAGCGAGACAAAATATGTGACCAAGGGTGTGGTAGTCAAGATGGAAGGTTACACTAAACGTCTTTAGCTGGGAGGAGAGAAAGAGCGAGTGCGTAAATACCGTACAAAGCACTGCCCATGCTGTAATTTGTTTATTATATCAAACTGAGATTTGTGATTGGACGAAACGCTTTTTTCATGTGAGAGCAAGTCGTTTCGCCATTCTGATTGGCTGCGAACCCCGAACGGGGTTTTCACACCCCAAATTTCAATAGAAAATCTCAATAAGTATGAAATAATGATATTTATCTAATATATCGCGCTATCCACGTTTTCAACAACCGTTCTAATTCTTGTTTTCATGTCACCCTCTTGACTATCTGAACGCCTGGAATAGGGTACCAAGTTAGCGTTGTAATTCTTGTTTTCATGTCACCCGAACTCTCATTCTCCCTTGCATAAGAGTTAACTGAATCGACTCAAATTTTAACGAATTTCGGTGTAAAGGAAACTTAAATCTTTATAATTGTTTTACTTACGGAAAGACAGCCATCTGTGCTAGGTTGTTGTAGATAGGTTTGTAAACGTCTGGTCTACTTAGGGACGAGAAGGGCTGAAACAGAAAAAATGTCAACTAAAGTCAGTGCTTTTCTACAATACTTTTGGACGATTATTTACTGATGTTTTTTTGCACTTTAACAACAGTTTCTTAAGCGATAGAATAGGCCTTTATCACGCCCCGCCATTTTGTATAAAAACAAAAGATTTTTGCCCGCCCAACCTCGTTTTCAACTTTTTCACTGCGAGGCTGGGCGGGCAAAAACAAAGCATATTATTTTCCAAGAGTCAACATGGCCGCCGCGTGATAAAGGCCTCTTCTCTATTTTCGAATTGCCATAATACACTTTGAGTACTTTGTTTGCCCCCATATTTTGCATAAACTATTGTTTTGAAATGCTCTTGGGAATATGCAGTCCTCCCAAGAGCATTTACAAACAATAGTTTATGCAAAATTTAAGGGGCAAACAGTGTATTATGGGCAATTCGAAAATAGAGAATTGACTGAAGAACAGCAAGTCGATCGATTTGCGAATCCGTTTGGTCACAACTTGCGCGCGCATTAAGGAACACTAACCCAGCGAAATAACGAAATTGAGTTTACTTCATTTCCATGTGACATCGCCAAATGCCACCAAATATACAACTGAATTGGATAAAAAGATTCTATAGAGCAAAACAGAAGCAGTAGTTTAATTGGAGAAAAAGTGCAGGATTACAAGGATGAAAGTGGATTACAGTTCACCAATTTTGATTAGTTTCGTGACTGGCGGTCAAGAAATCCAAGTCTCCATTATGGTGAAATTTTGAGTTTTTAGTCATTACTTGTCTTTTTTCTTCCAATTTCAAGATAATAAAGTAAGTTTAACCCTTTCACGGCTGAATTTTTTAATAAAGGGTATTTTTTACCGTTAAATCGGTTTTTTGGGAGCAACATGGCCAAATGTTAACAAACATTGCTACAAAAGCAATTTGCTACACTCACACTACAGTATGAACTAGATTCCGTCTTGAAAAGTGTCATTTTTTAGGTTTAGCGCATGCGCATAAGCCAAAAAAAGACTTTTTTTTTTTGCGGAACCTTTCTGATTATTTTTTGCTTCTTTTACTTTCCCCTTTTCTCCCCCTTTCTTCTCTTCCTATCTTCTACTCTCTATTACCTTTCTATCGGCTGGAAAAGGTTTGGCATAAGCGCTAAAAACGCTGGAAATGAAACATTGTTCAATTGCAGGGGTATTGACCTAATTTAACACCTTATTTTGCACCAATATTTAAACATGTTTTTTTCGAATAACTCTGCTAGAATTTGGTCCATATTCAAAGTGGAGGCACGTGTGCATGGATCTATCCTCCCTGTATCAGTTGAGCATCAAAATGATCTGGCAACGTAGAAATTGATGACGTCACAAGTAGTGCAATGTCTGCTGCTCCAAATGTCGACAAAAGTCGACTTTGGCAGCGAAAAGGTTAAAGGAAGCTCCTGGCCATAATCATGAAAACACCATATTTCTGCCGGGACAGTGTCCCGTGTCCCTTTAACTTGTAAACACGTTGCATCTACTTTGCGAGTCCGTTTTGCTACCCAACACAAATCTCTACAACAGTTGGCAAATCAGTGCACCGCTGGTAGCATGTTTGACAGTTCTGCTCCTCGAAAGGAAACTCGCCAAAAATAATATAAGCTCTGTGGAACACGTGAGACAAACCTTACAAATAATAAACACTAAATGACTGGTCCCGAGGGAAACAGCGAGAATCTCGATGTTTCCGAGCGAGCGAGAATCTCGATAGGCAACATCGAGATTCGAGGGAAACAAAATTCACTGTTTCCCGATGGATCAGTCATTAAGTGATTTGTTATATAGCAACACAAAAAAAAAAAAACACAACACAAGACAACTTGAAAAACGCGCCGAGCACTCAATCCATCATAATCATGCCACCGTTTGTCACGGTCTGATCACGTGCGCTTACGGGCAACAGTGCAATGTTGCCCTCTGACGTCAAAATTGTTACCCACTTTCGCAAATGTTGCCCGCGCCCGCTTAGGACAATTGGCGGGAAACAGTTTGTTTGTTAGTTGTCATGTGACGATGAATCAACCAATCAACGCGCGCGTTGTATTGAGAAAAACTCTAGCTATGCAGAGTTAGTAGAGGAGACTAACTATGAGCTATGTAACAACATGACTTATTCACAAACCTGAGGAGGTGGTAGTTTGTTTAACGTACAGTACAGAGCCGGCTGCATTTCAAAATCCTAACAACACAAAAAATTCATGTAAAACATTAATCAGTGACAATTCCTGATTTCTACTAAGCAAATTCCACACCAGTTGGGTTGGTAAAATATGGGCATAGTAAACTAACTAAATTAAATCTTTCATATTTTTTGGCCAGTAAGCCGTTCTACGGTAAAAAAAAAAAAAAAAATGGTTTCAGCTGACTGCAAAATAGACCGTATGTTTCCACACGATTATGCACAGATTCGGCGCTTTCCGCTTCCCGACAGGAACCTTCCGAAGAAAAACCGATTGTTTTGCAGCCAAAGATTGACTATAACCCTTTGCTTTTCATTTATATCGCAATGTAGTCGTGATGTTTCGACGACTAGCTGCTGATCTTCACCAAACAATGGGGTTGATTGGTTGTGTGTCACTCCATGCCGGTATCACTATGGCAGCTTGCGATAGATGTTTAAACAAACATGTTTTTTTATTTCAACCAATCTGAGGGAACATTACCTGTTTTACTGCAACTCCTTCGCTCTTTCCCGCTACTAAAAGACATGGAACAGTCTTGGGTAGTTTCTAGGAACAGATACAAAATCAATGCACAGATAATTCTTCAGTAAATAGTGCTTCTTTCTGTAAAGCCCAGAATGGGCAATGGAATTGTTCCATCCAAAATTGTGTTGCATGAACGTTTTAACTTGTTTGACCTGTTTAACCGCCTCGCTTTAAATATTTTTTTTTTTTACAAACGTTTTTATTTAAAGGGATGAGCACGTGTTTCTGTGAACGCCGATCGGGCAATACTGCTGTGCACGCAGGTACCCTAAAACAATTACATTTTTAAATATTCCTCGAATTTAGTTTAGTGGCAAAATGCGACATGCGTTTCATTAAAAAAAATTAACCAGTTGAATAGTGATATGCGATCCTGTCGATGCAAGATTTCAGTGTCAAACAAGTAGTAGAAAAACAACAACGAAAAAACACAGCTCTGATGTGAAGTGGAGGGGGGGGGGGGGGGGGGGTCTGGACCTCCCAGACCCTCCCCCTGGATCCACCATTGGATAGGCGACGCCTGAAGGAAACATTTTGCGAGATGGGCAAACCCTCTCACCAGTCTCCCCTCGTTTTCCCCGCTCGTTCGGCGACAATTTTCGCGCTCACTCCCCGCGTGTTTCGCGATTGGGATTGCTGGTAATCTACAGTAATCTACCAACAGTGATATTCCAGTACCTCTCTCAGTTGTACCACTTGGGTAAATGAAGCAGCATCTGTGGAGTCATAAATAAAACACGCCACATCACACCGTCTGTCGTGTAACAAGAAGCCAGAATTTTCCCACTCAATTTCACGTAACTGAAAAATACAAACAAACACAAAGGGTTGTGTGGAATTATTATTCGTTTACAGACTCAAAAAAGAGGACACAAATGTTGTTCTGCAATCGATGGTTGAAATCTAAGGGTGTTTACCATTTGTCAGAATTGGCCGGGAGACCGGTCAATTCGTAAAACAAAACTCATATCCATATGAATGGTTTGCACTTGGCCTCGGTTTGAAAAGGAGGCGAAAAGCAACTCGGAAATGGGCCATTGACCAGTCTAGACGGCCAGTTTGAAAAAAAATAATGCTATGTGACCAGGTCGACCAGTTCTGACAAATTGTAAGCGCCCATATGGTTTAAAATGTAGCCGTCGTAAGCGATAAGCACAGTTGATAAGTCGTTGCGGCTCGAAGAAGACTCGAGAAAATCGAGGAGTTGTTTTCCTTACTTTTTCTAGGTATGAAAAAGCAACAAAAGGGTGAAGACGTTTCACAGACGTTCTGTGCAATCTAACACCTTTCACTCCCAGAGTCAATTATGGAGACATGTAATGCCGTTCTAACTTTTGAGTCAGTGGACAAAATTCTATGGTGTGACCATTCAAATGAAACCTCTTCAGCAGTACTTTTGCATGGTACCATTTGTTCTAACTTTTGAGTCTGTGGATGAAATCCTGTGGTGTGACCATTCAAATGAAACCTCTTCAGCAGTACTTTTGCATGGTACTATTTGTTCTAACTTTTGAGTCTGTTGATGAAATCCTATGGTGCGAGCATTCAAATGAAACCTCTTCAGCAGTACTTTAGCATGGTACCATTTGTTCTAACTTTTGAGTCTGTTGATGAAATCCTATGGTGTGAGCATTCAAATGAAACCTCTTTAGCAGTACTTTAGCATGGTACCATTTGTTCTAACTTTTGAGTCTGTGGATGAAATCCTATGGTGTGACCATTCAAATGAAACCTCTTCTGCAGTACTTTTGCATGGTACCATTTGTTCTAACTTTTGAGTCTGTGGATGAAATCCTATGGTGTGACCATTCAAATGAAACCTCTTCTGCAGTACTTTTGCATGGTACCATTTGTTCTAACTTTTGAGTCAGCAGATGAAATCCTATGGTGTGACCATTCAAATGAAACCTCTTCAGCAGTACTTTTGCATGGTACCATTTGTTCTAACTTTTCAGTTTGTTGACAAAATCCTATGGTGTGACCATTCAAATGAAACCTCTTCGGCAGTACTTTTGCATGGTACCATTTGTTCTAACTTTTAAGTCTGTGGATGAAATCCTGTGGTGCGACCATTCAAATGAAACCTCTTCAGCAGTACTTTTGCATGGTACCATTTGTTCTAACTTTTAAGTCTGCTGACAAAATCCTATGGTGTGACCATTCAAATGAAACCTCTTCGGCAGTACTTTTGCATGGTACCATTTGTTTTTCAATTTTTTACTAAATGAAATTTGGGACTTCTCTTGAATTTTGATTTCTGGCGCTCTTGTGAGTTAAAGGGTTAATATGTAAGTTGTAATTGATTATTAACTATCACAGAAAAAATATATCGCGCAAAAAATCTCGAATCCTTTACAACAATTACAGTCCGATTATTTGTCACATCCTGTCTGATACTTACCACTAAGTATTTTTCTTGTCTGTTTACTTCTAACAGATTAATAGCATAATTGGATAAATCCTTCTCTGATTCACCAGGCTGTAAACAAGGTCCAACAAAACAAGTGAGAAACAGGGAGAAAATTGGTTTTCCAATACTCCACAAAATTGACTATTTTCCAACGCCCACCTCAACAGTTCGTCGTAAAAAGGCTTGAAGAAAAGCCGTCTGCAAGGAAAAAATAAGAACGATACGTTAATAAACAAGAGGCTACCAGTAGCCTATACTCGTACCGGTAATGTACGTTACTCGCGGGGAACACTTATGTAACACAACAACAGGCAAATAAAACCAAAATTAGTTTCGCTTCTGCTTGCATGCGTGCGTATTCCTGTACCCAGATCTAATGCGATGCACAAATAAGAGACGAAAACAAAAAGAATAAAAAGAAAAACGGAGGGAAAAATTTACCCCGTTACCGTATCCGTCACGAGTAAACAGCAACAAACAATAAAACCAAAATTTGTTTCGCTTTTACTTGCAAAACGACGCCGATTACACCGAATCCCAAGTACCGTGGGCTCAAAATTTCTCGCGGTGCATGCGTGCGTATTCTCGTACCCAGATCTAACGCAATGGACAAAAAAAGAAACGAAAACACGGAGGAAAACAAGGAGAAAAACGCAGGGCAATCCTTAACTCGTTTCCGTACCGGCACGAGTAATAAACAAATAAACGACCACTCGCCCGTATTTCGATATCATCACTACAGACGCAAATTGGATTATGTTTTACAGCACAAGTCTGACAAGTCCAACAAAACGAAATGTTTGTCTTGTGTATCACAACTTCTATACGATAAAATGTTTTGCACTGACAGGTGCTTTGTATATGATTTAAAGTTAAGTTGCCCTGTGCTCTGACCGCTCGTAAGCGACCACCTCGACTTTGTATTTTTGAAGGTCGCTTTTCATATCGTTCCTTACCTTTCCAACTCCAGGCGGTCCAAAAACATAACACTGGAACACTGATCGCGATGTCTGTTTCTTCTGCAAATCAACAGCTTTACTACGGGTAACTGAAAACGAGGAAAGGTGAATTAAAATATCAACTGACGCCCTGGAAAAACAGATCAAATTGCACGGGGTAATTAGTTTCAAACATCTTCATGTTGGCTTTCTAGTTATTTGCGGGTTGCTACTATATTTTGTTTTATTATTTGAAAAATAAATTGTTGTTGTTGTTGTCGTGTCTATTAGCCAAACTTTGCACAGGCAGAAGAATTGCACAGGTGGGTTTTGCTAGATAAACAAAAGACCGGTCGGAGTAGGGGGAGGGAAAAAGAAGTTTTTTAGATTACAAAATCAGTGAACGAGCGCTTTTTCGTGACCCCAAAAGTGGTCGTGTTTTTAAAAGGGCGGGACTCAACCTAAATTTGAATGAAATTTAAGAGTTTTAAAGAAGGGATTTTTGGAACACCAACAGACAGTTGATTCCCACGCAAGAGCATCCCAGGTTGATAGTGGACTATTTTGGTGTCCATCTATTAATTATTAACTGCAAATTCTTATCTTAAACTTCATTAAATTTTCAATATTTCTTATTTCTCTAAATTTTACATATCTTTGAGAAAAACTATTTCCTCCCAAACATACCCCAAAGTCACCCAAAAATTTACAAAACACCCCATAACATAGATTCATGAGATGATCATAGAGTTTTTGGATTGCTTGAAACGTGAACGAGATATTTCCATTAAAGCCATGTTAAGTGGCGGGAAAATGGCGTACAGGTAGAGTCCCGCCTAAACGAGATGGTCGTGAGGCAGGGTTCCACCACAGGCTTACCAACCTCTGTCTGTGTGGTGGACTGTGCCTTTAAATGGCTGCGTCGGTTATTTAGCCTTTCTAAATGCGTTACTTCAAGCTTTCCAAACAGAAAGACGTTTGAGTGAGTATGGTAAAAACAAACAGAGGATAATAAACCTGTGGTTCCACTGTATGCTGGTCTAAAAACGAGCTAGAGTCACACGAATGAGACCTCTTAACCCACCCTGTGAAAACGTTCGAGCAGTATGCCCTGGCGGCTGAGAACTTAGAAAAAAAAACGCGTGCATTTTATACTGCAACAACGCATAAGTAAAAGAAAAAAAACCTGTGTTGAACGCAAGTGAATGATCCAATCTAAGACAAAATAAATAATGTGTTCAAAACAAAGTAACAGAAGCAAAAGAAAAACAAAGAAACAGAAACGAAACGAAAAGAAAAGAAAAGAAACGAAACGAAACGAAAGGAATACAAACTTAAATGATGTTGAAGTTGCAATCGGTGAAACACAAGAGTTTTGGGAAAATCTATTTGAAGTTTTCATCACAATTTAGTTTTACGATTTGAAGTAAGCCCCCCGCCACTCTCTTTTAAGCCCAATTTTTTGAGGCCTTAAATTAAATAAGCTTCCCGTGGGGAGGGACTTAATAGAACTTTTACGATTTTACAAAATGAAATTGAACAATTTCATCGAAGGTTCAAGGATTTTTGCCACACTTGCGCGTGAAAGTATCAAAGAATAAAGTACCCAGTTTGGTATTCACGTGATCCCAATCACAATAATTAGAAGGTAAAAGTCGGAACTTTTTTCTCAACTGAATGAGACGAGACACGGATGAGACCAAGGTGAAAGGCAGAGGAGAACAGACTGGAAAAGAAGCAAAGGAAAAGAAACACAGATGACAAGTTAGTACAACAGCTGTATAGAGCAATTTTCAATCCACCGTAGGAAAAAAGATGGCGGCTGTTCATTTTACCACAATACCTTGCGGACCTAACACAGCACATAAGGCACAAAGAAAGCCAAATTTTTACAATATTTGTTCCAGTACTAAGGACAATGTGTAGACTAGGTTTGAAGATTTTATAACTTTTCTTTACATTTTTATGAACGTTGTTAAGGTTTTTGTGCGCTAAGAATTATGGGTAAATGTACCAGTCGGCATCTTTTTACCTACCGAAAGTAATTACACAATTGCTTTGGTTTTGCATTGCTACGCTTTGTGATTGGCTAAAAAATCTCGCGCCACTTTCTCGACCAATCAGAAGTAAAACCAAAACCAATCGTGACTTGCTCGCACGCGTTTTCCCGCGCTTGGCGCCGCCGACATGTAATTGCTTCGAGCTCTGATTGGTTCATTGGATTGTTAACGACTGCTGTGATTGGTCAGAGTAATTACTTTGGTTTTGGTTTTACGACACTCAATTGAAAACTGCTCTAACAGTGATTGTTGTTAGCTGACTAATACAATATCGCACTGTCGAACGAAATTGTGTTTGTTTAAGGTGTTTCCCTCCAGTTTCCATGCAGTCGCACCAAACATTTTTGAGCAGCCGTTTGACTAACTTTCCTTTATTGAATTAGTATAAAACGTACACAAAATATTGTACTTAGTTTGAAGTTTATAAGAGTGTAACAATTTGTAAATCGCATTTAAAATTGCGGAGATGAACGAGAAACATTGAAATCACTTGAGCCTTGAGGATAGGTCCTCAGGACAGGGTCAGTTCTGCATCTCATAAATAGTTACTCTACTGAATGTCATGTATTACCTACATTACTGACAAATTCAATAGCTGTACGTAGAACGGAATTAAGCGTCGAAAGAGCTTTGAGTTTGCTTTGTTTTTTTGTTTTATGTTTTTTGTTTTTGAAAAAAATAAAATGAACAAGCAAGTGTACTGTTTCATTTACCTGTTATCGCAGTTGAAAGGGACGGTTCAGGCTCATGGTGAGTGTAACCAAAAAATGCGAGATATGCTAACATCCTTGTGTAGTCTAAGAACGTAGTTAACCTAAAGTGTTGAAAAGATTGTTTATAATCATCAGACGCAATTATGTTGTGTAGCGATAACATTATTTCCTCCATACATTGTTAATCCTTGATGGTAAACCTTTGATCTTCTTACCGCTCTCACTTCCACTTGAATCAACACTCGTATAATGTGATTTTAAGGCAGCGAAAGTGAAATCCTGAAGTGTGGCCATTCAAATGAAAGCTACTGGGCAGTACGTTCCTGTGGTGCTGTTTATTATGCTGTACAAGGTGGTTCTAACTTTTGAATCCTAAAGTGTGACCATTCAAATGAAAGCTACTGAGCAGAACTTTGCTGTGGTGCTGTTTATTATGTTGTACAAGGTGGTTCTAACTTTGGAATCCTTAAGTGTGACCATTCAAATGAGGCTATTAAGCAGTACTTTTCTGTGGTGCTGTTTATTATGCTGTACAAGGTGGTTCTAACTTTTAAATCCTAAAGTGGAACCATTCAAATGAGAGCTACTGAGCAGTGCTTTCCTGTGGTACTGTTTATTATGTCGTACAAGGTTGTTCTAACGTTTTAATCTGTGGATGAAATCCTAAAGTGTAACCATTCAAATGAAAACTATTGAGCAGTACTTTCCTGTGGCGGTGTTTATAATGCTGTATAAAATGGTTCTAACATTTTCCCAGTCTTGGATACACGTACAAAAGCTTCTTTTATCAGGTATAAACTAGTGTTATTACAAAACGAAACTGTGTACTTACGTCCATTGAGCTAGAAATCCTTGAAGAGTTATCCAACCATTGGCATTAGTTTCAACAGAACTGAGAACATCTTCACCCCAGGGCATTGTGGGACAGATTCTAAACAACTCCTGGAAAAACAAAACAAAAAAAGAATGTCAATGAACTTTACTGGATAAGGTTTATGTGGCATCCAAAACAATCATAGTCTCATACACTACATTGTTTGGGTATCATTGAATCGCATATGCATTACAACATGATCCAAATGACGACTTCAATAATTGAGGGATGTGTTATGGCTATGGGCATTAAAACAAATGTTAAGCCAGGACCAGCTACTGCCTGCAACAGTGAGGTCCCCACAAACTGGGAGGTGGCTGAACATATATATTTTTTGTAAGCAAGGTTTTTGAGTCGCTCACCTGAAGCTCCTCTGGATTCAGTAATTCATCTTCATCCTTTCACAGAAAACAAAAATGAAATTCAAAAAATCAATTATACTACAGAGTTAGGTGCTTTGAATAAATTATTAGACTGAAACCAAAGCAATTAAAATCACAACATCCCAATCACGCACACAATCACAACAATCCAATGAACCAATCAGAAATCAAAGCAAATACATGTAACCAGCACCAAGCGTGGGAAAAAACGTGCAAGCAAGTCACGATTGGTTTTGATTTTACTTTTGATTGGTTGAGAAAATGGCGCGAGATTTTTTAGCCAATCGCAAAGTGTAGCAATGCAAAACCTAAAGTAAACACGCAGTGTTTTATGAGTTCATTTGTAAACCACCTAATTATTAAATACAAGTTAGCTTTTAATTTATATAATTTATATTGCTATAGCATTATAGTACTTTATTAATAGTATCGACTTCTTGTACTGTAGCTTGCTTTTACATTCATATTTGTAACATAGGATACGTGTGTTTATCTTATGAAATAAAGACTCATTATTATTATTATTATTATTATTATTATTATTAAACCAAAGCCATCACGAAATTACTTTCAACACTCAATTGAAAACCGCTCCATAATTTGCAATAGTTTCGAATGATGTTGGGACTGAAGTCCAGTTGTATAGACTAGCAAAAAAACACCTATTTGTTGACAAACCTTATCATGCCTCTGGAAGAGGTCAATAAGGAACTGATATCCTGCATCTGATAATTCCACTGTCTGGTCTGTCCCCATATCAATCCTGTCAACATAACCATGTATTGTACACAATGATGCCTTATTCTAAACTGTTCAACATAACAACCATGAAACATTTTTCTTTCAGTGCTCAGTACTGCCTGGTCATATGACCACCCCTTAATATGATCAACAGCCTTGCTTTCTATAATAGGGCCAAGCCAAACATCTCAGTCATTTCCGTATCCGAAAACCATATTCATCTGAACACATTGTTAATTTGATCGATTATCATCATTATCACCTTTATGACGAGAATGATGACAAAAGCAAATTAAAATCAATAGTTAAACAATAAAACAAAATAATTGGACACACTTTAAGCATGATAAAACCAATTTCTTTTGTTTTAAAGTGGAAGCATTTTGTGAGCATGTCAGCACCTTTGTTCCTGTTGAGGGTCACATTTTATAAATAAGACTAAGAAGCAATATAAAATTGTAATGAAATCATCATGTTGTAAGCTCTGCACAAGTCAACTTACGCTGGACATAAGTATTCTGCTCTGAGCTTAAGATCATCACCATATCCAAACGTTCTCAGAACAGTCCATGTTGTCTCATGACGGCCTCTCTGGATAAACAATGTGTGAAGAAAAAGGAAACCTGGTGACAAAAATCAAAGAGGGTCAAACAAGAAGCCATGTCAGTGTTAAATGTAACAACCCCTTTTGCTTATTACGGCTTGTCTCTATTCTTAATTGTCTGTAACTTTATTCTATTGTAGGGGTCATCCACTAGATTAGCCTTTGCTATTTGGATGATCGCAACTCACTCTCTATTTTTGTTACATTTTTCTTTTATTCCTTAGCTGTACTTGTGTTTAGTTGCCTATGTAAATTTTACCTATATGTCATGTAAAACTGAGCTGAGTTGAATAAATCATCTTATCTTATCTTATCTTATCTAGTTCACAAATGTGCATAGTCTTCCCATCACATTAAGGTGGCAGTCTCTTGATATTACATGTATGTGGAGGGGAACAGATATCCCTCCCTATCAGGGACAAGTAGATTTTTGTGTTGGACAAATAACCTAAGCTGCCTATGAACTAAGCTTAAGTAACAATAATTTATAAAAACTTGTCCAGGCAAGTAATAGATAAAATATGAGCAACAGAACTGTATGGATATTTACAATGGCTCACCTGCGGCTCGCCATTGTAAATATTCATACAGTTCCACTGTGAATATTTTATCTGACTTCTAAAAGAACAATGGTAATGAAGCTTATTAGCATTCCTATTAGTATTCTGTATCAGTTACTGATACAGGATAGCACTGTTCTGTATCAGGATTTCTAAACCGTTATAAATTTTAAATGTGGCTAAATGCTCTCAGGGTTGCCATGGATACCTCCCTGCTTGCCTTGAAATGACATAAGGACGACTTGCTTGCCCAAAGGACAAGCTTAAATTTTAGTTTATGACTGCCTATTTTCCTTGTGTAGCCAGTAACCTCAAAGTTTAATGACAGCCTTGCCTTGTCATGGTACCTTTTAAAGTGAGAGCACCATCTCTCAGTCCATCCTCGACATTCTTTCTGACCACATTCTTAACATCTTGTAATCCTTGGCCTTGTAGGGGAGTGTTAAAACATCGATTCTACAAATAAAAACACAACACATCAACATTGCATACATGTATGACAGGGACCAGAGGAAATGGGCAGGCTAGATCAGCAAGGGTTTGAACCAGGGACCTCCCACATCCACTACAATTCTGAGGGCTCCCTGTCTCCTTTTTAATGAACAAACAAGGCATTGTTACTTAGCACAACAACAACAACAACAACAATTTATTTTTCAAATAATAAAACAAAGTATAGTAACAACCCACAAATAACTAGAGTTAATCGTGGCGGGTTGCCGCGCACTAATTAGTTACAGAAGCTCACTACAAAATAAATGAATAACAATAGATAAGAAAAAAAGGAATGGATAATTTATGATTAGTTACAACAACAGCACTGTTTTACTCAGCTATGTTTTGCATATCCTGGCAAGCTTCTTCAAAAATTAGTCAGTAACAGTCCTTAAAGAAGTTGATTCCTAAAAGTACAAATAGCACAAGAAAGGATTATACTTGATGATGCACAATCTCACCTGGAAGTCATTCAGTTCTTTGTCATTCAATAATCCATCATTATCTGTATCTGAAATCTGGCGAAAAGCATCAGCAAACGTTTATTAATTTTACTATATACATACTGAGATTTACACACCAGAAAACTATGAGATAAAAATCGTCCCTTCACGTATGACAAGCCATCCTATTGGCCATACGATTTTCCTCACTAGTGAAGAATATCGTATGACCAATCAGAATCGCGATACGACATTTTTCACTAGTGACAAAAATCGTACGCGGGAATTCCCGCCATTCAGTGTGCGTTCGCCCTCCTTGAAGGCCTCGAAGAAATTCATTCATGGCGACAAAAGGGTTTAAAGTTCCATCACTTCAATGAAAAATGCGGATTTCTGCGGACCTAAAGAAAAGAACTTTAACAGATTTTGCTGAAAGGGAAAATATACGTTTAACAGGAGAAAGAATAAGGCTAAAAGAAGCTAAAAAAAAAGCAATTAAATCGCCAAACGTGCAAGCAAGTTTGAACTCTCGCCATTTGTTGTTGTTATCAAAGCGGCAAAAACTTCAAAACACAGGTACGCAAACTGCTTTGTTTTTGTCGTAAAGTGTCTTATTATGTATAGTCTTGTTATAGTTTTGGAAAAAATTATTGTCGTGGTTATTTTTGTTAGATGTGTGAATTCGGTGAGTTTTTCCACTTGAAAGTTGAGTCTGACAATAAACCAAGAACCCTTCTACTGAAGTGTTGATAATTTAATCGTTTCATCTTGTTTTTCTGTTGTGTAAATCTCAGTATGCATATAATAAACAAATCACTTCACGGTTGGTGAGCGTGTACGATTTTTATTCACTCGTGAATAAAAATCGTACACGCTCACCAACCGTGAAGTAACCTCTATTTATTCTTTGTAAAAAACAACAATGAGTAATCTTAAAAATGGTTCAGACAACGAAAATTAGAGAATAATGACAAATAAATATCAATTGCTTTTAAGAAATGTACCTTAAATATTCTTGACAGTGCAGCCTGGCATAATGGCTTCAACTGAAAAATTAAATTAACAGAGAAAATAAATATTTCTGACAAGTGAAGTATTTGGATGATAAGTGGCTTTACTTTACAGATGGGAATAGCAAGTTTACTGTCAGTGACTGTCATGGGTGTTAACAGATTCCAACTATTGCTGGGATAAAATCACAGTGAATATGACAGGTACAACTACCCACTTGGCCTGTTGGGGTATTATTAAAGTTTTCTTGTTTCCTGAGGTCAGCTATATGACGTACAAATATCACGTTTAATGGCAGTAAAAAACACACTGTCGGTTAAGCTTTGATCTTCAGAGTTCTCAGAGTGTTACTCTTCTTGAGTGCAGTGCATGCAATAATTAAATCACATTCAGTATTATTAATTTAATACATCCAAGGAAAATATTGTTGAAAATTCATAACACTGCTGGAATCAAATTTATTGTCCCTTGTGCCAGTATTTTGCAGCAGTTCGGTTATTCTGGGTTCTGGGTTTTGGTTCTGTTAGTTCTGCTATAACAGTTGTTAGTTACTAATAATAATCATAATCAAAGGTTCTTAAAAATGCATCTAACAGAGTCTCAATACGCTTTACAAATTAGAACAAGAAAAAAATCTGAAGTTAAAATTCTAAGAGGATAGGTGAGTGGCCAATCTCAGAGTCAATAACAGCCATTTGACAGAAAACTGCTGACAAAAAAATTTTTTGTATATAAAGCAAAAGACACGAACAGCCCAACCTAAAATCACAAACCAAGAATGAACGAACGGAAGAGCAACCAAAATGACGCACCGAAAAACAGAGCACAACTGAAAGGACAGCTGAAACTATGAATCTCCGAACGACAAGGCGGTCGCCATCCGAACGTAAAAACCCGCAAGCAACAAAGAGAAGGACTGAACGAATCCCTTGTGCTAGAAGAAAAAGAATAGTAACAAAGTGAATTTAGTGAATATTTTGTAGTCTACTGACATACCTCTTTTGTATCAGCAGAGAAGAGAGGAGCAGTAGGGTGCAATACTGCTTTCTGTGCATAGTAAAACATCTCAGATATATTTTTAAGTTCCTTGGCAGAACACTGTGAATACAATAACCAGAAAAAAAAATATTTTAAAAAATAATATATTATCATTTATGAATTTACATCTGTTACAGTATTATAGGCATAGTAATCTGCCTGGGAAATATGAGTTAAAACAAGGCAAAGAAACAATCACATATTTTGAAATTCCAAATGGGAAGCTCACCTCAACACATGTTTCCACTTCAGTGTAGTCGTTCATTATCGGCAAAACAGTCTAATTAAACAGAAAAAGATTATCACTACAAAGTAAATAATATACACACTGATCTTGCACTTTTTTTTTAGAAAACTAATGAATTAAAATAACAGGACTTTAAAACAAAGTTCCACTTCCTTGTCCAAATGAAGGGCTTAACCCTATTATAATAAGACACATAGCATAGTTCTAACTTTTGAGTCTCAATAAATTCCTATGGTGTGACCATTCAAAAAGGTATGTATGTTACATGTATGTTAAATGAAACCTCTTCGACAGTAATTTTGCTACTGTTTGTTTGTCAATATTTAACACAAGGAAATTTGGGATTTTCTTTGAATTTTGATTTAATTTGAAAGGGGTGTATATTGTGCTTTTAGTCAAAATATAAGAGAAGAGGCTCCAAACTTGCCCACTGTTTAAAAAAGAATGGGACTAGCTGGGTATTATAACTACATTTTATTTGGCATATAAAATTTTAGTAAGAAAAGCAGTAAGAAAACCTTGCATAAATAGTTGCTAACAACAGCATGCTTAGACAGTAAACTGGCAGCAACAAAAATATTATTACAGCTCATCCTCACACTCCGTGCTGTGATCACTCGCAGCAAGAAACTGCTGGTCATTGTAATGAGGTTGTCATCTGGGGAGAGAGGCACCATTTATTTTGTGGAGAGCTGGCAGTCAGTAGAGGCTGCATTACCAAGTGAACCATATTGTACGCGACAAAAGAAAAAAATAACATCACTATACTCACATCCATTGTACTTCCTTCAGTTAGGTCTGACTAAAATACAAGCCAAAAAACACAGTAAGCTTACACACTCATCAAGTAAACCCTTTGAACCCGCTACTGGTCTCATTTTATAAATTATTTATTGTGGTGCTTGTTGGGAAGCACATCCAGGGAACAAAAGCCTTTATTTACATGTACAATCAGCATCTGAAACTCAAAACACAATGCTAATCATTTTTACAAATTAAACAAGCAAGCATACCGTGTCAAAATCCCATTGGGTACATACAGAATCTGTATTTTTTTCTGTCATGTGAGACATGCATTTGAAAAACACTCAACTGTGTGTCAACCTCTTCCATATGGAAATTAAGCCAGTTATTTTTAGGCACCTTTTTTTTTAATTACAATACAATACAAAAACTAATTAACAACAGTAGTAGACACTAGTTACAATTACACTAATTACACTAGTTACGTTACCAAGTAAAAGTAGAAAAAGAGAATAACTAAAAACGTAAACTAAAATAAACGTAAAGTAAATTATAATATTCTTAATTTACGTAAAATATAATATTCTTAAAGATCATAACTGTTAATTGGTCACAAAAACCATTCTTAGTTTGATTGGAGCAGTACACAATTACAAGAAAGCCGTCTATTTTTAGGCACCTTGAGGAGATGTCATTATTCACCAAGGGCGCCATATATAAATCACATATCCCCTTTTTACCTAAAAATAACTCACCTTGTAGATATGTGATTATTCACCAAGGGCGCCATATATAAATCACATATCCCCTTGTTACCTAAAAATAACCCTTACATCTAGCTAGATTGCATGGTGTGCCACATCATTAGTAAAACTTTCGTTTGGAGAGCAGAAATATGTAAACTTCTCCTTAACTTGATCACAGCAATCAAAATAAAAAAAAATAATAAAGTGGTTAGTTTCTAACAAAATTGTGGTACTATGGTGTGGGGGAGTGAACAAGAAAAAAAAAAAAGGTAAATTGGCTACTGTAAAGAGAATCAAAACCTGATTTTTTTCAAGCACTAGCCTTTCATCAGAGCGAATGCGAGGGCTAGCTCTTGAAATGTCAAATTTTGAATCTATTTACAGAGCCAATTTACATTATCAACTTAGTCGAAAATAAAAATAAAATAAAAATAGACTTACTTTGTTACCAACAATAATGACAGGTTTCGCTGTGCTGTCTTCCTCACAAGCTTGTCTTATGAGTGGCAACCAATAAGAAGTTATCTGTTGAATACGCATTAGTTTCACTGATTATTCAGTCTGAACATATTGTTCAATATTATTTTATTTAATATACAGGAGAGTAGTCTGTTGTTTGTGATCGTCCGACAACAGACTACTGATACTCCTGGGTTCAAACCATTTACAATGATACAGGAGAGTCTCAATATCTCATAACCCAGTAACTCAAATTTCTCGCTTAGTTGAGCCAAATACACGCCGGGCTACTTCACATCATAATTTAAAATTTAACAATTAATAAAACAAACTTTCAATAGTTCATCTCTATCAGTCTTGTGTCTCCCTGACACTGGTCAATGCATCAGGATTCTACCGTAATTTCTTTCTGTAATTTTGTTATATATGTTGTGGTGCAATTTTGTCCTTGGTACAAATTTTATTTTCCTTTGTTTTTGGTGTATGGAATGTATGATAAGGTATGATAATGAGTTTCAAACAAAGGAAAATAAAATTTGCACCAAGGACAAAATTGCACCACAACATATATAATGTATTTCAGTTAATATTATAGTTATTGCTACCCTGCGAGCAGAGCCTCTTTCGATCGAAAGAGGCTCTGCTCGCAGGGTAAAAGAGGCTCTGCTCGCAGGGTAAAAGAGGCTCTGCTCGCAGGGTAAGTTATTGCGCGATGTAATGCACATCTGATCATTTACATGGAATACAGGTGTGTGTGTATGCACAATTTTATTTTCCTTTGTCTCAGATTCATTACCATATTCTAAGACAAAGGAAAACAAAAATCAAACTGGTTTGAAAATTTTCAAACCAAAACAAAAAAACTAATAATAACTGAACCACGACATATACATGTAGGACATAGAATTTGTAAGTGCAAATATATGACACAAAAATGAGTGCATATAAAAAAGCTAAGAGATATTAGCCTGACTGCAGTGGCTATACACAACAGAAAACAAGTGTGAAAGGCCCAGACTTGGGGAAATGTGGGTTTTCTGTAGAAAGTTGTGTCATATGGGCTAGCTAATTTCTAGTTAACTGGTTTCACATTTTTTCATCTAAAGGCTTAGAAAATTAATATAAAAACAGAATTAATAAAATCTGCCAGCTGCCTCACTATACAAATTTCTGCTGACTAGAGTAACATTTTTATGGCAATTCCATGGTGTTCCAATGGTTACTAAATTCCGTATACAGAGTTCCACATTAGTAGTTGATAATTAAGACTAAAGAGGTGCTGCTTAATACTTTTTTCAATTAAAAACTACTACACTTACTCTTTCCAGAGAATCTTCAGCTGTTACATCATACACAACACAAACTACATTTGCCTGTGGAATATAAGAAATACCAAAATTCTTACTAGTAGATATAATATATTGTTTCAGTTGCCGGAGCTGTCAGATAAATAATACACAAGATTGCTGGCTACGCAAGGAAAATAGGTGGTCATAATTCTAGATAGCGTTCTATGGGTTTTGCCCTTTAGTCATTTTCAAATAATTATTATTATTTTGAGTTGCGAGACATCATCATTGCAATAGCCAGCTACTTATGAGAGGGTTAGAAACTTAATTTTGACAGCACTTGCCATTTTGGCGAATGACTTTCAGAACTGCACCAAAAACTGTACAATTCGTACTCGCCTAAGAATATTTCACACTCGCCCAGGTGAGTGGGCGAGTGCTAATTTCCATCAATGACAGCCTTGGTTGCAAAAATGATGATTGGCAACTTTTATATGTACTTACTTACTGTAGCTTAATATTTGCCCTTATTAATAGCAGATCTGACAATACTGTATATTGTGACAAGACAAGGGTGCACTAGAGTGGCTGTATTCCACAATAAGAACAAATAGAATAGTTAACATTTGTATCATATTTCAAACGACAATTACTTAATCTGTAATATCTGCTATGTAGCACAGTATGTAAGGTGTACGGTGTTCTCAGTTGAACCTGTAACCCATAACACTTGTAAGGTACTGTATGTTATGGCTGTGTGCATGTAATGTTAAGTGTTTCAATACAAAGTTTAGTATAAAAGCCTGTTGGCCATCCACCATTACATTAAGCATTGTGAACAGAAATGGAACATTAATTTGTACAATGTACAATGTATATTAAAAGTTAATGGGAACCAGACAATGCCAACTCTTAATCTAACAGGCAAACATTTGCATATCATTTTTAGTGGCTGTTGATTCCCAATTTATTAACAATGCATGTACATTGTAAGAACCAGGCAATGCTCTATCGTCAAACAAGATTTTGGAACCTTTTAGGGTGTATTTCAAAAATTTCCGACAGACATCATTTTTACATGGGAGTCCCTCCTCCCCCCCCCCCCCCCCCCCCCGGACCCACAGCTCCCTGGAAAATTTGCATGTGAAAATTTACCTTCACAATCTCATCCATTAGCATATCTTCAGACTGCTCCAAAGCTGGTGAGAAATTAAAATAATGGAATTAATGGAATCTGTCTGTAAATAATGGAACACATCATCTTTCTATTGTTTGTTTGGTATGTCAGTGAACTCTCTCCCTTGGCACCAGCTCTACAAGCTGGCAGTCTGCCTTATGAAACTTCTAGAAGTCTGTGATGTCAGAACTGGAACAAGATCGTTTTCATCATCAGAGAGCATGGTACTGCAACAAGCTAACTTGCAGTCAATAAGAGACTTGTTATGAGCAATTTGTTTTACCAGATGGAAATTTATTACAATATAATGAGCAACAGTCAAATAAACCTTTAGTTGCGCTGTGGCAGGCCCATAGCTAGTATTGAGGTAACCAAGTCAATTACCTCACTAAAAATTTTCCAGTTTGTTTTTGTTTGTTTGTTTAATAGAAAAATAAATATGAAATGTTTCTAGAACTGAACCACAGGACCTAGGCTATTAAAAATAAAGAGTGATAACCTCAATTAACTTCATTTATGAGAATATTCATTTATGAGAATATGATTTATGGAATGTTTCTTTCCCAATAGAGCCTTGGTTATTATTTTGGTTTAGCTATCATTGGGGCCTGTGTGGGTAACTTCACAATGGTCTACTATCCCATACTTAACTCTTGATTTATGTTGGTTATAAAGTGAAAGTATCTTAAACATACAATCTTCTCGATAGTTACATATTCTGCAATATAATATTAACAGTATCTTGAAATGGAGACAAATGACTTTAAATCGATAAACTAAAAAAAATCAGTAATGAAAAAACTTTTCAAACTTTTTAGTTCTAGTTTAAACTCTAGTTTAAACTCTATATCATAAAGCATTTAAAGAAGGCAATACCGTGTATTAATGATAACTACAATAAATATGATTATTAATAGGAGGATCTCTGTTTACATTTTTTACCTCATTAGCATATATTAGCTTATAAATAACACAAGTAGCAGTAGCTTCAAATATGAGAGAGGGGTGTACAAGGTATGAGCTAGAGGTAAGTCTGATGTTCATAAATACTTATTGTGTTTTATAACGATAATATTAACATGCAGTTGACTCTCATGTAAATGATCACCCTCAGGACTGTGAAAGGTGATTGACAAAGGGACATGATCGCTTACAGAAGGTTAGACTATAAAATACCATAAACACTGGCATATAAGCCACACTCGCAGATAAACCCGAACCCACATTTTGAAACTCAAATTTTGGAAAAAAAAGTTATTAAAAATTATAAAAGTGTCAGAGAATTGGCTATACGAAATGTGAGCTAGACTTTGCTTCTATCCATCAAATCTTCTGTATCAAAAGAAACAAACACACTTGTGAATTCGCAGCTACGTTCATTCACCCGCCGTTTGTTCAGGATAAACACAATGCTCGCATTCCTGCATTGTAAACGTGTTTTGTGCAGATCCTTATTGTTCATTTCATTTTTGGTCTTGGAGGAGCTCTGGCAACTCTATAACAGAAACAAGACTCACTTTTCTACATCGTCTAAAGTTAAAGAATTTTTGCTCCACTTTATACACCTCAAATAAATAAAACCTCAATTTCAAGGCTCAAAAGTCTGATCAACTTATATCACCGGAAAGTACAATAACCTATTGTAGGATGTTTCCGCAGATAAGCTGCAACCTCAATTTTGGGGTGTTTCTCGGTGTTGCGGAAGCCATTGTTGGTTAGCTGTGGTGTGGGTATTGTTCAGTGTCTTTTGAATCTTTTGTTTTACGTCATTTGGTGATCACACCATCCGCAACACCAAGAAACTACCTAATTTTGAGCAAACATTTTAGGCCAAAACCTATGGTGGTTCAAATAAGATTCTATAAAGATTGTTCAAGGGCAGTATACTTACCACAATAATCCACAATATGTGTGGGGACCTTCTCTGGAGTCACATCAGCTGGGATTGTTATTTCCTCCGCTTTAGTGGGAACCTACATGAGAGAAAAGGAAGTCAATAATTAGCCTCTTAAAGATTAAGTTATCAAATCAATAAACCTTGGACTTGTTTCCTACATTAACTGATTGTTTAATTTATTTTCAGTTGAAAGTGTACAGGAAACGTGAATTCAGAGTTGTCACCAGAAACACAACTTCCATTCATTTTTGCCTTTTAGGAAATAAAAAGTTTATCAATGCTTTGTTAAGAATAATCAATCTGACTTTTAAACCCTTTTTTTCCAAGCCTTGTCCCTACCAGTATATGCTTTGGACATGCCACACTACTTGGACACTTTTTTTGGCATAATTACTGGAAACATCTGCCATTGGCATCCAGGGTTAATACAGAAAACTGTAACCTTTTCCCAAGGACTTTTCAAGGACCAACTCAGTTTTTCAAGGCTCCAATACCAGAAGTTTCTCCTCCAAAATCCTTGTGGCATGTGCAAGAGCTTCCACGAGGGTCCCGTACACTTTTTACACGAAGAGTTAATAGGGCCATTTCTTTTCCCGTGAAACATGATTGATACTTTTATTTATTTGTGATCAATTCGTGATTTTTAATCTCAAGATCTTTTAACATGATTGTGAATGTAATTTTTTACTTTAACTTGACCCGGGAAAGAAGTGCTGAATTTAATGTGATTCATGAATCATTTTGTTTTGCTTGAGTTTATTTCTGTGTATTTTAGTGTTTTGATGAATGGGTGTCTTTTATCTATATATTAAATGTCACTCAATTTATTTAAAAGAGAAAATGCTGTGATCAGGAGAATAAGATTTCCTCTATTTTTGTGTGAACGCGAAATAACTTTTGTATTATTCAGGGCTCAAGACTAACTTTTCAGCTTACTTGCCTAGTGGCTTGTGACGGATTTGAATTTACTAGCCAAAATTGCACAGGAGGTTGGAGTGGGGTTGGGTATTGGGCAGGGGAGACAATAAAATGTGTAACGCTGATTAAGAAAAAAATATCCAAGACTCGGAAACATCATATTTTTTAGTTTTCTTCATAAATCTCATGGTAAAGTCGCACTCGGGCCACGATGGCCCACACGGCCGGAGCTTAACCCGGTTTCCGTAGCATGAAGCAACTAGGAATATTGCTACTCCCCCCTGGATGGGATGCTAGTCCATCGCAGGGTTACCCCCAGCATTTTGTTGCCGGTACCCATTTATACACCTGGGTGGAGAGAGACAGTGTGGAGTAAAGTTTCTTGTCTAAGGAAACAACACGACGGCAGAGACCAGGCTCGAACCACCGACCTTCAGGTTGAAAGTCCAACGCGCTAACCACTAGACCACCGTGCCGCCCACTCATAAATCTCATACTAACCTTTTAACATAATTAAGGAAAAACGTTGGGAAGATAAGACTAACACCTTACGAACGTCCTGACATACAGGAAAATGTCAAGATGATAAGACTAACACCTTACGAACGTCCTAGCGTACAAGAAAACTTTGAGGAGATAAGACTAACACCTCACGAACGTATGAATGTACAAAACAACATTGACAAGATAATGCTAACAACTTACAAAAAAACAATGTTTAAACAAAAGAACGTACGGAAAACATTGAGAAAATAAGGCTAATACCTTACGAATATATGAACATACCAACATACATAAAAAAAAAACATTGAGAAGATAAGACTAACACCTTACGAACATACAAATGTACAGGGAAACGTTGAAAATGTAAGACCAATGCCTTAACGAAAGTACTAACGTACCAACGTACATATTTGTACCAATGTACATAGAAACGTAATTTTCAGTTTGGTTTCGTCTGGTGCATCATGAGTTTTACTAGCCCAAATGGCTAGTGAAGCAAATTATTCCATTAGCCAAAACTGAATTTGAACTAGACTTTGACCAGTTGACCACTGTTAGTCTCAAGCCCTGATTATTTATGATGCGTGAAAAGGCTCAATGTCTTTATGTGAATGAATTTTGCAAAGGGGGTAGGGTCCAATGTTGTATACCCAACCACTGATCATTTACTTGCAGCAAGTTTGTTTTATTTGTGGGCTGGCTGTCATATGTACATGTTACATTGTACAATACCTGTGATACACAAGGGGGTTGGGCTGGGATAAATATTTCTGAGACTACCAGAGATGTTATCACAAGCATGCTAGCAGCAAAGTTTGAGTCTGTCGCTGTTAAAATCTAAAGTTAGTTAAATCTCTGAAATCTGTAAGGTTTAGTGACAAATCCATGACTGCAGATCCCCAATATATATTTAGCAGATGGAATAAATTGAAAACAAAAAATTGATTTTAAGGCCTGCCCACCTATGAAACTCCATAGAGATTTGTCATGACATTTCATATAAAGGAATTCTTACACACTTTTGGGTTAATAAGTTGACCTAAGATTTACTGGTCCACTGGATATTAACAGGTTACTGTTCAAAAATGCTAGCTTTTGAATTATACCTTTCACGTGCATTTGAAAAGAAATTCAATTATCAAAGTCGATACAAATATTAACTATTAAAAGATAAATAGAATAACAAGCACATTGTAAAGATAAGATTGAAAAATGTTACCTCTTCAGGAAATTCCTCACTGACAAGCGACAGAATAAGCGAAGTTTTCCCAACTTGTGCTACATATGAACGCATATAAGCACGTTATAAGTCTTATAAGCTCGTTCAACGGATTCAAGATGTACGATTAACATATGTTACAGTAAAAAACAAACAACAACAAATCGCCTTTTACTTACGATCGCCAACAAGCAATATTCGGACGTCTTTCATTTTGATGCGATCAATTGCAATTTCCTCTATAGTAAGTGAATATAAGCCTTCTTAAACGATTTTTTAAAAAGTTGTAAATTAATTAAACATCGGTTTAGTCAAAAAGCGGCGTTCGTTTTAAAATATATTAATTTTTCTCATGATTTCCACCCTCCCTACTGCCGTCCATATTTACCGCCTTTGGTGAAGTTCAAAGAGCTAATACAGTGCGCATGCGTTGTGACCGCCAACCACTGAGCGGAGCATCTGCTGTCTCAACTCAGGTCTTCGCGGGTGGCCCGCGGGTTGTGGACGGAGGCATCGGGGGACAAAGACGTTTGTTGTTTTTGTCGCTGTTTTCAAACAACTACCTAAAGCCAAGGAAAAGCCTAAAAAGAAACAGATACCACGCAGCTCTTAACAACCTCTAATTTCATTGTACCTGGTTATCACGCAGCTCTATTGTTGTCAGGGCTAGGGTTGTGTTGTTTGTTCTATTGTTTTCTCAGCAAATCAAAGGATGGATATGATGCATGTTTACTGAGGCCAGTATAACTTTAAAACACTGTGAACTTGAAAAAAGGTCTAGTTCTTACATTTTTGTTTCTTGCATTTTTGTTTAATTAATTTCTAATTGTCTCTTGGTTTAAATACTATATTTTTGTAAATAAGTAAGATATAAGCTTAAGACTTAGTAGCAATAAAATTTGTTTTGACCAAAGGTTAAAATCCAAGTGACACAGCAGCTCCTTTAAAACGTGTTGACAACAATAATATTTTGTTAAAAAAAAATTCACCATACACTTTATATCCACAGTACAGCAGCATGCAGCTTTGCCTCGGACACAACAAAGCCAGGCTAGTGATGGTCAGTGATGGAGGGGGAGGCTGGGGAAAAAACCAAGGCCAGTCCTGACCCCCACCATCACTTTTTTGCCATCAAGCCATGAGAAAAAAACAGTAACCCTTAGTATGTTTTTCATTTCAGTTTACTCTGTTTTAGCCTCCATTATTTTTGTTAATATGTAAAATTCAAGGAAGTCTATGCTCCCAGCCATTCTTTTATTATGATCTGTAACTGCCAGGAAGGAAACAGAAGACAGATGTTGAGATATCCGCACACAGACAGATCAGTCAAAATACAAGTTCAACTAAGATTAATGCCTGAAGCCTGAAATCAAATTAGTTTATTGTTTTTGGTTAAGCTTCCTATACACTTGAGCATCTGTAGTTTAAATGTATATGCACAGATCTTGCACGTGTTTGGGTTATTGCAGGCCGGGTTTCAATTTTATTACAGCTTGTAACTTAAGATATGTCTTTCCAATCCGAAATATATTAAACATCCCAAGCACTGGTCGCAAGAACACTCCACAAGTACAGCCATGTGACAAAGAAACCCCTGCAGAAATATACTTGCCGATTCTCATAGATTTACATTAATTCTTTGTATCTATTAAATCCAGATTTTTGGAAAATCTTAGGGTACAATCTGAATGATATTCATCCACTCATCCCAAGGTGGTGCATGTTTCGGTTGGTTTCAGTATGCGGTTTGCAATTTTCATTCGATGTACCAACGTTTGTCGACTATAATTATTAATTAAGATCAGGTAAAGGATTACTTTTTCAGATATTTTTTTTGCTCAAGCTAACATAAAATTGCAAACAATTCCAATGAAAAAAATTGGGGATGGTTGACGAAAATCACCACCTGTGTCATTTCGGCAGTTGGCAGTTTTTTAGAGGAATATAAATGACATTTAAAAAAAATAAAGTTACTTTACTGACATTACCATTAAATAAATCTGAAAATGGTTTTGGTAAAAGAAATGCAACAATATTTCCAAACAAGCAGGTTCCGACTTTTGACAAGTCTATTGTCTCTGGACCATCATCTGGTATACAGTATGACCAAGAAAATGACAGGAAATTTCACTTGAATAACGCCCCTGCAAACATACAACCAAATTCAAAAGGTTCTAAAGAGCAAAATATTGTCTCTTTAGTTGATATTAACATTTCCTTGCTCTCATCAATTTTTTCCTTCCTATTTAAGATAATAAAGCAAGATTATTTTAGAGCAAGCTCCAGGCCATGCCATATATTACTCACAGAAAGACAATATATCAACTGGCACATTATCCCCTTTAAAAAAATTCCACAAACACCTGAATATACAAGCATCACCAAAAATACTAAAACCATGTGCAGTGTGATGTTAAAAACCAGATCTTGATCTTGCAACAGGATGCAAAGACCCCCTGTAGAAATGTTTACACAACTCCCAAAAATTAAATCAAAACAAGGTTAAAGTTTCTATTTCAAAGATTATTAAAAAAAGTAAAGATTGAATAAATGAATAACATCCTTTGGTCTCCTTTCCCACATTTTGATGTAAACATGAGACAAAACCTTTAAGAAAAATAACCACGACTAACATAATTAATTTGTATGCAAACTTTATTTATCTTTCTTCAAAAATTCTTAAATACAATCCATAATAAATTCAAGGCCATTGTGGCAATATTTTTGACTTTTTTTCTTGGAAACAAGAACAAAATAACCTCTTACATCTCTTTAAGAAACACTATACATTTTCATTTATGAACAAAACGCTTTTTTGTACAAATGTACATCCGTTGGAGAAATACTGTAACTTATTTTGGTAAAAATTTACAATTTTTCTGTGATAACTTTCACAACATCTTTTTCCTATTTATTTATACAAATTTAGACAGTAACCTTTGTGAATATCCAGCTTAGTAAACTCAAGACAACATTAAACATTTTTCAAGCTAATATTGGTAACTGGGTAGCCGCGTTGAAATTTCCAAACTCATTGTAGTTAAACCAGTCTAGGACTGAAGAAGAAATAAAGGCTCCTCGAGTGGAATCCAGCCCACTTTTTCCATGGAGTGCACTATACGGGAAGCTTTCCTTCTGTGCTGAACGATAGTTAAATTCTTTCGCGTTGGCGGACAGTGGTGTTGGAGACGCTCTCTTTGCGCGGAATTTGTAGAGGGAAGACTCATCAGCTGAGCTCCAACTGTTGTACATGAATGGGGAGTTGTATGAAGGAGGTGAAGAAGAAGAACTTGATGAAGACGAGAAGACAGGGGAAGAACGGTCGGCCATTACTCTAGGAGGACTCTGACTTCGGAACGGAACTGGACTAATACTGTTCGACATTCCACTGTTGTGGCCATTTAAAAGGTTCACCCAGCGAGCGGTTTCGTCGCAAATTTCTTCGGCTTTCTTTTCTACCTTGTATATCGTCTTTACGGCCCCTTGTTCGCCTAAACGAAAGGACAAATAAAGGAGACATTAGTTATTCATACACAACCTTTGAGACATCTGCGAATGCGGATGGTTTTTGAAAGGAAAAGAGTGGGAGTAAATAAGATTACGTACCAAATTGGAACAGAAGTTTAGACATGTCGAGAGAAATGAATGGTTTGTGAACGATTTTATGCTTACACAAGCAAGTGTAAGTCGAGTCGCGACGTGTATTATATTTGCTTACGCATGCAGTAAAGGTGATACGTGATTCGATCGCTTCACTCCCGAACATTCATTCATTCGATCGCTCGATCGAATTGATTCTTCTATGCTTTCTCAAATAACATGAAACCTTGGTGAACTAAACCGAACAACAAAAGAAAACTTAACTACGACCTAATTGTTTTACCCCAAGGCGTAAACGCAATTTGCGCTACTGTACTCACCGATTCTGAAAGAGACTTCTTGCGGGTCAATCCATAAGCAAAGTTTTTCTGGTAAATTGGCCTTTACATCCTTCACGCTAAGCCCACTTTCATTCGCAGCAGCGACGAGTACAGGATCTAAGCTGTCAGTGATAAGGAGGCAACGATATCCGCTTCCTTTACAAGGTTTTTCGGGGTACCAATGGCCTTCGAATTTCTTTGTGAGTCTCTTTACAACCTCTTCGCCAAAAAGCTGCACTCTTCGCCGCGGGAGCTTGTTCACCAGGTAGCCGATTAAGAAATTTACTGCGACTTGAACTTCAAGATCCATTGGGCTGTCGTTGGCTCGTTTTATTACAAAATATAGAAAAAAAATTTACTTGCTATGGGATCGAAGTTAGTCGCAAAAGCGAAACTGGTGAAGACGAGTCGAAGTATATTTACTTCGCTTCGCATCGTCCGTGAAAATCTCGCTTTTGATTGGTCACTAAGAAAGACAACGACGTCATCACCGACCAATAGAAATCAGTCGATCAAGCGATAAGACAATAACCTTTCATAGCGACCAATCATATTCGAGCAAGGGAAGCCCCTCACGGTACTAAATTGAGTGTTTCTACGTCACTGACATTGATAGAGGCTTCCGACTATCCCTTTATTGTTTTGTTTGACTTCCGTTTGACGTCACGATCTGCCAAACAAACTCCATATATGGTTTGATGATGACACTTTCTTGATCACTATAAAGAATGGTTTTAAGTTTGCCTTTCCCAAGTTTTTTGCTATTGAGAAATAACAGTTCTAGAAACAAAACGTTTTTTATTTGTACTTCAATCACTCTGAATGCAATATTTAAACATCACGACAAACATTTCACCTGAATATTTTTCATGTAAATTAAAACTAGCAAATCCGGAAAATCGGGAGTGGGTATATAAATAACTAGATAAGAAATATATTTAAATAATTATTGATACGGATAGGTGAAATAATCCAAAAATATATAAAATGTAAAGAAAAGGTGCAAAATATACTTTTAGTTTTAAAATTGACCAACTCAGTGTTTCAAATCGTACGTTGTACGTGAGTTTCACTTATAATCCATTTTACATAAATTTACGTCCCGCTGAAAAAAAAGAAAACCCCAGATCTTTTTATTACAAGTCGTTATATAGATTACATTGATCTGAAGTTTGATTTGATTTATTACCAATTAAAAATAACGATTTCAGAAAAAAATATTTGATGCTACTCCTTCCATAAAAAAATAAAATGAATTTCCAAACGCAGAATAAATGTCAAATGTTATTATTCGAAAAAATACGAGATGAAAAAAATCCATCTTTGAATCGGGGGGAGGGGAGGTGTTAATTCTCTTTTTATTCCGTCCGAGATTGTAGTTCCCAGGCGCACTCGATTATACCAGTGGCAGTGCAAGTGACAACATACAAACACAAAACATTGAATTATTTAGGTGACACTTTCTTGTCATAAGACCAACAAACCTGTCAAACCTGTGGTCCACGGATTTTGATTCCAGGTCGAATTGGAATTTGGTGGCGGATACAGGGGAGCCCCCCACCCCCACCGCCCCCTCTCCCACCTATTAACCACCCGTTCCGCCACTTGCATTGCACGCAAATGACGCCGAGTCTGGGAATCGAACCCGCGCCACATTGATGTGAGGCGAGTGCTCTCAACACTACACGCACTATTTGCCTGCTTCCTAATTTATAATGGGGAGTAGTGCTGAAGAAGTGTGAGGTCCTTTTGACCAGATTTCACCACCCACCCCCCCCCCCCCCCCCCGCCAAAGAAAAAAAAAAAAAGAGAGAGAGAGAGAGAGAGAGAGTATAGTTCGCCATGAATGTGAAAAAAAATATGGCATTTAATAAGCGAGTGAACTGATCAATGGCGGTTACAACTACTAAACAGTCGTATTTTAGCGTTCGTCATACCACATGGTACCTACACTAACGTACCGCTGTGTGACTCAAGTTCGCATTACATTTGGAGGAAATGTATGGAAATATCGAAAGATTTATAATAAATATAGTTTTATCAAGATGTTGTGTATTGTTGTCCTTCTTAGATGAAAACGGCGAATTTTAGCGATTTTCAAGGGTTTTACGTCGGCCATTTACCCTGACTCGTCCCCAGTCGTCTCTCAATTAACGAGAGGAGCGCGAGGTGTGATGGGAAGGAGGAAAGACCCCGTCGCGCTTCTCTTGTTCCGCGTCTATCCCCCACGCGCGTCTCCCGCGTCTTGCCTAGAAAGACGACTGGGGACGAGTCAGCCGTTTACCTGGGCCGACGCAAATTTCTGTCTCTTGACATTTTCACTGCACCCCTCCCTCCTGGTTTTCAAACAGCACTAAGTGGTAATGGCACTGACTGAATTAACAACTGATTGTTGACCCGTCTGTCTTCTTTTCATATACAATACTGCGGCGGTGGGGAGGGGGGGGGGGGGGGGGGGGTTATTTTACAAACCGAATTTTTTTTAGGCCCTTTGGCAAGACTGGGGGGGCTTCTCCAGATCCACCACTGCAATATAACTGGAATCTCGTTACAAACCCCAGGGCTCCTTGTCCCAGCTTATCAAGTTTATTTGTTGGATAGGGACTACTTATCCACTGGCAAAAGTCATCTGGAGTATAATTCACTAAGCTACAATTGGAGACGGAAATAGTTGATGCACTATAATTATGCCAAATGGTTTCCGTGGCATGTTTATCACTTTCTCTTTGCATTCATTATACTTTGCTGCAGTAACCCCCTTCCAATCTTCCAATGTTGTAGGATTGCAGCCACATGCTTCTGTAAATTAATACACAACACTGTCTGGGGGAGTCGGGGTGGGAATAAGGGGGCAGGCGAGGGGGGGGGGGGGATGTCATGTCTTTTCTTGAAGAAAATGGGGTTCAAAATGACAGTGTGTCAACAATATTGTCACCTATTTTAGTTCAAAGGTATTTGTAAGAATATGCCTATTAAAAAGACTTAACCAAAAGTATGATCTCTTGATCTTTTTATTACATAATTAAGGCCAAAATCTTGAAGACAGTATTAGAAATATACCATGGATTTCACCACAATTCACTTAGCTACAGCTTGATGGAAAAATGGTTACAAACTAAAATTAAAGCTATGTATTAAACAGACATAACAAACAGGCCATTAACTGTTATTATCTAAACAAACATCTTCTGTTGCAATCAAACACGTCTTATATATACAAAGTGGCGATTTTGAAAATTAGATAACAATATATTTGTTAGCGCCTTTGAACATGAATCAAAAGGGCTCTTTGATCCAAATTTGTTCAATAAGAAATTTGAAGACTACATGTATTTAAAATGGTTCTACTTGAGCAAAACACACCACCTCTTAAAAGTCACTAAATGCAATGTAGAAGTTCCAGAAAACGTGTTTACTACCAAAAACAAAAATAACAAGACATTTATTCCAGAGAGTCTTTGTAAGAGTGTAACAGAAAGAAAACAATTTGAAATCTCCAAAATTATTTTTCTCTAACGTTTTGTTAATTTAGTATGTTTACTGAAAACCCAACACAAAAATTGTTACGAGGGATTTTAAACACCACAAAAAATTAGTGTACTTTTGCATTGAAAGCTTTCAGTGCAAAGTGACATGACATGTGCTCCTTAATCAGTAAGTGCAAGCTCTGCTTGCAAGTGTTCATGGGAACCAGCCGCATTCTCTTGCATTCCACATGTGCATATCAATCTATTACACGCTGCTTTCTACAACACCACTAGAATGCAGTTAACTAAACTCACAAAATACAAAATTAATTTTCTTTTATACTTAAGCTGAAATCTCATCTGTTAATGTCTACAAAATACCAAAAATATGTGAGTCAAGAATACTGCTATCCCACACTCCATAACCATAAACTTAACTATACCTCTCCAGCATCTGCTTTTTATTTATTTACCTTTTTGTTAAACAGAAATTCAAAAGTCTAGACAATCTCAAATTCTTACAATCGCATTTAATTTTTCAATTCCCTTGTGTGTTTTAAGATAGCAGAATTCTACGTTAGTACTGATGAAACAAGAAAGGTGAAAACAAGAGAAAATAATTAAAAGTTGGTGTGCATGGGTGTATAAAAATTAGTTTTATTTTCATTCGGAGATCAGCTGCATTACATTCTAGACCAAGATCTATTGGCCTGCCCATAGACTTAAAAAGTAAGGACATAAACTATCCTGTGAAGATCAAGTATGAGGTTTCCTGGATTGCGGAGCTTAGCCCAGTCCATTCACATGAAACAAAAAGGGTTTAATTCATTAACTTTCTTGAAAAGTTTTCCAAACCTAAGTATTATGTATCGCTTTACATGTAGCAAAATAGCAAAACTAACTGCATGTACACACATGCACACCAACCTATGTGCAAATGCCCATAAACACTTGCTCTAATCTTCTCTTTTCTGCACTTACCAATACGAAAAGAGCCTAACATTTTTCTGAACAAATTACTTAAGGCACTGACAGATCAAACCAGAAAACCTTCACAGAGAAAATGTAGTCCGGTCTTCCACAGTAATCTCCAATTTATAGTAACAGGCATCCTCCCCTTTTCTTCTTGGGCTTTATCTGAGGGCATAAAACTGCTCGGATTGCTTCGTCAAAAACTGTTTTCAGTCCCTTTTGTGTAAGAGCTGAACATTCAAGGTATTTCTGTGCGCTTATTTCTTTAGCCATCTTCAAGCCATCCGTGTACTGTACGGGTCCCACCTTCTTCTCTTTCAGTTTCTCAATTGTTTCCTTGTCGTCTCGTAAATCGAGTTTGGTCCCAACTAAGATGATTGGCGTGCTTGGACAATGGTGGCTAACTTCAGGGTACCACTACATGAAAACAAAAATATATGAATTGATTAAATTACAGTCAAACCTCAAAACTCATGTTTGCAAATTTTTCATTGTTCACATTAGTTGTTTATTTCAAAACATGTTTCATGCCTGGTTCTATAATGTATTTTGTTTTCTGAAACAGCCATAAGCTTACATAAAATCTTTATAATTACACATGAACTGAAAAAAAAATCTCACTCAACCTCTTCGGGAACGAAGGGCAATGTAGTGTTTATCAACTAACATGCTAACTTGTTTTGTCTGGCTTAGATCAAAACTACCTTGTGAGGTAGATGTACATTGTATGTATTTAAATGGAGTCAGCCGTCAATCCTAGTAACTTGATGTGTGCAACTATGGTTGCGAGGTTAATCACGGATGCAGAAGTCCCACCACACAACTCACAGACAAACTAAACATAACAATGAACACACAGAAACAATAATTGATTTGTTCTTGCTTGGAAGGACATGTACTTTTACAGTGCCATGTGGCTTACCATGAGCACCCAACAAACTTTTTTACAAGTTAGTGCTAATTTAATTGACTGGCACACTTCCTCACAAAGTTGAGCATGATGGAATGTAATCTTGCTGCTTCGCATTTTCCACAGGAATGTATAATTACAAAATACAAACATTTTATTCACTTGACTGCTTCACACTCATCTTCGGTTACAAAAATAATTATAAGAATTGGTGACATTGTACAAACTTGTAATAAAGTTTGTTAGGTTCTCATGGTATGGCGCATTGTACGGTAAACTGCCATTTTGATTGATATTTAACAAAATTGGCCAGATAACTGCCGTTTCGGCTACTTTGACTTCTGAGCCACCTACTTTCCATAAAATATGCAGATGTTTTCGTAGCAGTTGTGTCAAAAATGACAATAAATAAAAATAGGAATTTGTTGAGGAAGTATATTGTGGAGAACGCTGAAAATAGCATTTCCGAGCTTCTAGCTTTTAAAATTTTCTAAGGGCGTATGCCCCTAGAAGCTAGTGCCTTTGGCACTTGCATTATGTTCAGTCTACTTATAAACCTTCGCTGTCTACCATAAACTTAGTGAGAACCCTGTTTACTTAATAGATTCAGCAGTGACTGAGCACATTGGTGTTTTTGTTCACAAAGGAGTCTATCAGATTCACAGGCATTCTTATTTACCTCATTTATTCACCTTACCTTTGCTCGAACATTTTCATATGAAGCTGGACTTATTAAAGAGTAGCATATTAGAAAAACATCCTGAAATGAGAACAGAACAAAACTCTGTCAAGGCTTCACCTCAAATGGTAAACTATAAAGTTAATAGTCAACTGGCAATACTAAGCTAGAAATAATATTTGAGACATGCATCTAGTGGATTCAACAAGGCAGGAGGCTAATAAAATATAGGACTAATGGTTCATGCAACCAGTAAAGAGTATTACAGGATTAAACCCTTTCACTCCTAAAGTCAATTATGCACGCATGTAGTGTAGTTCTAACTTTTGAGACTGTTGACAAAATCCTATGGTGTGACCATGAAACCTCTTTGGCAGTACTTTTGCATTGTACCATTTGTTTCTCTATATTTTACAAAATGAAATATGGGATTTTTCTTGAATTTTACTTTTTAGCACTATTTTGGAGCTAAAGGGTTGGACCTAAAAACAAGGCTGAAACCCTGACAACTAGACCACCATGTTTACAGACAATGTAAAATCCAACCACTCAAATGAAAGAATAGAATGGTTATGTTTTGTATCTATGTCAACGAGGTTTTCCTTTTGAAAAACATTTATGCCACTTACAGTTTGTGGATATGAGAGAGGTCGTAGTCGGTCATAGTCTTCTTGACCTGTGTAAGCAACAATTTGAATCAGCTCTGAAACATACTTTCACAAGGTTCTCAACAACGTTTTACAGGCATAACAAGGAAGGCCATATATATTCTGGCCTTACTAAACTTTGAATAATCAGCACTTTTTGCACTGTCATCTTTAACAATTATTACCAGTGACATTTGTCACAAGCACTACAGGTTCAACTGACAATACTACATGTACTGTTTGCGCAAAAGACAGCAATTGGTGGATCTTGAATCCAAGTAACTGCCTACTTTGTAAAGAATTCTAAAATTGACCAGATGGCCACCTACTTTCACTTGCTCTGATACCCACTTCAAAAAGTTATTGAAACTCCTGTTTGACCTTCTTCAAGTAAGGTATGAGAAAGGGAGGCTTAAAAGATGGTCATTTTGATTAAGTTTAGTCTGGAAATTATCACCCTCCCAGGATTACAATGGTACTCCATTTCATACAATGCAACAGGCAGAACAGAAGCAAAATAATGCATTACAGATAATATCTTTAATCTTTTGTCAAGAATATTAGCCTGAGAAAACAGTACTTTTTGTGGTGGCACCACTTAGGTTCCCTCCACGAAAAGACGCCTGAGAAACTATCACAAAAATATCATACTGATGATGCAACACTACCCAGATCAGGGTAGTCCTTCTGATTGGTTGAAACAATCTCTCAACCAATCAGAAAGACTTCCCAGACCCAGGTATGCATTACATCATTAATACGGTATTTTTGCACTCGTTTCTCAGACATCTTTTCCCGGAGGGAACCATAGTTGTGCCACCGCAAAAAGTCGTCTGTTTTCTCAGGCTACAAGAATACAATGTATAACAATAACTATGGGAAGAATTAAATTAGTCATAAAAGCCAAATGGCCCAGCTTATTGCCCAGAGAACAGTTGATATACTTGAGAAAACATCTCCTGGACAAGAACAGTGATCTTTTAGACTATGAATTCCTATTCCTAAGAGGCTATATAGATGGGAAGTCTCTTTTAGGCAAGAGGAAAATCCTTTCTCTCTTATCTGCTAGCTTTCAGTTTCGAATAATTTTTAACACCTTCATTTGTAACACAAAATGTGACCCTCTATGTGTATTTACGGACTTCGATTTCATAGCTGCATCTCCTGGTAATTCATTGTTTTTGTCTATTGTCTGCAAGTGACTATGTTTTGTATTTGACTTAAATATTCATCTGACCACCATCATTTATAAATCGTTGCTCAAGTCCCTGAGATCCTCGTCACTTCAATGTCATCGAAAATTCCCACTGAGGGGTTCAAATGTGTTATTATTATTGTTATTCTATTTCTGTACATGTATGTCCTTTTGTTTTATATGTGGTACCATAAAAGACAAGTAATGCACAAAAATAAAATTGGGCTGAATTGAATAATCAGTCGCCAAATAGAAGCACATTATTCATTTAACAGTGAACACTGCTAATTTTGTCTCTGTGAAGGTAGGAGAACACAAACATATGGAAAGTATACTGATCATTTCCACTGTCAGTTTTACAACCATACACTAATAAAATGTTGTCGTGCCAGGAAGAACACAAGACCTCACATCAATAAGAGAGGTGACCATGAAATAGACATAGAAGATACCAATAATGATACAATTGACACCTGTTGTCTTTTAGTTCAGGTTTGCATTGCATTACAGGGTTAGCTATAACACAATGACACTATTCATTGAATTAACCTTTGATTCTAGGTAACATTCATGATCAAACACAGGCTAACAAGATTATCAACTCAACAACAACTACACCTCTTCGTGACCAGAGTACTAATCTTATTTTCAATCTGCATTTACTTAGCATTGTATCAAGATAACTTATTGACATTACATAATTTATAGAAAGTGATAGTTTTGGTCGTTTCAAATTAATGCTAACTGTGGCAATTTTCGTTGAATGCATGAATGATTTCCACAATACAAAGAAGCATTAACTTAAAATATCACACCACTTTCTTATCTTTGAAAACAAAAGCTTGTTCGTGCTCTGGGATAATGCTGACCTGGAAACTGAAGGTGATTTAAATTGCCTGAACGTATCAAAATGTGTGTATTGTAAACTATAATTTATTGCATGATGAATTTGTCAAATAACACCATTAAGAATTCGTTTAGAAGCAATTTTGACGGATAACAAGAATTATAATAACGACGGAAAGACTGAAAAGAGTTTAACATACCCGCTGTGTCCCACAATCCAAGGTTTATAGGCTTTCCATCGACCATTACATTTGCAGAATAGTTATCAAATCTGATGATATTAGAGAAAGGCAAATTTTGATTAGTGATAGTCCGGCTTCAATCGTTGTTGCTAACAACTAATTCAACAGTCTGTCTGGCAATAAATGACTGATGTGTGAAAGTAAAATAGTAGTAAAGTAAAATAACTGCTGAATTAACAGGCAATACTGTTACTTACACCGTTGGAATATACTCCCCCGGAAAGGCATTTGTAGTGTAGCTGATCAGCAAGCAAGTCTTGCCGACGGCACTACGAGAGGGAAAAGTACAAACAATTCAGTAAATACGCTTCATTGGGGCTGAAATGCTGTTACAAACGGAAAGTAACGAGAATAAGCTTAACAAACATGAGGAGACGCGTTTCTGTTGATGCTTGAATTGAAGAGGACAGGGCAACGCCGGTAGCTTGCGAAATTATAATGGCATTGGACACCGAAATAACACCATTAGGGGTGTCCAAACGCCGTAACTTCGCAGCTGAAGGCGTCTGAAGTTTACAAAGCGAAAGAACGAACGAAGAAGAGACTGCTTGAGGGAAGTATCAACTGAAAAATTTTTAAGGTCATTCAGCTAGCAATCAAAACGGAACGCGTTTATATTACCCGTCTCCCACGACCACACATTTGATAGCTTGCATTGCGGCGTCGAGCTCCTTTCAAATTCAGCGCAATCCCTGCAATCGAACGAGTGTTCTTCGATAAAGATGAAAGCGACTTCTCCTGGTAAAACTTTCTTACTAAAGGAAAACTTCTACGAGATCCAAACGGAAGTTCCAAAGCTCGAAGATCGAGGTGCCCGCCCGCCTTGCTTTCTTATATGGCTGAGAACCTCGCCTCGCCACACCCTCTGTATATATATGACCCCCAGCAAAGAGGCCAAAAATAGAAAAAATAGGGGGGCTGTGTGATAGGTCCCGTCCAACCCCGCTTTCGCTGAGACGAAAAATAGCACCACTCAGCATATAAAAGGCGTACATACGTCCCGTACGTGTTCCAAAAAAACGACTTGTTCAAATCTATGTAAGCGTTTTGGAGTCTGCGAATTCGCTTCTTGATCACTGGGTTCACGAAGCCTGAGTTTTTGGATCAATGGAGACAGCTGAATTATTTCAGGCTAGGATCCACATTGTCTCGAGCTGCAACACCAATTTTACTTTTCTTTTTTCATGAATCATCAAACTACTGCTGGAAGCAGCTCCCGAATTAAAGCAGTTAATTTAAACGGGACAATGTTATCTGTGATCTGTTCGAATCTAAACAAATTATTTTCAGTACTGGTTTCCAGCATTTGACTAAAAGAATCGTAATTCCTCAATTGGTTCACTTTTGGAAAATTTATTCATTTTTACCTCTGAATTTGACAATTTCAAAACAACAGCCTACTGAAATTACTCAGTCTACAAAGTAAATAAAAGAATTCTCAAAACTGTGTGGATAAGTGTCATGAGCTTTTGGAGGATGTTGCAAACTTTATTTATTTGACCATAAATGACAGAAATGTACAAAGAAATTATTTCAGTTTATCAGGTGATCAAAAAACCTCGGCAAACGCAAAAGTAAGTCATATCTTTAAGTAATTTCCGCATGAACAGCCCCCCCACCCCACCCCCCCCCCCCCCCCCAATCCCACCCCTGGAAGACCCTGGAACACTTAATGAACCGAGAAAGCCTGGTGATGATTTCACCGTTGAACCCAGGACTCCTCTGCTTTTAAAATAAGAAGTGGCGGAAGTGGCGCCATGTTCGATTATTTTGACAATCTTCGAAATGGCTCATCGAGGAATAACGTAAGTTTCAACACCCTTCTTTTTCTATTTGAAGTTTCCACCAAAAGTAAAGCTATCTGCTCATCGTACCTTTACCCCAGTTTAGCCGAATTCTCTGTGCAAGTAGACCTAGCCTCTTTCAATGAAAACGACTTTGTTGCTAATAGAAGTCGTGGGGCAAGATTTCCGTATAACCCCATATACATTAATTATGCATATATACGCGCCATTATAAAAGAGAACATGCAATAGCCAAAACAAAAGACAGAAAACAATATAACTTCAAAACAAGACTAAAATACAAAACCTCACAAACAATAGAAACGCAATGTGTTCCGATACACGCAGAAAGACCCGTTTGGGGGTCAAAATTTGTAGATTGGTACCGCTTAGGGTGCTGAAATCTAAAATATACCGACCCGCCTCGACTAGTTTTTCAACTATTTGTGGGTAGGTATTATTTAAATCGTTAATATTTGTTATTTAATAAAGTGTTGTTGTTGTTGTTGTTAGAATTATTGCGGTACCCTTTGGGGTATTGAGCCGAAAAAATGACAGAATTTGTCTTGTGTTGTTTAAAATTGGCACCTCTTTTAATGGGTCTTTCTGCATGTACCGGTACCCATGAACCACTCATTGTCTTCTATTGTTCGTGAGGTATTGTATTTTTGGTCTTGTTTTGCATTTGTATTATTGTCGTTCTTTGTTCCTTTGTTCCTTATGTGACCGGTACATGCAGAATCTACCCTTTTAATAGGGCTCACACAAGATTATGGTACCATTTAGGGTGTTGTATGGGAGTCCCCCCAGGGTTGTTTTTCTCCCATATAAAAGTGACTGGGGCGATTGTCGTACCTTTTGGGGATTAAAATCACTAAGAGTGTTTGAATTGAAAATGACCAATGTCAGAATAAATCATACTTTTTAGGGTATTAAGCCAAAAAAAATATGCTGACTGCAGGAACATTAACTTTTCAAACAGAATTTGTACTTCTTTGGCCGGGGTAAAAATTAATGTGAGCTGCATCCACAGAACATAGTTATGATACATTTTAGGGGTTCCTTTAAAAATTTCAGATGATCATCACCGCCAATGTTATATGGGGGTAAGGTTGGGGTGAGAATTGGGCGTGCCCCAAAACCTGCTGAGTGCCCCCAATAACACCTGTTATGCAGGCTAAGAAAAAACTGACAAATACCACAAAGACTAGTAAATCTACTGTTTTTTATTAATATATATATTTTGTACATTATATAAAAAGTAAGGACATCTAAACAATCTTGAAAAGAATTTGTTAAGATGTATTCTGGATTACTGAACTTGGGTCAGTATAAATTATTCTCTTTTGTTGACTTTCTTGAAAAATTCACAAACTGAAACTATTTCATTTCTTATACTAGCCTGCTAGGGCCTCTTGGGGCATTCATGCGAGGAGAGCCCCTAGCCGCCAGGAGTCATGAGAGAGCGCTGTATTCGCAGGCTTTGCTTAAACATGATAATAGCAAATGCAAAAGTAACTGTCTAACCGTATGTATGAATGCACATGCACACCAACCTACATGCAAATGCTCATAATTAAACACTGGTCTTACTATGTTTCTGCACTCACCAATAGGAAAAGAGCCAACCATTTTCTTAACAAATTTATCACTTATTATAGGTTACTGACAGATCAAATAAGAAAACCTCCAACAAAAAATGTAGTCTGGTGTTATATTTTTATAATAACAGGCATTTTTTATTACGCTTCTTGGGCCTTATCCCAATGCATGCGCGGATTGCTTCTTCAAAAACTGTTTTTACTCCCTCTTGTGTAAGAGCTGAACATTCCAGGTACTTCCATGCACTTATTTCTTTGGCCATCTTCAAGCCATCTGTATACGTTACATTCTCAGTGGTTTCTTTGTCATCTCGTAAATCAACTTTGGTCCCAACTAAGATGATTGGTATGAGTGGACAATGCTGGCTAACTTCAGGGTACCACTAAACAAAAACACAAAATGTTTGTTAATAGTCTATAACCTCCCACAAGCCAGCAGCTACCCAAAATGCTTATGGATGATGGTCACTTAAGGTCATTTACAGGTCAAACCACACGGGTCTTAACATTGAATTTTTGAACCTGTACAGCACAGTCCAATGCAAAAAGCAGTGCAAAAATACTGTATCATATTAGACTGCAAAAACAATCATGTTTTCTCCTATTGGGCTCAAATTGCTGCCTACTACTTGCAAAGGCATGAATCGATGTAAGCATTTGTAGCATCTCTCTCCAATCCCACTCTATAATACCCACACTTGCTCCAGATCTTTCGTTCAGACTGTGTGCATTCGTATGACCAACACAAAAATACAAATGTTTTGCAGTCTAGTAATCCTATAACTATTTTGAAGCAACAGAAAACATTTTATTGGAGTTGTTATTCATCACAATAATTATTTCTAATTTGCACTTATGACTTGAGAGTGTGGGTGTATAGAGTGTTTTTGGTCTAATGATCTGCAGTTATGTCCAGGATTGCAGATAATTAGATGCATGACAAATTTAATAAGCATCACAAAGTGTCCTCTTGCTCTTCTACGCAACTTCAACATCACTTGTTTTCAAAAATTCAGACTATAAACGTGATCATGAAGTGTCCCCTAAATTCTGCTCTTTAAGTAAAGATAAACAGGTGCGTTTACCCTAACCTAAAAACAACACTAACACTAATGCTTACCTTACATTTCAAAAAAGATAGTCAACACTTAGACTTAATGGGACACTTCGTGTTGGATATGAAAATTTGTCATGCATCATATTATCTGCAATCCTGGACATAAGTGATGATCTGACCAGTGGCCATTTAGCAAAGATGATTGCCAAAAGTTACCCACTTTTTGAAGAACGCCTGAAGAAAATTAAGTAAAGATGCAAGCAGACCATCAAGGTGATTAACTTATTTAGAGCTAGCCTTGAAGTGACTGCATGCATGGGTGTATATAAACATCAACAAAATTGGCACTTTAATTAAGACTCATTCAGATGCACTTGTCTAGCTGGCACTCGGTTGATAAAGATTAAACTTCATTCAATGTTTACCTTTGCTCGAACATTTTCATATGAAGCTTGACTTATCAAAGAGAAGCATATTATGAAAATATCCTGGAATGAGAATGAAATTAATAATTAATAACAATAATTAATGATTAACTGATGATTAATTTATCCAGGTACCTCTAAAATTAGCTAAAGGTAGTTTAAATAAAGACCCGACACACAAGCATATACTAAACACATTAAATAATTTACTTCACATGTATACTTAATATAGTGCTACCCAATCAACATAATGGTATTAATGAAATATTGGGGCTGCCCAGCTGTAATGGCTTTATGATCCACCTAGAGTCCTAGACAATTCATGCATCACTGAGTTCACAAGTTTCATCACATGCAGTGAAATTTAAAAGTTTCATATCAGGGTTTTCATTAAGAATTTGAGTAGCAGGAGAATAGTGTAAAGTAACAGGAGAATATTATGAAGGAGCGAAGATAGATACATATTGCCATCAAAATTCAGCCGGAGAATTGTTCGTAGTAGGCGGAGAATTCTCCGATCTCCGATGCCTAATGAACACCCTGCATATCATTTAAAAAAATATGGTATCTGTCAACGACACCTTTTCTTTTAGTTTAAACTGGTTTGGAAATCTATTTGGTTAAGCTTTATCTTCTTTTAAAAGATTTAGTTATTCTAAAGAATTTAACAACTTTTGTTTTAAATTAATATTATTGATGTCCATCCACCTCCTTTAAAGGCAGTGAGTGGCATGATTTCAGTAACTGACATGAATTCTGCATTGAAATGAAATCCCTAAAAGCAACCACCCATTGAAAGAGAGAATATTATTTTATAATCCATTGCATGTAATGCTCTGTTTTCATAGCTCTTATATAATTCATGTCAAAGAAAACTAAGGGAAAAAGACTTACAGTCTGTGGATAGGAAAGGGGTCGTCGTTGGTCATAGTCTTCTCCTGTGGGAGGTAAAGATTTTCAGATAAGTGTGAAAAAACTTTTAGTGGATTTTAATTAATAAAAAATGGCAGGAATCCACACACTGTAAACAAAGCAAACATATTTGACATGCAATAGTCATTATGTTGGCAGATTAAGTTAGATTTGCCTAAGTCCATTTTACAGTTGTCTGCTGTTTGGCGCGACCTGCCTTTGAGTGTAAGTGAAGCTAAAGTCGACTTTGCTTTGATACAAACCTTTCTGCCTTTCGTATGCTAAAAAATAAATGCTTTTCTCATGCTTACTAGGTAAAGTTACATCTGAAAAGCTCCAAGTTATGGTCTGACATCATAACAAAGTCAACTTCTGAGCCTCACTTCCACTCAAAAGACAACTGTAAAATGGTCTATTGGCTTCACATACAACCTTTGGGTTATGCATAACTTAATACTATTGTCTATAGCTCAGTTAAGTAGGAGAGAAGGCTCAAAAGGGTTTTTGCACACTATTTTCTATATCACTAAACATAGTCACATGAGTCAGCTGATTTTACTATTGAAAAGTTGCGTGCACCCCTTTACAAGAAACGGGAATACACATCATGATGTGTATTCATTAATATTGATGCATGATGAATTTATTACATGTTAACAAAAAATTCATTAAAAAAATTGTTGATTGATCAACTTCAATTTAACAGTTTAAATTTAACGAAGGCAGGAAGATTGAAGACTCTAACATACCCACTAATTCCCTAGAGTGGGTGTCCCACAATCCAAGGTTTATAGGCTTCCCACCAACCATCACATTGACAGTAATGACATCATACCTTATGACATTAGAGAAAGACAAGTGTAGATTAGTCCAGCTTCAAACATTGTTGCTAACAAACATATTTTACTCAGTTTTGCATCTTTCCAGTGGTGTTTCTGGCCAGGTCAGCTGTTTCTGAAAACATTTACAATTTGCTAATGTTCCAGGGTGTTCATTAGGCATCGGAGATCGGAGAATTCTCCGCCTACTACGAACAATTCTCCGGCTGAATTTTGATGGCAATATGTAGCTATCTTCGCTCCTTCATAATATTCTCCTGTTACTTTACACTATTTTCCTGCTACTCAAATTTTTAATGAAAACCCTGTGTTCACAGTTAATAACTCAGAAATCAAAGGCCTGATGTGGAGAATATCGTAAAGCGTTTAATGGGTTAAATCCCAGGGGGGGGGGGGGGTACTCCCTTATATACACTATATAGGTATGTGCTGCCCAATAGGTAGGGTTTTTGAAGTGCTCAGTCCTTAAATAGGGTATCCTTTTTGGTATTGTGATCCTTAGATATCCCTTAGATAGGGTCACTAAATTGCAGTATCCACCCCAATGCGCAAAACGAAAAAGATATGGTCTGTTAAAACTGTACTACACGCCTGAATTGGGCCTTAAAAAGGGTATCGAATCTCAATTTTCTATCCTTAAATAGGGCCAGGGTTTGAGAACCTTGGCGGCACACACCTATCCTAAATTGTCGGGAGTAGCCCCCAATCAATCGGAAGAGCAATCAGTCACCTAGCTAACTAGGGGGGTCTTGTGGGCATGCTTGACCATGAACAAAGAAAATCATAAGTGTATTGCAATGGTTTGGAAATCAGTTTGGAAGCTATATATCAAGCTCTCAAAAGAATATTTCATTGAGTATTCAAACACCGCCAAAGTTGGTTAAAAAACCTTGGCTGTGCTTCATTTTTCAACTGGCCACTTTGATTATTCTCTGTGTTTGGAAATCCTGATGAAAAACTCTTCATTGTGTTTGATATATTTCTCATTAATGATCCATAAGCTCCCAGGGGCCTACAGGGCCCATTTCTCAAAACAACCCCTCCCCCCTCCCCCTGGATCTGTGAAAGTAACATCATGTAACGTAGCAGCTGCAGAGTACAATACTTACACTACTCGATTATACTCCCCCGGAAAGGCATTTGTAGAGTAGCTGATCAGCAAGCAAGTTTTGCCAACGGCACTACGAGAGGGAAAAGTACAAACAAATCGGTCGGTTCTAAAGTAAAGAGCATCAAAACGGAACACGAACGCGTTTGTAGTACCCGTCTCCCACGACCACACATTTGATAGCTTGCATGATGCGGCGTGGAGCTTCTTAAATTTTCTTCAATAAAGATGGAAGCGAATTCATCTAATAAAACTTCACTATAAAACGGAAACTTCTACAAGATCGAAGAACATCGAAACGTTCCGAAACTTGAAAGAATCAAGTGGTGCAACCGCCATCCTTTCTCCCTCTCCGCTATTTTTATGACCTCCAGCGAAGAGGCCAAAAATAGACATCAATAGTCCCGGCCCGTGTTGTACAACGTTCCAACAGGCGCCCGCGTTGCTCCCCGCCCCGGTGGAGGGTACTGGCATGTCTACAAATTCCCGGGAGGGGGATACTTCCATAGATATTTAAAGGGAGACTCAACCAGAACGCATTTTTTCCGCCACTTAAAAGGAAATATCTCGTTCACGTTTCAAGCAATCCAAAAACTCTATGCTCATCTCATGAATCTATGTTATGGGGTGTTTTGTAAATTTTTGGGTGATTTTTATCTCCTGTAAGTTAAAAAATATTGGGGTCTAACATGCATTCTTCTTGCATTTTTCGCATTTTTGTTAGCAAAATTTTTTATTATGTTTGGGAGGAAATCGTTTTTCTCGAAGGATTTGTAAAATTTTGAGAAAATTAATTAGATTATGAGCTCTAGATGTCTATCGCGTGATAGTTGATTCGGGCTTCAAGAAATCAAGAGCGAATAATCTAATTATTTTAGTATAAATCTAGTACACGTTTAAAACTTAACAACAAATACTCTTCACAGACACTTCGAAAACGCGAAGAAGCGGCCGCCATTAGGCTACTCACTTTACTCACCTACTACAACAGAATAGATACTGAGTAGCGCAGAGTAGCGCAGCCAATAAGAGAACAGCATAAGTGATTGCTATTGCTTTGCTTTTGTATTGCTATGCTTTGTGATTGGCTAAAAAATCTCGCGCCACTTTCTCAACCAATCAGAAGTAAAACCAAAACCAATCGTGACTTGCTCGCACGCGTTTTCCCGCGCTTGGCGCCGGCTACATGTATTTGCTTCGAGTTCTGATTGGTTCATTGGATTGTCTGCGTCTGTTGTGATTGGCTAAAGTGATTACTTCGGTTTCGATTTTACGACACTCGAGTGAAAACTGCTCTAAAATTTAGTATCACACCCTCCATAAGTTGGTACCAATCGAACACAATCGAAACCTTTCCGAAAGTAGTTAGTCAAGCGTGGTCAGCAAAAGGTTAAACGTTGCAAGCTAAAAATAACGTTTTAGTATTTTATTTAATTTCAGACAATCGCATGCCTTTCCGGTTTTAACGAGTTTTTGAAAACAATTCGTCACAGCTAACGGCAAGATTTTTTCACTTTGTTTATTGCAACTTCTGGAGGTTATGAGTAGTTAGACTTGCTTCTTTCATGTTACATATTTTTTGTGATCATGGGAAGGTTATGGGTGGATCTAACAAGAACAACAACAATAAACACTTAATGACTGGTCCCGAGGGAAACAGTGGATTTTGTTTCCTGAGAATCTCGATGTTTCCCGAAACGAAGTCGAGGGAAACATCGAGATTCGAGGGAAACAAAGTTCACTGTTTCCCGAGGGTTCAGTCATTAAGTGATTTGTTATATAGCAACACACACAAAAAACAACACAACACAGTTTGAAAAACGCGCCAAGCACTCGATCATCATACCACCTTTTGTCACGGTCTGATCACGTGCGCTAGCGGGCAACAGTGCAATGTTACCCCCTGACGTCAAAATTGTTGCCCGCTTTCGCAAATGTTGCCCGCTTAGCACAATTGGCGGGAAACAGTTTGTTTGTTAGATGTCATGTGACCATGAATCAACCAATCAACGCTCACGTTGTATTGAGAAAAACTCCAGCTATATAACAACAAGTTTTATTAAGTTATTTATCAAGTTAAGTATAGGTTTACAAAGCTTGTGCCCGCAATAAGCAAGGGCTATTCGAGGCGGGCACAGGAGAAAAAGAAAATTTTATAATAAATATATATACAGTGTATTAAACGAACAATCCTAGAAGCAATCTAGTTTGTCGTGTAGTTTATAGCCAGTGTGAGACAGGAAGGCAGACTGTTGATAATACCGAAAGTGCACAATGTTATGGTTTTAAGGGTAATAGCACGCCTCAGCTGTGAAGGTTTCCACTTATAATAACTTTATTGGGTAAAAAAAATACTGGAATCCCAGTAGTTTACTTTGTGGCCCATAGAATAACATACTTAAGATGAGCTAAAAATCTAATTTTGTAAAACTAGGAGCATAATCATAAATATTATTATACGCTGATACCCAATTTAAGAAATAAGCTAAAAAATCTAATTTTCTAAAACTACCGCATAATCATAAATAATATTATACGCTAATACCCAATTTAAGAAATAAGCTAAAAAATCTAATTTTCTAAAACTAGGAGCATAATCATAAATATTATTATACATGCTACAAAGTTGTGATTGTAAAATGATCAACTGACGAGTTGTCAGCTAAAATGTTCTTAAGTAGGTGTTTCTTAGTTAAAATTATTCAACTTGTTCATACTCATTGCTTCACTGCCTAGCCTGTTCCATAGTTGTATAGTACTTGTGTGAAATGTACGAACCCTTAATTATTACGCGATTTAGTAATCACTAGAGCCTGGTTACTCGCCAACTGGTTACTCTAACACGTTCCAGGTTGTCTGTCGTTTTAAAGAGATGACTAGGTACGAGTCAGTGTTTGCCAAAATCTGGGGCGTAGTTCCTTAAGGACAACGATATCAAAATAATACTTGATCTCCCAAGGCAGTCTTTAATTTAGTAACAGCTGCACTAAGAAGTACTAGACACTATGAAGTGAACTAATGGCTGACCTGAAATTACAGCCAAATTACTTAAATTCTACATAGATCACTACAATGATATATGCTGAACCAACCCATGTACAAAGTATTGCTTTGAAGGTTATTACAAATAATATCGACGGACTTTGTTGGCTCTAAAACCTTCATATTGTAAAACTTATAATTAACACATATCTAGTCGCGTTTTACAACTCTAATATTGTAAGGAACTGGATAACGAGTAAGACCAGTAACTCCTTTAAGATCAGGCAGACTTCCTTCCTGTGATGGCAAAAATGTGAACTTGTGCAGCATCCAGGACAAAAACAGGAACAGTTCCACCTAAAAGTAGAGATATAAATAACGATTCAGACTGTTGTTCTTTGACCATAAACGTAGTATATGGTGGGAAATTGCTCTTACAATCTAGCCATAAAATAAAGCCTACTATTACTAAAACTTTGTCCAATATAATCCTGCTTCCTCTAGTTTTACTCAACTCAAAAAGTTTAGAGGGCCGGTTACCGGCTTGCTTTGGTTTCACACCTGTTCTCAAACCATTGTGGAGGAAGGACAAGCAGCGGTACCCCAGAAGAAAGTGGATGGAACCGAAAGTAGCAAATTCATTTTGAAGGCGTCTGGATTCATACAGATCATTTTAAGTAATGCTCCACATAAGAACTATAGTAAAATTCATTGTTCTGCGGCATTGGCTCTTTCTGACATAGAATATCTTTGATTTCAAGAATGGGGGAAGAGCTGATGGTTCATAATTACATTTCATAACGAAAATCCATTTGCGTCAAATAAATTTTAGGAAATGTTCGTGCTTAACCAATCAGAATAACAAAAAAAAAAAATAGCTAATAATTTTACTTCTTTGATGAAGTTCTTCAAATACAATATCTTTTAAAACTTCCATGTTGTGCGAATGGGGCTCGAATTACTTGAAACCTAAATGCACCTTGAACCTTAACTGTTTAGCAGTTGTTGGGTCTTGGCCAATGAGATCACTAGTTGTAACAATGAAAAAAGTTGACATTCCATCGTGCATTGCCGTTCAGCACTATCCTTCTTATGCGGATCATTACTTAACAGTTTAACTACAAGACAATAATTAACAACTATTCACCGAAGTGGAGGTGGGTAGTGGTGGATATTTAAATACTTCAGCACCGTTACTTTTTAACTCATCGTCAGTAGAAGAGGAGCTTACTTTCGCTAGCTTTCCCTTCCACAATGCATATGGCGGACATTCATCTTCTGATAAAACCTGAAATTTGCGTGATACGAATAGCCACAGAATGTAACGTATCGAAGCAAACAGACAAAACAAACAGGGGCGGATCTAGGGGGAGGGTGCAGGGGGTGCGCCCCCCCCCCCCCCCCCTTGAGATGACCTAGTCTGCGTTATTCGCTTTTAAAATTTGTTTACGTCACCCCTCAGTTACGTCATTCCTTAGAGGTGCACCCCCTCCTAAGAAAAATCCTGGATCCGCCCCTGACAAAGACAGGAAACAAATTCCAAGCATGCGTGCTAGGGACTGCAGGTTCTCTTTAACAACATTATTGCTTGACGCCAGTGAATTGGGAATGCATATACTATAAGTATATTTTAGGAGGAAAACGTTTTGTCCACATACCGAAAAACAATACACTTTCTTTACAGTGGTTGTCTTTTCAGGCTTACCTTTGCCAGTGCCTCGCCAGCACAAACCCGCCGTCCAGCTGAGAAAGGAAGAAAGTTACCAGAGTTGGTAATGAGCTGACCGTTGGCATCAATATGACGGTGAGGGTTGAATGATGTTGGATTCTCCCAGCATTTCGGATCCAGATGAACGTAACTCAAATTGACGATCACTACCGTGTCCTTTGGAACACGATAGCCAGCAAGCGTGGTGTCCTTCAGTGTATAATGGGGAAGAGCTGCTTCTGCGACATTTCCAAGGCGTAGTGCTTCCATGATTGTGGCCTGAACAAGTGGGAGGTTTGGACGATCATCTAATTCAGGCATTCGATCCCTTCCAACTACTTCATCCAACTTCTTTTGAATCTCGGTTTGACATTCAGGATTGTTTACCAGGAATGCAATCACCCAACGCAAGGTAGTACTGGTGGTCTCATAACCAGCGCTGAACATGTCTGCTAAAGTGTTGACGATGTAGTCATCTGATAACAAAGCTGCTTTATCGTCAACACCAATTTCACTTTCGGCCGCGCTTCTCTCTTTAAGAAGACTTTCAGTTAGGCTCTTGGTCGCTGCTGTAGGGTCAAACCGTTCCCGTTGAAGCTTTAACTGCTGGCCAAGAATTTCAAATTCTCGGTCAGCTATTTTTATTCCAAATTCATAACTTTTAAAAGGGAAGTATTTTGCCAGTGGGAACATATCTAAAACAAAGGCCTCAGAATTTAATTCAGCATCCGAGAAGCTTAAATTAGTCAGGTGTAAGAGTTCATCAAAGTCTGGATGGGATGAATTAAAGTGCTCTCCAAATGTGATGCGGCAAATCACATTTGCAACACTTTCCATGAGAATCTGCCCCGGGTCAAAGTCCTTTCCTTTCTGTCCTTCAAAATGCTGCATCAGCCTCGTGGCTTGTTCAGAGATCCTTTCCTCCACAAGCTGCTGGTCAGAGAGATATTGACGCACAGCTGTCATAAACAACTTACGGTGGAATCGCCATGCAGGGCCATAGTTTGCTGCTGCAATGTCTTTTCCACCTTAAAACAAAAACAACAACAATAAGTTTTTTTTCAAGTTAAGTTATAACTTTACAAAGCCTGCAATAGGCCATTTACACGATGGCGTCATTTGACTACAACTACCAGAATTAATTTCATTTTTCCTTTCTTATTTAAATTTTGTAATCCCAGCGCGGTTTAAATAGCCCTAATTTGCACTACAAAACAAACAACTGAAGGATTCTGGTAGTTGTAGTCGTATGACGTCATTGTGCAAATGGCCTATTAGCAAGGGCTATTTGAGGCGGGCACAGGAGAAAAAGAAAAAAAAAATAGAAAAATATGTTAACTATGCATGTCCACGGCTTGATAGGATAAGTCATCATTAATATATGGTGATCCCAACAATTTCCTCGCAAAAATTACTGTTAACTACGAAAATATTTGCACAAAAATTTATTCCATTGAACATTGAATTTTTAATAAAGTTTTTCACATGAAAATGCCACAATTGTTGTTCTGACGGACTATCGGATAAAAAAGATTGACGTCATTTTTCTTTCGGAGTTAAGGTGGCTAAACACAGTTTCACTGTACCTATGCGTCATTCATTGTCATTTTAAAACTACTAAAGTCTGAAATAAAAAAGATTGCCGTCTTTTTTCTTTCGGAGTTAAGGTGGCTAAACACAGTTTCACTGTACCTATGCGTCATTCATTGTCATTTTAAAACTACTAAAGTCTGAGCGCCCAAAATTGGTGAGGCATACGATTAAGCAACAGGCTATATATTTTGATATTTTTGTTGAGCTTTTAGGGTGTTGCCATGGCAACACGGTGGATTGTAAATCAGCCTGCAATGATTGGTTTCGTTTATTTTCAGAAAATCTAGTCGTTAGATTTTGTCCATCATTTGTCTCCAGTAAACTCGTAAAAATATTCGCTTGTTAACACTGGTCTCATGTAATTTTAACAGAGGGATCTTCCGTAATTTGTGGTTTAATATGTTTGCGTTTTGTAAAAATCTCCTCTGTTAGATTTCAAATTTCTGATGGCAGGTGAGTTCGGCATATTCGGAACTATTATTGTGCCAAATTTAGTGAAATTCTAAAGAGTGGTTCCGTTGAAATCAGCACATCTCCGAGGAAAGTCGCTAAAATATCAAGTTACAATTTTGGGTGAACTGCGCATGTGTTGCATTTGACTGAGTTCTCGATCCAAAGACAAAAACGACCAAAAAGACAGTGTATTTCTTCAATGGTTCTATAAATTATCTATTGATTCAACAAACATTTTTACGAACAAAAATTGTTTGATTTTAAGACGAAAATTAACACTTTCGCGATCCACGCTGAGCAAAATAAACTGATCGCTGAATAGGCGCCACGTTTGTTTTTCTCAAAACTCTGCACGTGCTGACTCACGTAAGCAGCTGAAATTGAAGAGCGCGTGCAAACTGTGTTCAGCCACCTTAAGTGTAATCTTAAGACGCTAGAGCTGTTATACTGGAGACACCCCCGAAGGTTCACTGTAACCTTAAAGCGAATTAAGAATTTAAAATAATTTGAATTAAAACAATCAATCATCAAAGGTGATTGTGAGGTGTCAACACTCAGTTTGACTTTGTCTCTAATAGTTCTTTGCATGGGATGTAACAGACCTCATGCTTCATGTGTCATCTGCAGATATCCTTGTATCCCGTGAAATTTCCGAGTTTCTCCAGGATTAATCACATCTCATTGGAGGATAATGTACCAAAACTTGTAATAATCGGAAAATGATTACTTCAAGGGAGGAGGGAGGGGAAGGTGGTTAGCCTGTATGGAAAATCTTTTAAAAAAACCCTTTTTTTTTTTTGCAATTTTGACATCTTCATTTGAGTTGACTGACTCTGGTATCCGCTGTTGAAACATGAAACTAGTGCCAACCACTTAATAAATCGTTAAAAAATGTCATGGCTACTAACAATAGAGGTAGAGGCTTTTAAATAACAGCACTTTAGAGAATTTAATTTTCTTTCATTGGTCATCCCTTAGGGAGACAGATTCTTAACCCTTTCACTCCCAAAGTCAATTATGGAGACATGTAATTTAGTTCTAGAACTTTTGAGTTTTTTTAATTAAATCCTATGGTGTAACCATTCAAATAAGACCTCTTTGGCAGTACTTTCCTTTGGCACTATTTCGTTTTTCAACATTATTTTTTTCCAAAATGAGATTTGAAAGATTTTTCTTGAATTTTGAGGTGTGGCACTGTTGGTAGTTAAAGGATTAAGTGCTTACAGCAAAATGTACATTACCCATAGTAGTTGACAAAAAGCTATAAAATGGAGGTCTTCCGGCATAATCTGCAGATTTCTTCACAAGCACTTCCTTTACGGAATCAGAATCTTCAGCCACAACGAGTTTGTAGCTACCAATTTTCATTGAATATAGTGTGCCATACTTCTTCCTCAAGCTTTTTAACATGAAAAGAGTGAAAAAATAATATATTTAAGTATCATTAGTTTCTTAAAGATGGCTATGTCTTACAAGTAATATAATTACTTTACCTTTTTATCCGCTCAGACCAGATTCACACTCACGACACCAGACTCTCAGCCGATGGCAACTTTTATGTCAAAAATTCTAGAATTAACCAACAATTACACTCCTTTTCTAGAATTGGAACTAGAATTTGGAATAAAATACCTATAAATTTACGTAACCAAAGCAAAACATGCTTTAAGTCCAAGTTAAACAGATTATTATCGGAGCTCTTGGAGAGTGAAGATATCTATGTTGATGTCGAATTTCTTTGTACCAGTTTTCGTAATTTTAAAACACTTAATTGACTTTAATCTGCATTTTATTACCCCTTCTCCTTAATTTATATATTTATTTCTATTATTAATTTATTTGTTGTTGTAACTAATCATAAATTATCTATTCCTTATCAATTGTTATCAGTCATTTATTTTATAGTGAGCTTCTGTAACTGTTTAGTGCGTAGCAACCTGCCACGATTAACTCTAGTTATTTGCGGGTTGCTACTATATTTTGTTTTATTATTTGAAAAATAAATCGTTGTTGTTGTTGTACAGGTTGAGGGAGGAATAAAGATCCCTATTTTGATCTTGCAAGTTGAAATGAATGACAACAGATCTGACAGATACTTTTTACTGTATAAATACATGTTATAAATACATATGAAGGATGATTTCCACTAAAAAGCAAAACAAAACAAAAACATTTAAATATGCAGTAAAAAAAAATCAGGAAAGGGGATCCTAATTCTGTCTCAGATTCCAGTCCATGATCAAACTGGGTTAGTACCTCTCGATGGGTGACCACCCGGGAACCATGGCTGGGATATTTTTTCGGCCTTTTTATAAATCTGTTATCTAGTTCTAAAATCATCCAAGACTTTTAGACTGTGTGCATTTGTCAAGTCTAGCCACAGTTAGCATTTTGCTGATGACCTTAAGCTTCTCCTGTTCCATGAAGAACTACCATGCTGTTGTGCTATTAAAAGTACCGGACAAAACTCAAAACACTTCAATTTCAAGGTAAGTTTGTTTCTATTAATTTTGCAAATGTATCATGCCAAATTCAAACTTATTTGTTGCTGGAAGCATTCATCAAGGTCACGAACGATTTAGTGACATTTCTTAGGGAAGACACTGTTCTTTTATGAGTTTTTCAGCGTTGTTACATGCTCAGAGTTTGCCGATCGAACAAAATGAACCACCTCCACCGTACTATGTGTGGGCTGAAGTGCAAACAAATGATCAGCTTCTCCGGGCGGATATAATAACTGTTATTGTCCGTTGTCATTAGTAACCAGTACCCATATCCGACAAGTTAATATATCCAGGGATGTAGCTAAGGGCTGGTTACCGGCTAATTTCACCTGCACCTGAAAGAGAACTTATCACCGGCTGAAATTTCACTAGTAAACAAAGACTTTGGAAGATTTTGAAGGTGCACAAGCCAGAAAAACCGGCTGGGCTTGTTAATGAGCCTGCTAAGTGTTTTCTTAGCTACAAATCTGTATATCAAAAGCCACTTAATTGGAACTTTATTCCACGCACTTGGCAGTAAATTTGCATATACCATTATTGTTATCAGGGCTGTCATTAAGGGCCAGGGGCCGGGGATTTTCTCCGGCTTCTATGAGCATGAACCCCGGCTACTTTTATAAGAAACAAAAGAAAAATAAAACCAAATGAACTTCCTGGCTGTTGAATTCCCCGCCTTCTAATTGTATATACCCAGCAACTTGAAATCTTAGTGACAGCCCTGTGTTATTGTTATTGACATTCGATCCCAAATAATATTTCCAGAGGTGTATCCAGGGGAGGCCAAGACCAATCTTATTTTTTCCCCACCAAAACAGGCCCTGCAGGACCAACAAAAAATATTTTTGACACCGGGCTCTCCACTTAATTATCACAACCCACCACCCTCTTTCCTCCAAGTCTGGATCCACCACTGCCCTCAGTACATTTACTGTTCAAAATATTTGCATTTTTAACTTCACAATCACAAAGAACTTATAATGCCATGTAATTTAAAATGATGGTAATTGACCCAATAAATAAATTTATGAAATTACGAAAAGCTGTATGTAAGTTACATTAATTTTAAGCTTACTGTTTCCGTTATGTTTTACTGCCCAGCATCTGCTCGCAGCATTATTATTACAATCTGTAACCTCTAGTTTAAGTACTTTGTTTCAGTCTAAATGACGAGTTCTCCATCACATTTGACTTGTTTATTTCATTTTCTATGCATTGAATTTTGTCAAATATATACCCCCCCCCCCCCCCCTATTTTATACCCACCCAGTGCTTCGCCTATAGTCGCACAAGTTACCCCGCCACTGATTTGCATCTCGCGATCGTTGAATAAAAGAAACCGGGAAGAGAGGATCCTTTTCTTTTCATGATATGTAAATAAGTGGCCGGGTATTCATAAGTTCGTCTTAATATATTTGTGCAAAAGAATTTGTCATCGGCCGCAATTAAACAAACAAACCTTGCAGTGGCATCGATAAAGCTATCTCCTGGCGTTGTGCGATCAAAGCTCAGCAAATTTCCAATAAAAGGTAAACTTGTGAGACGAGGTCCCGGAGGCATGTTTCTAAACTCATACAACTCAATCAACTGATTGAGTAGCAGCAAAAAGATCAGAAAGAGAACGATATTCCCAAATGTGAAATATTCCCACAACTCCATCTTGGAATAAAACAAACAAGAACGAACAACAGGACGCTCCCAGGTTACCAATGAGAAGGACTGGGATACACTTGCCTACCAAATGGCACATGACATCATAAAAATTCAAAAATCTAAACTATACATCCTACAAAGCTGTTTCTAACGTGGTGTGTAGATACTAGTGTTTACAATCCTTCACAAAAAGTTTCAGGTTTTAACGATGTTTTGCTTCCGATTTGTAAGGGTTTTAAATGTGTCACGCAATTCGTCACGCTATTTCAGATAAGCCGTGAATGTAAACAAAATTGAACCAGTTGATTTTTGATGCCTTTAAGGCCTTTAAGCCAGTATAATATGTCAACTTATATTGAACAGGGGCGGATCCAGGATTTTTCTTAGGAGGGGGTGCACCTCTAAGGAATGACGTAACCACGTTTTTTTTTTCTTTTCTTTGCAGAATACCAGTTATATTTGAAAGATGCAGGTCATCTCAGATCTGCCCCTGGTGAACCCAATCTTTTGTGATGAGATTTTTGGCGGTACCAAAGTGGTACACCAAGATGGCCGCTCCACACATTTTCATGTCTAAAACAGTTAAGAAAAACTGGCAACAAGTGAAGCAAAACTGTGGGAACATGGAAACACAGTGCAAATTTCGATGGGAACGAGTTTGGCGGGCTTTATTAGCTATTTTAGGAGTTTGCAAGATGGTGAGGTTACATAAGTATTACATAGCACACCCGTCATAGTGAACTGGGGGGAGGGGAGGTGTTTAATTTTTCATTTGAAATGTCCAAGATTGCAGCTTGTAACTTATTATGGATGAGTCAATTCCAGCAGTGCCCATCCCCCCCCCCCCCCGGGCCATTTACACATGTTGCTATCCCGGGGGTGGGGCATTTTTTTATCTTGGCCCGGGGGGGGCAGGTCTTAGCACACCCGCCATTTACCCCGGGGAATTTGACAGCCACGTGGCTTCGGCCTCTCAGTTTGACAACTCTTCAAACATGGCATTCTTCAAGGACTTTTATTGGCAAGAACGAGGAGTTTGTCGGAGAATGGCTGGTCCAGGAAAGGCTAGAAAAGCTTGTAGACATTTTTCAATTTATTTCTTTTTTAATATATTGTAAATGTTTTCATTTCAAAGGCAAAAGAATTTAAGAAGATGCATATGTCTGTAGCTGCTTCTTGAATTGATAGCCGTTTGAACTACAGTGGAACTCATGTGGATTATTACTTATTAATATCAGTACTACATGCGGTGTGTATTAGTTATGATGAGGATGTATTCAAAATATTTGACACAATCATGCGATCTTTTATTAGACCATTAGAAAAGTTATTATGGGGGGGGGGGGGCAAATACAGAAAAAAAAATGTACAAGTGAAAATTTCAAAAAAAAAGTCATGCACTGGGCAGCCAACACAAAAAGACGGAAAACGTTTTTTTTAATATCCCAAAAAAACAATCCTGCACAGCTGGGCTCCTGTGGACAGTCAATGGAGTAAAAAAAATTCATGTCAGCTGAAATATCCCCCCCCCCCCCATAACTTCTTCTAATGGTCCGTACCTTATCACTTATTAATATCAGTACTTCATGCAGTGGACAATAGCTATTATGATGAGGATCAGCATCGACACAATCATGCAATCTTTTATTAATTAATCTGTATCAATGGTAGTTGGAAAGCATGTACATTGTACGCAGTATTCAATTTTCAGTTTTCTTTTTACATGTTTAATTTATAATAATTATTGTATTTATGAGTTATAACATACATAACATTGATTAACATGTACCGGTGGGTTCAATAAACATGTAACCTGATTATTTAACATAAAGTGATTAACTCTCATTGTGCAGTTCCAGAAAATTTCCATACTCCCCCCACAGAAGGTTTTTTCTTTAGCACCCCCCGTCCTAGTTTAGCTTCATACTTTGCTTCTAAAATGTTGGCTTTTAAGACCCCCCCTCCCCCTAGGAATGTCCAATGACCTTCCATGGGGTGGGTATGGATTTTTTCTGGAACTACACATTGTTAGGTGGCTCTCAGGGAGGAGCTCTAAGAAAGTGATACATACAAGTGGCTTTTTCTGAACAAATTACTTAACAATATCTTAAGTCACCAACTGATCAAATATTGCAAGCCAGAAAACCTCAAACAGGAAAATGTAGTCTGTTGTTATTGTCTTTATAGTAACAGGCATTTTTTATCAGGCTTTCTGGGCTTTTTTATCTGAGGGCATAGACATGCTCGGATTGCTTCGTCAAAAACTGTCTTCACTCCCTTTTGTGTAAGGGCCGAACATTCAAGGTATCTCTGTGCACTTATTTCTTTGGCCATCTTCAAGCCATCTGTGTACTGTACGGGTCCCACCTTCTTCTCCTTCAGTTTGTCGATGGTTTTCTTGTCGTCTCGTAAATCGAGTTTGGTCCCAACTAAGATGATTGGCGTATTTGGACAATGGTGGCTAACTTCAGGGTACCACTAAACAAAAACATGTAAAGCCTCCTGTTAAGCACAAAAACTGCGAAACTGAGGTAGACTTGCTTTATAGGGGAAGGATGTGGTCACTTACGAGAGATCAATCCAATTGGTCTTTTAAAACATAATTGAATCCCAGAGCAAACCCAACAAATTATACAATATGTCAGTTTATTGCCAAGTCATCAACATATAACCAACTAAAGGAAAATGAACACAATCAAGGTTTTAGGTAGGCTGACATCATGGAGGCCAACTTTTTGAAAAACATCACTCATTCAACAAAATTAGAACTACACTTTAATGTCCACTTATAATCAAATGAGACTAAATGAAATGTTGGCACTATTGAAACTGTATTTAATTAATGTAATCTTACCTTTGCTCGGACATTTTCATATGAGACTGGCCTTACTAAAGAGAAGCATATTATGAAAACATCCTGAAATATAAATGAAACTAATTAAGTAATGAGATATTTTATCTTAGTCAACAATGGCTTCAAATATAAGAATTAATGTATGCCAGTATGGCACATAGCAGCATGAGGTCAGGTTTGCCCTCTGTTTTTCTTTGTGTCACAATTCTCTTCCGGTTTCCGCCGGTTACTTGAACTGGCTTCCTCATGGTACAGCCTTCGTTTATAAAACATGCAATAGTAACAACGTGATTTACAGAAACAATGAATGAATGAAAGGAGTAACTCTTCTCCAATTGTCGGACATGTTCGTATCTTGTTTGCTGAGGTTTATTTTGCTTATTCATCTTTTGCTGACATCATAAAATTTCTGAAAAACCTTCATTTTCATGGATCATGTGAGCAAGTGCAAAATTACTAAAGCCAGCATCAAAGCGTTCATGTGACTTTAAAACTACAGCCTGAGGAAGACACCTTAAATTCAATATAATGCCCTCTTTGTAGCAACATTCAGATGAAAGAAAATGGAAATAAAAAACAGACTTACAGTCTGTGGATATGAAAGGGGTCGTAGTCGGTCATAGTCATCTTGTCCTGAAAAGTAAAGTTTCAATCAGTGTTGAGACAAACATTGCTTGAGCAGTCACGTATCATTAATGGGAGAGGCACTCCCATATAAAAATGACAGGGGTGCTTGTCAGAAATTTTCATAAAACACCCTAAAAGTTACCAGAATCTTGTTTGATAGGCATGGCCCAAATATATCTTTACCCCTAAGCGGTACCAATTTTAAACAACACAATACATAATCTGTCATATTTTTTGGGGCTCAAAGGTACTGCAATAATTCTGACCGTGGTCATTTTAGATTTCAGCACCCTAAGCGGTAACAACCTATAAATTTTGACCCCTAAAGGGTATGACGAGCACCCCTGTCGTTTTCATATCTGCCCCCCGCCGGGATTGAAAGATGGAATATTGGCTATCAGGTGAATCTTGGTTTTTATGACTTGAATGAAAGTTATGAACACTAGAGTATTTTCTTAGAGAGGAAACACAACAGTTTGAACAATCCAAACTATCCAATCTTTATACTATAGACATTTACGAATTAAGTATTGATTATGTATTCAGTTGAATGATGTTGCAAGACTTCATGCACCATAGACAAAGCAAAGACAATACAAAATGAAAATATTAAGTTGCGTGTTGGCAGACTTAGCTTCACACAATGTTTTGTTTACACAAAAATTACAGTAGCAAGTCGAAGTTTCTTCTAAGTCTTACTTTACTTTTTTACTTACTTTACTAAGTCTTACTTTACTTTCAAGAGTGCCAAATATAAAATTAAAATATCAAAATTAAAAACAAATCCCAAATTTCATTTTGTAAAATATAGAAAAATAAATGATACCATGCAAATTAAAGTACTGCTGAAGAGGTTTCATTTGAATGGTTCACCATAGGATTTTGTTCACCCCGGGGGTGGGGGGGGGGGTACTCTGCAAATGTTTGGGTGGGGTGTGCCGCCGGGACTCTGACCCTTAACTTATACTAGACCATTTTAGCTGCATTTTGCAACCCTATTCTAGACTAAACACCAAAAAACCCTACCCTATCCTAGACCTATTCCAGACTCGCTATTTTCCAGAAACTCATTAATTTATGAAGCTTTCTTTGTTATTAGTTAACAGGGGTCAGTAAAAATGCCGTACTGTCCGCCGTACCAATTTTTAAATGCCATGTGCCAGTAAATCTTGTCTAGACTAAATTCTTCACGCAACTGATCAGTTTCGCAGGAAATGACATCCTATTCTAGACCACTGATTACTACAGTATACCCTATCCCAGACTAAACTGCCTGAAAACCATACCCTTCACAGCAGCGGATAAATTTACATACATAGTTTCTTATTAAGTTGTAGTTTATATTAAATTGTTAATGCCTGATGTATTTACCGTGTTTTTTAAATAAAGATGATGATGATGATGAGCAGCACATACCTATTATAGCTCATATATGGGGGTACCCCCCCCCCCCTGCCCCGGGTTGTTCACAAACTCAAAAGTTAGAATTACACTTCAGGAGAGAGGGTTAAGAGTCTAGTCACAAACCTCAGCTGACCTAGAGATTCAAGTTGACAAAATGCAATGTTATTAATAAGTATATAGAAAATTATAATCATATATAATAACGGTTTATTTTAATGGTTCCAGAGGGTGGCTCATCTCTGTTAAATTACTTAATATGCTTGTGGTGGTGTTATTATTTATTATCAATAAACATACCCGCTGTATCCCACAATCCAAGGATTATAGGCTTTCCATCAACCATCATATTTGCAGAATAGTTATCGAATCTGATGATATTTAGAGAAAGACAAAATTAGTTATATCATTCAGTTGGGCTTCAAACATTGCTGCTGACAATAAAATAACTTTGTGTACCAATAACTCATTTATGACAGTATATTAATGTACGAGTATCATAAGATTTCAGCAGTGTCCATCAATATTATGCTCTGGTGGAAAAATAATCTAATGCTCCAAAAAGGAGAAGGGAGGGTGGATACTGCTGCAATTATTATTGACTGATTATTCATGAAGGCTGGTATATATGGCGTTCATTACTGCTCAAAACACTTTGACGACTTTCTAGACGTTCAGACGCCTCTTGTACGTCCAAGAGGTCATATTACAGTGCTAAATATTACGACATAAATTTTACGACGTAATCTTAACGAATTCAATATTACGACATATCTCAAACGTCTAGAAAGTCGTCAAAGTGTTTTAAGAAGTAATGAACGCCATGGGTATATAATTTATTACACATATGATGCAAGCATAAGCACTAGATTTACCTATGTCTAAACCAGTATGCCTCAAGCGAAAGTCAGGGATGTAGATTCAGTTTTTAACAGGCGAGAATATAGAACTGACACATGGGTAAAAAAGAGAAAAACGCAGTCCTTTTAAAGCTGCACTTGGCTTTTACAGCTGGAAAAAAGAAGTTCACAGCCGGGTTATTTCCCCGGTTCCCGGCTATTATCTACATCCCTGAAAGTGCCTTCTGTTTGTGTTTGTATTATCCCGAAAGCACAAGAAAATGGAACAATTTTAATAAGCTAGCTTGTGCTTATGCTTGTGTAGTGTTGGCGCATGTTCAAACTGGGATAACATGGCATAAGTGCAAGAAAAAGGAAACCATTTGTATTCGTTCCCCATGTTGGAATGAAACTGGGCACCAAATAGCAGTCATGCCAAAATTTAACACCACTGCATCTGCAAATGTGCCCTGGCTCATACTTTGCTTATCATGCATATTAACATGCTGGTGTTCAGAGTGGTTTTCAATTGAGTGGCAAAAGTAATTTTGGAACCGCTTTGGTTCTGCATTGCTATGCTTTGCAATTGGCTTGAAAATCTCTCGCCACTTTCTCAATCGATCAGAAGTAAAACCAAAGCCAATCGTGACTTGCTGCTCGCATTTTCCTGCTCTAAAAGCGCTGGCTACATGTATTTGCCTCGAGTTCTGTATGGTTGACTGCCTCGGTTGTGATTGGACGCAGTGAATACTTTGGTTTTAATTTAACGTTGTATTCTCTATTTTCCAATCCCCATGGTACACTTTGTTTGCCCACCAAATTTTCCATAAACTATTGTTTTGGAATGCTCTTGTGAATATGCACAGTCCTATTTTTTGGGGGGAGGGGGGGGGGGGAGGAGGCAAACAAACTGTATAAATTAAAATAGAGAATGGCCTCTATGCTATAGTATACGTGTCAACATACAGTTCGTATGGCAATAAATGTCTGATCTGTAAAAGTGAAATAGTACTAGTCAAGAGTATTAAGCTTAAAACAACTGCTGAATGAACAGGCACTAGTGTAAGTACTTACATCGTTGGAATATACTCCTCTGGATAGGCATTTGAAGTGTAGCTGATCAGCAAGCAAGTCTTGCCGACGGCACTAGTATAAACGAGAAAGAAAACAACTCCGTAAAAAGTTCACAAAGCGACAGAACAAACAAAAAGTAGAAAGCTTGAGGCAGCTGGCAAAGGAACTTGTTTTAAGAACTTATTACCCGTCTCCAACGACCACACATTTGACACTTTGCATGGCGGCGTAGAGCTCGCTCTTTGATGAAGATGAACGCGACTTCTTTCTCACTAAATGAAACCTTGAAGAGATTGGGCTGTAAGCCCGCCATGGTTTCTTTATATTGCCGAGGTTCGAAAATTCACCGCTCTGCAAATATATGACCCCCAGCAAAGAGGCCAAAAATAGCCGTCATGTCACAGCCTCGCTTGCGGAAAATAGCAACACTCGACATATAAAAGGCGTACTGCAGAAAACGTGTTCAGATCACGTCTGACTTGTGGTGGTTTTCTGATGCGTGCATTTTTCGTCAGTTACGTACAGAATGTTTACCAAAATGTTCCCACGTACAGATTTTTTTAAAACTTGCCATGCAGTAAGGTGAAGATCAACTATTGCCAAAATGACCAAAAAATGGGGGGTCACCGTGCTCGTTTTCGAGATAAGGCGCATTGAAGACCATGCGTTTTAAGAAGCTTTCGTTATTTAAAGACGATCTTAATAGCTTACAACTATTAGCAATAAAAGATTAAAGCTACTTTAGTGAAATTTAGATCAGGTAAACGTGCTCAATTCAACACAACTAAGTCTATTACGTAAACGCTTGCATCTGATGTCTGATGGCCTTGAAAAAGAAAACAGATTAGTCTTGCCCGTCCACATTCGAAGAAAACTTTGGTCGCACGAGAGCAGAAAAGGCGAAATATTTGTAACTTCTCACGTACAGATTTTTTCTGTTTTTTGTTAAAATGGAGAAAATTAGGAAAGGAAGTGATCTACGGAAAGAAAAATAGGGGTCACCGGGCATCCAAGAGAGTAAAATCGCTGCGAAGTTCTCAAAGTGACCATCAATTCGCACTGTCACGTCATTGCGTGACATTTCCGAGAAGACCTGGATCCACAGTTATCCCATAATACTACACGCTCTTTACTTTCCGTAAAAAGTTTGCGTTGGGTCGCGTTGGGTACGTTCTTGCTGATATTTCATTAACAGTACGTTTGCGTGACATGCGCGAAAAAAATGCCTAGAACAGCAATGGGCGCGAACGTCCTTAAAATCTTACGTTTGCCACAAAACTTTGATTTTTGGGCTAAAAACTTCAGAGCCATTCCTGTCCCTTCATCAGTGACGAAAAATTAGCCTCGTAGCACTCCACTGTGCTTGATCATGATGTTCGACGACTTTTTCCTAATTATATACAATATTTCGGCATTTTCCCAGTCAACAAAACTATTTTTCGCTTTGGTTTCATATTTTTCTCAATTGTCAATCGTAGCTTGTGCTAAACATTTTATCGATGCCTTCACTTGCACTTTCCAGATATGATCTCGTCCACATTTTCAAAACTGTCCTTCATGTTGGACGCCCGGGGGGGAGTACTCTGCAAATGTTTGGGTGGGGGTGTGCCGCTGGGACTCTGAGACCCTTAACTCATGCCTATACTAGACCATTTTAGCTGCATTTTGCAACCCTATTCTAGAACAAACACCGAAAAACCCTACCCTATCCTGGACCTATTCCAGACTCGCTATTTTCCAGAAACTCGGTCAGTAAAAATGCCGTACTGCCCGCCGTACCGATTTTTAAATGCCATTTGCCAGTAAACCCTGTCTAGACTAAATTTCTTCACGCAACTGATGAGTTTTGCGGAAAATGATACCCTATTCTAGACCAAAAATCTCTGATAACTATACCCCATCCCAGACTAAACTACCTGAAAACCACACCCTTCACAGCGGCACATACCTGTGTCGTCGAACTTGGTGGTCGTCGTACCGTTTAGGGATTAGAATGTGTGGTTTGGTATCACCAACGGTATTAATCGAAAATATGTAGTTTGGGAGGGAATCCCGTTTCATTTTGCCACTGAATTTTCCGACATACTTCAGGCGGGAACACATTCACATAGGACGTAACGCACACATTTACTTCGACCTCACGAACACGTTTTCACTTCGATTCCATGTTGTGTACGTAGTTTGGGAGGAAGCCTCCGTTTGGTTTGGGGCAGTACGCAGCTCTTACAAGGTCTTCTCTGATTTGCTAAGAAAACAATAGAACCAACAACACAACAATGGACCCTAGCCCTGAAAACAATAGAGCTGAGTGATAACCAGGTACAATGAAATTAGAGGTTGTTAAGAGCTGCGTGGTATCTGTTTGATTTTGCCATTAAATTTCCCGACATGATTTGGGCGGGAACTTCGTTACGCTGTTGCCATTGAATGCTTGGCGACTTTACCAACACATTTACTTCGACCTCACGAACACGTTTTCACTTCGATACCATGTTCTGTATGTAGTTTGGGCGGGAACCTCCGTTTCGTTTTGCTATTGAGTTTCCCGCCATGCTTTGGGCGGAAACTCCGTTACGCTTTGGCCACTGAATATGGAGACTTCACGAACACATTCACTTCGACGTAACGCACACACTTAGATTTACTTCGACCTCACGAACACTAAATATATAGAATAGTATCTTATCAGGCAAATTTTCTATCACAACCCAGCACTATTTACGAAAATCCACTTAACACACAAACTTATTTGATGCCATACAATTTGAAACCATAGCTTATGAATAATACATTCTGATATATTACTGACAGTAAGTTTATTACTCATGCTCATAGCGGCATGAGGTAAGGTTTCGGCTCCGTTTTTCTTGTTATTTTTATTATTATTATTATTATTTTTATTTTTTGTGTCACGATTTTGCATGCAAATTTTTGCACGCATATTTTAAATTGTACACTTCCGGTTCATAGCTTTGCCACTACACTTCCTGTTTAGTGACTTCCGGCTACTCTCACTTCCGGTAAAAGAGCGTTACTCAAGTATCACGACAGCGTCTCCTACAACCCTACTTACATTAGCAATGTTCATGTTTGGTATATATAAGTCTTAGAAGAATCATTCCCTTCATTGTGGTACAGCCTACTTACGCATGCGCATGAGTATAGGCTGCTAGGAGCCTCTTGTTATTCAAGCAAACTGACTTTTTTCCCTTCTCTAATTTCATTTATTCAACTCAAGCGGCACAGCAACACAATTTTGGGGCCTTTCGGTCTTTTCGTGCGGGTCATGTGATATATATCTCGACTCAAACTTTTACCGAAACTAGTATTGAGTGTCAAGTGTTTTCTGTGCGAGTCTTAATCTATAAAAGCGCCCATTTAGGAGAAATGTCAAACCCAAAAGTACAAATTTGGACGCTAATTTTTTCAATTTCTCAAGCGCGATTACCTCGCAGACACGCGCGCGCTTTACGCAATGGCGCGATTTCTGCCCGGTAGGAGGGGGGGGGGGGGGTGGGGTGGGGTACTCAAGAAAGTTTTGTGCAGGGATGCTCCGCCCCGAGGTCCAAACCCTTACCTTTTCACGTACCGTTTATGACAGAAAAGGTAATCCTTTCATATACCTTTACCTGAAAATGGTACACCTTTCAATACCTTTCATTGAAAATGGTGCCCCTTTAATATACCTACAGAAATATTTTAGAAACGTTTACTCCCTTTTCACTTCAGTGTAAACATTAAAATAGCCTTTACGTCGGTCTGTTTGATTTATTTTAAAAGGCCCTCTTAAATGGCAGTTTTCCCTACCCTTTCCTATACTTAAACTCATCATATCCCTACCCTTTGTATAATTCCAGCCTAAAACAGGTACCCCTTTCGGGCGGAGCATCCCCGTATAGCCCATTATAGGACCCCCGGGGATTTCTGCTAAAAATAGCACAGACTGTCCTTTATATGGGGACATGCTGTATATAAACCGTTGTATATAGTTTTTTACTATCATGTTTTATTACAGATAGGATTTATTTTATTATTTAATATACAAGTTGTAAATATCTATTTTGATTTAGTGTTGTTTAGATTATTGTAAAGCATAAATTAATATTATTATTATTTTATAATTATTATTAAACGCACTCCGATTCCATAATCTATGATTACTACTAGAAAAAAAAAAGGATTTAAAATAGGACATAAAAACAAACTTGTAAAGAATATTATTGTTAAGATGTCTTCTGGATTGCTTGAGCTTGGATCAGCATAAATTATTCTCTTTTGTTGACTTTCTTAAAAAGTTCTCAAAAACTAAGATACAATAATAATTACTATGTGCTCTAAAAGCCCACAAATACTAAGCTTATCTCCATTCTTCTCTTTTCTGCACTCACCAATAGGAACAATGCCTGACTTTTTCTGAAGAAATTACTTATTACTGTAAATTACTGGTTATAGAAAGCAGGAAAACCTCAAACAAAAAAAAAAGGAAGTCTGTTGCTCCTTAGTTGTCTTTATAATAGCAGGCATTTTCTATCAGGCTTTCTGGGCATTTTTATCTGAAGGCATAGACCTGCTTGCACCACTTCATCAAAAACTGTTCTCACTCCTGTTTGTGTAAGAGCTGAACATTCAAGGTATTTCTTTGCGCTTATTTCTTTGGCCATCTTCAAGCCATCCGTGTATGGTACGGGTTCTACCTTCTCTTCTTTCAGTCTCTCGATCGTTTCCTTGTCGTCTCGTAAATCGAGTTTGGTCCCAACTAAGATGATTGGCGTGTTTGGACAATAGTGACTAACTTCAGGGTACCACTAAACAAAAACATGTAAAGCCTCCTGTTAAGCACAAAAACTGTCAAACTGAGGTGGACTTGCTATTTATAGGGGAAGGATGTGGTCGCGAGATATCAATCCAGTGGTCTTACCATTGAATCCCAGAGCAAACACACCAAATTGTACAATACGTAAGCTTTATAATACAGGATAAAATTACCAGGTATATATAATTGAAGGGCTTGAAAACTAAGGTAAGTGACAAAGGGTGTGTTCCTTTGGGATGATCTGGATCCGGATCACTGATCTAAGATCACTCGGATCATGAAGCATCAATGGAACCGATGAATCCACTCTGGACAAGGATTCGTCGGTTCCTTTGATGCTTCATGATCCCAGTGATCTTGGATCAGTGATTCGGATCCAAATCATCCCAAAGGAACGCACCCTAAAATGGGAAAAAATAAACATTGCTCCAAATTAGCCGTTTTTGGCATACGAACTTGTTTTCATGTCGCAAACTTTGTCTAATTGTCGAATTTGCACTAACTTTAAGGAATTTGACAAATTTTACCTGAAAATAAAGAAGAGTTCTGGCCCTCTAGTGCTTTGGCTGTACATTTCGACCGTAGTTCCTTCTAAAACTGCATGAAATGAACAAGTTCTTATTTGACGCCATCATAACGCAGATTGGCCGTGAGAATATGCAACCGCATTTCTCCTGACCAGTGTCAATAGTAATTGGTAATGATGGTAATGATTTGAATGGCAATTTTGTAGTTACAAGGCGAAGCGCACTGAAATCTGACGATGAACCTGGTCCAGGAACTTTTAAATGCGCGCGTACACGATGTAATGCTTGTTCTTTCATTCACAACGCGGACAAAATAACAGGACCCAAACGATCTATTAAAATCACTGATCGTTTCACATGTACCTCCGTAAATGTTATCTACTGCATAACAATACACGTACTTTATGCAAAAAGATATGCATTGGCGAAACAGGGAGACTAGGCGACCGTTTTCGTGAACATCTTCGAGACGTTGAAAAAAATGACGGCAAAGACGCATCCAAACCAGTCACGCGACATTTCAATCTATCCAACCATTCCAAACAACACATGACGATCTGCGGTCTTTCCTTACCCCAGAGCAACACAGAAAGCCGTAAAAACTTAGAACAAAAATTCATCTTTCAAATCGGCACTCTCAATCCACACGGAATCAACGAACGCTTTTCATTCAACTGATTTACATTTGTTTTTCACGTCACCAAACTTACACCAATAGCGTAGCTCCACCATTTACTATATAAAACCACACACAACCCACAATTCCTTGATTCGTTCTGACAAAGGGCTAGCGCTCGAAAAGTCAGCTATTTGAATCTTTTTACGGTGGTCAATTTACCTTATGGACGATAAAACTAAGTGGGGCATTTTTCGAGTGAAACGAACAACTTGAGCTCTTTAAAGGCAGTGAAACCAACAACTTGTGCTTTTTCCGCGTTTTTCCTAACCCTAACGGCAACCCTAACCCTAACCCTAACCCTGACCAACGCGCATTTTAAGCAATTTAACAGCAGTTAAACCAAAAACTTGCGCTCTAATCAAGTGAAACGAACAACTTGAACGGTTAAAAAGTAGTGAAAACAGTAATCCTAAGGGGAATCAAGTACACAAAGTGCTGCAGTGTTTGTTTGAGTGTTATTAGCCGACCGCATTTTTTGGACCGCTTTTCCCAGAAAATGAAACGCAAAACCAGCGAAAAACATACAGAACAATGTTTACGAGATGAAAACAAGTCCGTATGCCAAAAAACGGCTAATTTGGAACAATGTTTATTTTTTTCAATTCAGTCACTCACTTTAGTTTTCGACCAAGCCCTTCAATTATATTTAATTGCCAAGCCTCAACATAACAACCAACTACAGGAAACAATGCAATCAAGGTTTTAGCCACCCACCATTACTGAAAGCCCGCTATGGTTTCTTTATATGATGACCCCCAGCGAAGGGGCCAAAAATAGTCGTCATGTCACTCAACGCTTACTTCAGAAAACGTGTTTTAGACCTCGTCTTTTCCCCATTCACACCAACAGTTAAACGTGTTTAAATGTTGCTTAGAGGGTTTTAGCCTCTATCTTCAACGTTTTTAAATGTATATGACTCAAACTACCTCGAATGGTAATAAAAGTCAGAAAAGTTTCTTTAATAGTAAAGACTTCACTTCAAATATTACGGGAGGGTAATAGGAGGTATTTTTCTTAACCTGTTTTAAACTAAACAACATTTAAACACAGTTTAAGCGCTGGTGTGAATGGGGTATTAGATCAGCACTGAGCAGCCCACGGAGCCGTTGTGTGACGAGACAAATAACGGCTGTGTGGGAGACTATACAGTTGTCAGTGTAGTAGAGGGCTTGTTCTGGCTTTTTACAGTGTCAAAGTTTTCAAGTTTTGATATTGATATGGCTTTCCTATGGGTGCGTTCCTTTGGTCGCAATCCAGATCCGTTTTTTTAATCCCGAAATAGATTTTTTCGTTTGAACAAATCCAATCAATCCATTCTGAGAAAGGATTCGATGGATTAGCCCATGTCCAGATTGTTTTGAGTTCCATTGAGGCATTCGCGACAGAATTCAATCAAAAATGTAATACAAAGGAACAAATTGGGACATGCCCCTGTGAGTTTCGATCTGTTCATTCTTTTATTTGCAATAGTCATAATTAATCACATGTGTCCAGGTGTAGTTACCCTTTTTTTATTTTCGCGAGAAAACCTCTGGTACCCAAGGTATGGACTGGTTTTGTGTTTTGGAGAAATGAGGGATTCCTTCCTCTGATTTTGACAATTTAAAACAAATATCTCACATTTTCTCCTACATGATGTTAAAAATACGTCGGTCTTAACAGTTAGAATCTGAAACAAAAGAATTCTCAAATCTCTGGAATATTACCATTTTTGCAGTTTCACAGATAACCAAAATCGTCGTGAAAACCATTAAAAAGTAAGCTAGATTTAAACGGAGAGAGCCTCGTGACTAGTCAAAAGGTTATGCCCAGGCCCTAAAAACTATAATAGTAACCACAAACCAATGAAGAGTGCATGATCTATCATCTTATCTTTGGTCTTTAATAACAACTATAATAATTGGTTTTGATTAAAGCTGTAAAGGAATTAACACATACGATTTTTACGCGACAAATCGCACGCATGCGTATTCTTTCCAACTCACTTAGAATTGCGTGGCAAATCCCCTTTTTCACAGAGATATTAACCCACGAATATTTAAACAATAGAAATCGGCTAATGAGCTTAAAAGTGACCTTTTCGATTTTTGAAAAATGGTCTTATTTTTGCTCATTGACAAATTTCTATTGTTTCAATATTCATAGGCGATTTTCTACGTTTCTATAAGAGCTCCAGCTTTGACACTTGACATGTTCGAAGTTGTTGTGCTTCACATGAAACACGATGGAATGTTTGACTGATTCAGGCTGCGATATACATAACAACAAGAGGCTCCAAGCATCCTATACTCATGCGCATGCGTAAGAACGTTTCATGATACATTTTAAACATGACAAGAAAATGTCCGAAAAAATGTTACTCCTTTCATTCAGTCATTATTCATTGCGTATTCCATTTATTCATCTGCCTATTTCATTTAGTCATTAGTCATTATTATTGAATGTTTTGTAAATGAAGGCTGTACCACAATGGCGCCAGTGTTTCTTCTACGTCTTATATATACCAAACGTGAACATATACTTGAGATGTAGGGGTAGGTAGGGGTAGGTAGGGGTAGGTAGGGGTAGGTAGGGGTAGGTAGGGGTAGGTAGGGGTAGGTAGGGGTAGGTAGGGGTAGGTAGGGGTAGGTAGGGGTAGGTAGGGGTAGGTAGGGGTAGGTAGGGGTAGGTAGGGGTAGGTAGGGTAGGTAGGGTAGGTAGGGTAGGTAGGGTGGGGGCAGGATAGATAGCATAGCTTCACACACAAATTTTTGTTTGCACAAAACTTACAATAGCTAGTCAGCTTGCTGTAAGTCTTAATTGAGTCTTGTTGTAAGTCGTAAGTCTAGTTGCCAATCTCAGCAGACTTACAGATTTCAAGATTTAAAACGGTAATAATAATGGTTTGTTTCAACAGTTCCAGAGAGTGGCTCATCTCTGTTCAACTACTTATGATTGTATGCGTGTGTAGTTTAATACTAAACATACCCATTGTGTTAAACAATCCAAGGTTTACAGGCTTTCCATCGACTAACATATCTACACAATAGTTATCGAATCTGATGATATAGAGAAAGATGAAATTATTTAGATAAGTCAGGCTTCAAACATTGTTGCTGACAATAAAACTTCTGGTACTTTGTGTACCAACAACTCATTTATAAACAATTTTTGGATGAAGTTTTGGTGATATCTGGAATAATCAAGGTCAAGAGAAGTGTTATCCAATCTTTTTGTGTTTTCCGAGTCTTTATCATCCAGCAATTTCCCAATTTCTTGCTCGGTTGAAGAAGCGAATCCACTAGCTATTTTTTCACTTGGCTGTGTGTAAAGCTGGTTCTCACCACCTGTGCACTTGATAGTCTTGATATTGCTCTTGGAAATCATGCATTTCGCGCACACCCTATAGAAGGGTGAGCTGATTTCCAGAATTAACTGTAGGCTCTTAGCCAATGAGAAGACAGATAGTGACTACAATGAATAATAATGTACCATTTCAGCAGTAATTGATGTCCATCAATATTATGCTTTGCTGGAAAATCCCCATTTAATGCCCCGGAGAGAGGAAGGGAGTGTGGACATAGACTGCGAGCAGTCTCTCTTTTTTCCGCTAAAGTCAGTAGGGACGAACGCAAAAAAATAGCGTGATGTGCGAGCGGCGAGCGGCGAAGCCGCGAGTAGCGCGGGCACCGGCCGGCGAGAAAAAGAGAGTCTCTCTTTTTCTCGCCTGCCGATGCCCGCGCTACTCTCGGCTCGCACATCATGCTATTTTTTTGCGTTCGTCCCTACTGACTTTAGCGGAAAAAGAGAGACTGCTTGCAGTCTAGGGTGGACACTGCTGCAATTGACTGATTAATTCATTAAAGTGCACCTAACTCCAAATTTTTTTTTTGGCTTAATCAACTCTATGTACGTTGAAAAGTTGAATAGTTAAATATTTCTTGTTTTTAACGTCGCGTTAGTGAGTTATGGAGATTTGAATTTACAAAATGCTAATTAGATGACGTCAATTCGGGAATCATTTATTATACAACTACTGGTTTTTACCTCCAAGTAATATTTTTTACGAATCAATTGACTATCCACAGTTTATATTTAGTATTTCTCAGATTGATTTTCCTAAGTTGTATACTGCGTATTGTTAATTAACGTAGAAATAATTGCAAAATCCCGAATTGAAGTCATCTAATTAGCTTTTTGTAAATTCAAATTTCTATTACTCACTAACGCGACGTTAAAAACTAGAAATATTTAACTATTCAACTTTTCAACGTACATAGAGTTGATTAAGCAAAAAAAAAAAAAAAAAATTGGGGGTTAGGTGCACTTTAAGGCCGGTTTATAATTACATATACAACGCCAACCTCTTGTTCCCAGGGACGACGCAAGCGTAAGCACTAGAAACCTTCGTCAAAACCGGATGCGACTCAAGCAAGAGTGCCGACTTGTGCTTGTTGTTGCATTATCCCGAAAGCGCAAGAAAATGGAATTATTTTCATATGCTAGCTTGTGCTTGTGTCATTGTGTTGCATGTTTAAACTGGGATAACACGAGTATTAACCCTATTCGGCCTGGGCTTTTTTTGAGTTCCTGAGCCTGGGGGGGGGGGGGGCACAATGTGCCCCCCCTTCGTAACTTCAAGAACATTAAGGCTACGACAATGAAACTTAGAGGGTACATAGAACGTCCGAAACTGTTTCCTTTGCGGTCCGCACAATGGAACGATGACGTCATATGACGTAGTTATTAAGTAATTTGTTATACGGCCGCCATCTTGGATCCGCCATCTTGGATTTCTGAAATTTTTTAAAACCTCTTAAAAACCGTCCAAATTGACTCAAAATTAATCAAAACCAATAAATAAACGCTAAATGACGTAAAAATATAAAAGTTATACCAATAAACATTGTTTTTCTTCATTCAAAGGTACAAATATGCAAATTTCAAAAGACATGGCTGTCAAAATCTTGTTGCCATGGAAACATCAAGTCACATGATTAAAAAATTGTCATACAAAATTGTTGCCAGATAAATTTTAGGAAAAGTCACAAAGTTTGATGGCGTTTGAATACATATTAAAGAAGTTATGAACGTTCAAAGTTAGCGCGGGCACTTTGTGCCCCCCCCCCCCCCCCATACTGTTACTTACACCTTTGGAATATACTCCCCCGGAAAGGCAATTGTAGCGCAGCTGATCAGCAAGCAAGTCTTGCCGACGGCACTAGTATAAACCAGAAAGAAAACGGCTCCGTAAAAAGTTCACAAAGCGACAGAATGAACAAAAAGTAGAAAGCTTGAGGATATAACTAAACATTTCTAAAGATCATTCAACTATAGAAAAAGAACGCGTTTATATAAGCTTATTACCCGTCTCCAACGACCACACATTTGCAATTGATAGCTTCTGCTTGCATTGCGGTGTATAGAGCTCGTTCTTTGATGAATTAGATGAAAGCGACTTCGGCGACTTCAGCTGATAAAACTTTTTCACCACTCTGCAAATATATGACCCTCAGCGAAGAGGCCAATGTCACAGCCTCGCTTGGTGTACTTCAGGAGACGTGTTTTACACCTCGTCTGACGTACAGCAGTGGGCTTGTTCGGGCTTTCTATTATGCCAAAGTTTTCAAGTTTTGATATCGATATGGCCTGCTGCACGGCATTGGTGATCATGGTCGTAACACCGTGCATTCGCTCGAAATCGTTGTTTCAATTCATGATCGATATTCATGCACAAGCATGCATGCAAATCAGAAAGGCACGATTTATGTGTATTGCTCTTCAGGTATTTGGCACGATTTACGCACACTTGATACACAGTCTGTGTACACTTTAGGCCACAGGCACACTTTAGGCCACAGGCTAACCAAGCTCACTATCAGATCAGATAACAGAGACGTGACCCTTGCTTTGTGAGCAGTAGTTTTCTTAGTAACAGCTTAGCAGTGGAACACCCAATTAACGATACTCGTCGAAATCGCGTTAAATCGCCCCGAGGAGCAGGTAAACAACAAAGAATACAACAAAGTGACATGCAGGGTAAGTCAATTTTATTCCCAAAACATTCGAATTTTTAAGTTTTGGAACAAAATCGTTGCGTACCCATACACAAAAAAAATCGAATCTTTGTTATCCAATACCGCACATAAAGCAAGGGTCACGTCCCTGTTATCTGATAGTGAGCTTGGGCTGCCTGTGTTTAGGCACGATTAACGGATTAAGGCACGGCTCAGACAATGTTTTATGTTTTCTACCATTTTTTCCATTGAATACTTTTAAGTATTTAAAAAAGAAAAAGGGGAAAAAATATTCGAAAACACTGTTTACGCACACACGGGCACAGTTTAGGCACGTTCAAGGCACAGTTAAGGCACGATTTAGGCACGATGTCGAACAAATGCTAAGAAATTTTCTGTGTTTTTCCAAGGAACCAAATTTTATAACTTCCTTCACTCCTTTGACAGCGAAATCGCCAACGCCAATTCAATTTGCTCTTTTAAGAAAGCCCTTAAGAAAAAAAAATATTACAAACTATGAGTAATATATTATTTTCTACCTGAGCTTACTATTTTTACTTATTTAGCGACTCAACGCCATGTTACAAACTAATTTAATTTAATTTATTATTTGTAAAGTCAACTTAGTTAATGATCATGATCTCCTATGCGCACATCTCACATAAAAGGAAAAATAGCCTGACTTTTTCTGAAGAAATAACTTATTAGAAGTCACCGACTGATCAACAAGAAAATAAAGTCAGTTGTCTTTATAATAACAGGCATTTTCTATCAGGCTTTTTTAACTTAAACTGTAGACCTGCTCGCATCGCTTCATCAAAAACTGTTTTCACTCCTGTGTGTGTAAGAGCTGAACATTCAAGGTATTTCTGTGCACTTATTTTTTTGGCCATCTTCACGCCATCTGTGTACAGTACGGGTTCTGCCTTTTCCTCTTTCAGCCTCTCAATCGTTTTCTTGTCATCTCGTAAATCGAGTTTGGTCCCAACTAAGATGATTGGTTTGCTTGGACAATGGTGGCTAACTTCAGGGTGCCACTAAACAAAAACATGTAAAACCTGTTAAGTGGGCACAAAAAATGTCAAACTGAGGTGAACTTGTTTAGGGGAAGGAGGTGGTCATGTGTATTAAAAGAGATCAAATCCAGTGGTCCTAACATTGAAACTCGAGTTTCACGCTCGGTGGCGATCATCAGACTGAAGAAAAAAGGTTGTTAAAAGGCGTTCAAAGCAGCTTGTGATATATATTGCCAAGCCTCAACAACTTATATTATTATACATTGGTGTCACTAGCTCGATTTTGATTGGCTATAAGCACGCAGCTAATTATTGCTTGCTGTTTCTGTTACGTCATACCTACAGACAATGAATTTTATATATGTAGAAGTGACGTCATACCTACAGACAATAGTTTGTCTGCTGTGCATTGATCACTTTTTTGTGCGCGCTCTTGTCTTTACAAGTGCAGCTCAGGAATATGCATAATAAAACAATTATTGGATTCGGTAATTAGCCAACTACAGGAAACTGGGCTCAATCAAGGTTTTAGCTAGTCAAGACCGGCATTATGTTGGCCCACTTTTTGAAAAACATCAACAAAATTAAAATTACACTTTGACGTCCACTTATAGTCAAAGATTAGACTGTCAGCTGAAACACTGGCACTATTGAAACTGTATCTAATTCATTTAATCTTACCTTTTTTCTGACATTTTCATATGAGGCTGGCCTTTCCAAAAAGAAGCATATTATTAAAACGTCCTGAAATTAAAATTAAACTAATTTAGTTATGAGATTATTTTAGTAAATATAATGAGACTTTTTATCCTAGTCAACAATACATGTAGCTTTATTGCATGCCAGTATGGCCAAGGCTCAAGACCAATGGTAGCTAATACTAGTAGCCAAAATGTGTGAAAATTCAGTTAATTGGCTAGTGGATTTTTGCTTTCACCAGCCATTTGTGCTAGTGAAAATCGTGAAGAACCAGACGGAACCATTTAGTGAAAATTACACTTCTCTGTACGTTGGTATGTTGGTATCAAGTTAGTCTTATCTTCTTGACCTTTCTCTGTACATTACAAACTTTTCAACGTTTTCATGAACATTTGTATGTTCATAAGAAGTTCAACTAAATCTTCTCAATGTTTTTCCAAATGTTCGTACATTCATACGATCATAAAATTACTAGGTGCTTAGTCTTATCTTCTCAATGTCTTTCCATAATTATGTAAAAATATGATCAAGCTGCTGTCAGTGCGACACATCCCTCCCAATCCCCTACTCCCCTGTACAATTCTGGCTAGTAAAAATTTTTATTTTGGCTGGTGAATTCAAACCTTTCAGGGTCATTCAGACGGTTTCCCCAAGTATCACACAATTTCGTATATTTAACAATTTAACCAAATTACTCCCGACTGACAGATTTATTTTTAAAAAGAGTATGTGAAAGGTAGCATTATAGCTCCAAATTAATTACTAAAACCAGCATCATAAAATTATAGGGAGCTACCTTAAATCAACCTTCATGCCCCCCTTGTAGCAACATTCATGTGCAAGAAAATGAAACAAAAAAAAACATACAGTAAATTGATATGAAAGGGGTCGCAGTCGGTCATAGTCATCTTGTCCTGAGGATTTAAGAGTTTCAATCAGTGTTGACAAACTTCATTTGAGCAATTGTAGGTAAGGTACTGTGATAATTCTAATTGTGGTCCAGCATCCCCTAAAAGGTACGAGGAGACCCCCACCCCCCCCCCCCCCAAGGATTAAAAGATGGCAACTGGCCATGGTAATTTTTTTCTTGTCTTAAATCAAAGCTATAGACACAAGAGAAAATTGCTGCTCCTGGTTGGACTGGAAGAGTGCATGTAATTTCTTAGAGAGAAAACACAGGCTTTGAACAAAGTTTGAACCATTCAATCTTTATAGACATTCATGGAGTACTGATAACATACAGGGCCATAGCCAGTATGAGGCAAACCGAGGCACTTGCCTCAGTCATTTTTTCTTTTTTCTTTTTTTTTCCGGGGAAAGTAAGATTTTTTTAAGCAGAAAGTAAGACACTACCAGCAAATAACCATCAGATGGATATTGCCTCGGTCCTTATCTTTTTTATGTCTACGGCCCTGACATATACAGTTGACCGGCAGGTTGCAAAGACTTCATGCACCATGAACAAAGCAAAGACAATGCACTGTACAAAGAATATTGAAATGTTAAGTCTCTTGTGTTGGCAGACTTAGGTAATCACACACAATATTTTGTTTACACAAAAATAACATAGCTAGTTGAGAGTCTGACCTCACCTGGAGATTCAAGTTGATAAAATGTGATGTCTATTTGAGCAGATAAAATTTATAATGATCTAATATAATGGCGTCATGAGGTCGCTGAAACGTCGGGATATTATATCGCTTGTTTTTACTTGTCTATGCATTTCTAAATCATTGTTAATACGGATCTAATAATAATGGTTTATTTTAACAGTTCATTAGGATGGCTCATCTTCATTTAATTACACATATACTATGTTATTATTATTATTATTATCATTACTAAACATACCAGGTGTGTCAAACAATCCAAGGAGTACAGGCTTTCCATCGACCATCATATTTGCAGCATAGCCATCGAATCTGATGATATTAGAGAAAGACATAATTATTTAGATAAGTCAGGCTTCAAACATTGTTGCTGAGAATAAAATTACTTTATGCACCAACAACTTGTTTATGTAAAATTAATGTACATCATTTCAGCAGTGTCTATCAATTTTATGCTCTGGTGGAAAATCCCCATTTAATGGCCTGCAGAGGGGAAGGGAGGGTGGACACTGCTACAAATGATTGATTAATTCACGAAGGCTGGTTTATAATCACATACCACGCAAGTGTATTTAGCACTAGAAACCTTTGTCTGATCCATTTCGTGGAAAATGATACCCTATTCTAGACCAAAAATCTCTAATTACTATACCCTATCCCAGACTAAACTGCCTGAAACCATACCCTTCAGAGAGGCACACACCTACACAGCTCAATCATATATGGGAGTACCCCCCACCCCCACCCCCTCGGGCTTTGAGTCCAAGGATTTATTCTACACTCTGCTGGCTTTCATGGAGCACATGGGTACGTATAATCATCCATTCAATCAGCTGACTGACTGTAACATTTTCACAGGCAAATTTCACACCAGAGTAATCTGCTAGCTTCCGATTGGTGTAAACAATGAAATTAAATAGGTTAATACATCATAGCTTGCACATGCACCGAACTGTGAAACCCTCCCTTTACTGCGCCTTTCAATAACATGCGGAATTTGAAATTCAAATTTCCACCAACAGTTTCATTTTACACTTCCGTCAATCATCTTAGCTTACCTCTCAGGAAACAGATCTTCACTTCAATGAGGTCAAAAGGTCACGTCCATGCATTATGATTGGTAGATTTCGATCTGTTTTGTTTGTTTCTTTTTTACATGGTCCGTTGGCTTTCGTATTAATTGTGATTGACGGCAGGGAATAACGCAACTGTTGGTGGAGATTTGAATTTCAAATTCCGCATGTTATTGAAAGGCACAGTAATGAATGAACAGGCAATAGCCTATAGGCCTTTATCACGCGGTGGCCATGTTGACTCCCCAGAGAATAAAATGCTTTGCTTTTGCCTGCCCAACCTCATTTTCAACTTTTTCACTGCGAGGCTGGGCGGCGTAAATCTTTTGTTTTTATACAATTAGATGGCGGGGCGTGATAAAGGCCTACAGCTAGCCTCCTCCGCAGGCATCCCCATAATAGAGCTAAAAGCCAGCGTGGGCTCCCTGTGACGGTCTCCTCTCTTTTTCCTTTTCCCTTCCCTTCCACCACAGGAAGCCGGTAAAAGCCCGGTCTTTAATATTCTCTAGATTTTTCTTTAGAGATGCCTGCGGAGGCTACAAGCCTATAGCCAGTGTACTAACATCGTTGGAATATTCTCCTCCCCAGGAAAGGTATTCGTAGTGTAGCTGAACAGCAGGCAAGTCTTGCCGACGGCACTAGTATAAACGAGAAGGAAAAGCACTCCGTAAAAAGTTTACAAAGCGACAGAACGAATCGAAAAACAAGTAGAAAGCTTGCATGATCAAGAAATATCAACTTAATATTTCTAAAGATCATTCAGTTAGCAAAGGAACGCGTTTAGATATTACCCGTCTCCAACGATCACACATTTGATAAATGTATCTTGCATCGACTTCAGCTGGTAAAGCTTTCTCACTAAAGCTCGAAGATCGATTGAGCTGAAAGCTTATACAAGTAGACCGCCATGGTTTATTCACCGCTCACCGCTCTGCAAATATACGACCCCCAACGAAGAGGCCAAAAATAGCCGTAATGTCACAGCCTCGCTTGCAGAAACTGATAGCATCTTCAGAAAACCGCACTCCCATTTCCTTTGCTGCACGATCTCTTCAAGCGTTCGTTTTATAGTGAGAAAGTTTTACCAGCTGAAGTCGCTTTTATCTTCATCAAAGAACGAGCTCTACGCCGCTTTGATGGCAATGCAAGCTATCAAATGTGTGGTCTTGGGAGACGGGTAATTAAAGCTTAAACTTTGTTAAACACTTTCCTTTGTAACTTAGCTGAATGGTCTTTAGAAATTTTCAGTTGATGTTTTTCTCAAGCTTTCTATTTTTTTGTTCGTTCTGTCGCATTGTGAACTTTTCACGGAGTGCTTTTCCCTCTCGTTTTAATATATTACTAGTGCCGTCGGCAAGACTTGCTTGCTGATCCGCTACACTACAAATTCCTTTCCGGGGGAGTATATTCCATATATGTAAGTACAGACTGTTCTTGTTCATTCAGAAGTTGTATTTTACTCTACTATCATTATTGTCAGACGTACTGTTAATTTGTAACTGGACTGAGTGGAGTACAATTCAGGGAGTAATCGTATCAATGACAAAATTCTCGATTTGTGATTGGTCATCCACGCGCCTATTTCTTACGTAATACATGTATATTATAACGTATAGTTTTCCGAGTTGGGGCCCTTTCAGTTGAGTGTCGTAAAAACCAAAATAATCACTCCGGCCGATCACAACAGTTGCCGACAATCAAATAAACCAATCAGAACTCGAAGCAAATACAGGTAGACAGCGCCAAGCGCGGGAAAACGTGTGCGAGTAAATTGTCATGATTAGTTTTGGTTTTACTTCTGATTGGTTGAGAAAATGGTGCAAGATTTTTTGGCCAATCGCAAAACATAGCAATGCAAAACTGAAGCAATTGCAAAATTACTTTCAAGATTCACTATTGAAAACCAATTAGGCACAAGGATGTTTATGAGTGATTTGCAAAGTATTAAGCATAAGGTGACATATGCAGGCACTGTTAGTGGTATAAAGTTTAGTGCAAATGCTTTGTGGCCCAGTTTCATTCCAACATGAGTGGTGAAGAGAATGGTCTCCAGTTTCTTCCACTTATATATGCTGCGTTAGCTTGGTTTTAACATGCAATACAATGACACATGCATAATCATATGAAAATAATTCTATTTTTCTTGTCGGCTTGTGCTTTTGGATGATGCAAGCACAACCGCACGGCACTTTTGCTTGAATCACACTAGTTTTAGACGTAGGTTTTTAGGGCTTTTAATGCCTGGGAGGGGAGGGGGGTATTTTGGGTGGGGGGTGTCGCTGGAACTCTGAAACCCTTACCCTATACTAGACCATGTTCAGCTGATTTTGCAATCCTATACTAGACTATGACACTGAAAATCCCTACCATATCCCAGACTTGCTACTTTTAGAACTGTATCACCACTGGTATTTTAAATAGAAAACCATTTTGTCAACAATGTTGCTGCAATGATTATTTCCACATAGGGAAGGCTCTTTCTCTTCTGAGTTTCAATTTAAAAATATTCTTCATCCCACTTACCAGTTTCCTGACAAATGATACCCTATTCCAGACCAAAACTCTCTCAGTGATTTTCTATACCAGGAGTATCCCAGACTTAAATGCTTGAAAACCATACCCTTCACAGTGGCACACTCCATATAACTTATATATATGAGTGTACCCCCCCCCCCCCCCCCCGGGTTTAATGCTTGTGTTGTATGTGTAAACCAGCCTTCAATAAAAGTGATGACGTCACAAAAACTAAACTTGTGAAATTATGGGATTTGATTAGATATTCGGAAAGGGCATGAAGAAAAATGCCCGCTTGCCAAAAATCAGCATCTTATTGCAATTTGGGGGTAAGATATTGGCACCGTTATGCTCTAATGACTCCATACAAATCCTTCTAATTTTTGTCTTGGTTTGCAAATTTAGTACTCTATGCATCAGTCAATTCCAGCAGTGTCCACCCTTCCTCCCCCTCCCTGGGGTATTAAATGGAGATTTTCGGAGGTCAGACATCAGTCCACCTCCAGTATACCCCAGAGCCTGTGATTTTCACGAACACTCGGCAACTAAAACCGGGGGGATACATGTACAATAATATTGACATGTAAATGAGTAATATTATTGTCAACAACAATATTTGAAGCAATTAAGACTCGTGTAAATTAACTTTGAACATCCTTCTCTGATACATCAGATTTGAGGAGTATTCTGGTGAAAGGATGATCGATGGAAAGTCCGTAAACCTCGGATTGTGGGAGGCACCTGGTATGTTTTTAAGTCTTTAATCTTTATGCCATTTGCTGGTATTATTTGAACTTTTTTCAAAGTTCATTCAGTGAGTCAAAATTAATTTCTTCTAAACAAATTGTTAAGAGCGATTGACTGTAAATAAAATTATAGAAAAATGCTGGCAAGGCTTGAAAAATTGAATATCCTGTTAACTTGCTAAAAAGACACTTTTGGTGAGCTATATCTTTAGCTGAATTGCCTAGATTTGATATTTCATTTCTTAATTTTAGTATGTATATTAAAGGGCCAAAGTTTCAAAAAAAAATTGCGAGATGGTATAATTAAAAAAAAACATGATACTTTCAAAATGACTGAAAGCTTTAAAAAGTACCAATGGCTACAAAATAGAAGATAATTATATACATGTACTTAATAAAGAAAAAGTTATCCCAATTTTTGATGTTTAAAGTTGCACCTTGAAGCAACAATATTATTGGCATTTTTGTGTTCCTCCTTTTCTTCTAAACTATGCAAGGGTATAATTATTGATAATTATATTATTTTCTAGAAAGTTTTTAAAAATTTTTTGAAGATTCCTTTCGCGCCCCACCCCCCTCCCTTCTCATTTTTTTGCTCCTTTTTGTGCCCAAGCTTTCGCGCGCCCTATGCGCTTTGCGAAAAGGAAACAACTGCTATGCAGGTTATAGCTCCCCAAAAGTGTTGTATCAGAATTTTTGATTTTTGAGCTTCGGGCCAACAATTCTCGATATTTACAGTACGTCACACGCTCTTAAAGCTGCAGTTTTTTACATGTAATTAATGTCTAGAGATTGGATAGATCAAACTTTGTTCAAAGTTGTTTTTTTTTTCTCTAAGAAATAACAATCTTGTAGTCCTGGGGTCAACTTTTACATTGTAATTTACAACACAGTGTAGCTATTGTTTTCATTTACCTCTGAAACAATGGCTTATGCTTGTAATGATACATGAACTTGACTACTCAGAATTTGTCTCAATCAACACTGATTGAAATTCTTTACTCCTGATCAGGACAAGAGGACTATGACAGACTACGACCTCTTGCATATCCACAGACTGTAAGTCTGTTTTTTTATTTCCATTTTAATTTATTTGGCATGAATGTTGCTACAAAGGGAGCAAATTTATATTGGATTTCAATTTTGGATGGTTCCTGTTAGGGATTTCATTTCATCCACGGTTGAAAGGACCACATAACCTGTTCATGACTGAAATCAAAGGTTGAAAGCTAGATTTCTTTCATTAGATAAAACACTGTTGCTGTGCATAGCGGTTTTATAATCCGCCTAGTAAATTCATGTATCACTGAGTTTAAAAGTTTAATTTTAAAAATACAGTTTCTGCAAATGGCAGCTTTGTCTTTTTGTTTCGACTGGTTTCAATTGAGTTTTACCTTTTGTTATATTTGTGGTAGAATTGTTGATCTTTTAGCTCTGTTTGCTTGAAATCCTGTCAGAATCCAAAATAATTTTAACTGCTCTTCCTTTGATTGACATCCACTAAAACTAAACTTTGATCTGCCTCTTGTTGGAGGCAGTGGGGTGCGTGTCATGGTGTTACCACTGTAAGATAAAAAAATCTCATGTTATTAAGTAAACATACATGTATCTCATAACTAAATATTGTTTTATTTTCATTTCAGGATGTTTTCATAATATGCTTCTCTTTAGTAACACCAGCCTCATATGAAAATGTCAAAACAAAGGTAAGATTAAATGAATATACTACAGTTAAAATCTTGCCAGTCCCAGCTTATACATGTAAGTCTTCTTGCTTTAATTTGACTATAAGTGGAAATCAAAGACTTAGTGTAATTTTAAGTTTGTTCTTGATGTTTGTCAAAAAGTGGATTTTTATAATTCATTCAATTCAAATGCTGGCCTAATAAAGCAAGGCCATACCACCTCAGTTTGACATTTTTGTGCTTGCTAACAATACGTTTTACATGTTTATTTTTTTAGTGGTACCCTGAAGTTAACCACCATTGTCCAAGCAAACCAATCATCTTAGTTGGGACCAAACTCGATTTACGAGACGACAAGGAAACAATTGAAAGACTAAAGAAGGAGGAGGCAGAACCCATACTGTACACAGATGGCTTGAAGATGGCCAAAGAAATAAGTGCACAGAAATACCTTGAATGTTCAGCTCTTAGTAATCAACAAATGGGAGTACAAAACGTTTTTGATGAAGCAATGCGAGCAGGTCTTCACCAGGCTCAAATAAAAAGTTGTGATAGAAAATGCCTGTTATTTTAAAGACAACTAAGATCAAACAGACTACATTTTCTTGTTTGAGGTTTTCTGGCTTGTAATTGATCAGTCGGTGACTTATACCTAATAAGTAATTTGTTCAGAAATAGTCATGCAAGCTATTTTCCTATTGTTGAGTGTAGAAGAAAGAAGAAAAGAGCTTTTTAAGCTTAGTGTTTGTGGGCTTTCAAAGCACATACCCCGGTAGTAATTATTTTATTTTAGTTTTTGAGAACAAAAAGTGACAACAAAAGAAAATAATAATATATATGACCAAGTTCAGCAATTCAGAAGACATCTTAAATTCTTTTACTACAAGATTGTTTTGATGTCCCATTTTGAATACCATTTTGCATCTTGATCATAAATAATTTATTATGATGGAGTGCATTTGATATGTGCATGTAGGACCCTTTGCAAATTAAATAATGCAGTAGGAAATAATTTTAAAATTCAATTGTGGATACAATTACAGTATCACAATAATTAATGTTTACTGCATGAGTGGGAGTGTTGTATCAGCCTATACAATCACGAGCTGAAGGTGAGTGATTGTTTAGTGCCGATACAACATGGACGCGAATGTGGTAAACAACTTGTGAAATTCACATTCACATGTAAATTAGATACAAGTTGTATCTGGAATGTAAGTTAGGTACAACCACTCGTGAGTTGTATCAAGATTGTATACGCCTATACAGGGTAATCATGTGATTGGAATGGCTCATTTCTATTTGTTTGTACCCTTATGAATTATTAATGAATTTTACAATACTATTTATTTACATATAGCACTTATTCCACTAAATTGTCCATATAGTGCTTACAATAATATTTTAAGACACTAAAATCAAAATAGATATAGATAGATATAAGCCCTTCCCCCCACCCCCGTCCCCGATAAGCCCCTCCCCCACCCCCATCCCTGATAAGCCCCCCACCCCTGTCCCTGATAAGCCCCTCCCCCATCCCTGTCCTGGATAAGCCCCCCACCCTCGTCCCTGATGAGCCTCCCCCCACCCCTGTCCTTGATAAGCTGCTCCTCCTTTACTGAAGCCCAAAGTTAGCCAATGCAAATATGATTCAAGGCAATTTGTGGAACACTTACCTGGTTTTTAGTTGAAGGATGCGTTCCTTTCTTGTCATAAAACCACGCAGGAGTAGAAAACAGTAAAAAGCGTCAAAACCTTCAATTATTTTTTCAAAAATTATGCACGTCCCATTCCCCTTTAAGCAGGTCTTCACAAAGTGCAATACCCACCTGTCATCATTGTAATTCAACTTCAGGGAGAAAGAAAGATGCTGCAAAGCAAGTTTAGAACGAGATCTCTGGCCTGCATGCAGGCATTCGTATTTCCTTTGCTTCACGTGGAAACAGCGTGTCGGGCTATAGAAACTCTAGAGGTCGCTCAAACGTGGATAGAAAAGAATCCCCAAAAGCTACCAGGATCTCATATTATGGGAGTGGTCCCCAGTTATTAATTTTCAGGTGAAACAAGTTACAAGTACAATCATTACTTAAATATTTGCCCCCTTTCTTATTTTACAACTGCATAGGAGGCCTGGGTGCAACCTTTTGACTTATCACCAGGCTCTCTCCGTTCATTTTCTGTTCTTGCAAGATTGGGGAGAGGGAGATGGTTAGCAAAAGTCTTGAAAAAGTATAGCTTACTTTTATCGCCTTCGAAGAACGCAATCCTAATTTCGTGTTGGTTGCCCTGTGCCTTGCATGCAGAAAATTTTGAGATTGTTTGGTGTATGGACTGCCGTTTGGCCACCCCTATTGCCTTTTTCAGGGGCTCATTTCTGCCAGAAATTCCATCAAACACGTGCCCATAATCTCAGATTACTGCTAGTATTTTATCATGATTTTGATTATATGTGAAACTGCAAAAATGGCAATATTTTCTCTTTATGATATATGATGAAATAAAAGTTTTAAAAAAATCTACAAAATCTACACCTTTTCCCTAGAGATTCGAGAATTCTTTTGTTTTAGGTTTTAACTCTTTAGACCGGGACATCAGATATTTGAAAACTTTGTAATTATAATAATGAATTACCAAAAAAGTGTAATTACTTAACATCTATATCAAACCTTACTTTTAGATTTCAAAAATAGTTACTTCTTTATATATATACCCCAAGTTCTCTATTGTGTAAAATTTATTTTATATAAAAACTTTTATATATTAAGCACATTGAAGCTCAGGTTGGCTAGAATTTTAAAAGCATACATGCTAAGAATGTACCCATGCTGAAATTTAGCTAAAAATTTTCATTCCATTGTTAACAATTTGGCTAAAAAAAATGGATGTACATGCAAGTCTTAATTTGTCCATTTTATAATAGAAAACATTGTCAAATGATTTGCAAATTTGAAGAACTTATCCTATATTTCTTTATTCTCATTAGAACTATGATTTTAATACTGTACTATTTTCATGCTCAAATCGCCAAAATAAAAATGAGAACATCCAGTCTCCGCTCAGCCGCAGCTCAAAAATTAGATGGTCTTAATAAGTGTATATGGGCCATGTACTGGTTTAAACCGGGAGGGACTCCCAAATGACTGGGGTGATCATTGTAGCTATATTGTGGTAAAATTTGTACACTGGTACCTTTTTATAGCTAGGGTACAGATGTCCTTTTTTCAAATCCTTCCCCACCTCCTGCCATAATAACAAAAATTCTGAGATCACGCACTCGGCCTATAAATCTATTGCAGTGAAAAAATGCGAAGTTTGCTTTTGGATTCTAGAAAAGATTTCTTTTTTATTTTAAAAAAATGAAGCCTAGAGGGTTAGGTTCACTCCTGGCCAGAAAATTAAAAGAGACATGTTGTCAATATTAATTAAATTTTATTAATGCTGCCTTTATTTTTTAACCTCGTGCAGTTATAAAAATTTCTTTTCCTTTTTTTTTCTACTCATCCCCCTCAACTTAATTATCAAACAGCAATGTTTGATAATTTGCAAAGGAACACATCCTTTAACTTATACCCAGGGAAATGTTTCACAAAGTGGCTGAAACATATTTCCATTAACTTTGGCTTATATTAATAATAATAATAATAATAATAATAATTTTAATATAATAATCCTTTATTTCTCCTTAATTCAATCATCAACCATTAATTTACAAAGGCCCTATTTCCCTCATAGGGAAAAGGATATGATGATGATGAATTAATTTACAATGTTTACAAAATATTAAAAGCCCTAGTTAAAAAAAAACTTATGAAGAGAAATATATATATATATATATATATATATATATATATATATATATATATATATTTATATATGAAATATAATAATAATAATAACAAAAATAATAATAATAATAATGGAGGTTTTAGATAAACAATTAAGAATAAAACTTAGCGATAATAGTGTAGAATGACGTTTCGATGACTGCAGACTCATTTTCAAATTTGTGTAACTAAAGTCTTATGAGTTCATTATATAATAAATTTGAAAGTCTAGTTGCATATGATAATAATAATGATAATAATAATAATAATAATAATAATAATAATAATAATAATAATAATGTTTATTTTAATAGTGATCTCAAGTTTAAAAATACAACTTATGGATTTACAAAAAAAATATAATTTTCAATTTATAGCAATATGCTATAAAATATAAAAAAGAGAGATAAAATATCAAGGAACAATTATAAATTAATATATCACAAGGCAACTATGTAACCCTCAGGTTTGAGCTGGTTCACGAGTTGGTTCAACTTGTATTAATGAGTTGGCCAATAGAAGCCTTTGATCTTGTTTGAGGTTTTCTGGCTTGGTCAGTCTGTGACTTGTAACAAACTTGATTGAAATTTTGCTCCACTGGTATAACTTGTTAACTCTTTGCATATTCACAAGTTCAAAATGTAGTCTTGTGTACATCAGTTGTCTCTATAATAACAGGCATTTTCTATCAGGCTTTTCGGGCTTTTTTATCTGAGAGCGTAGACCTGCTCGGATTGCTTCATCAAAAACTGTTTTCACTCCCTTTTTTGTAAGAGCTGAACATTCAAGGTATTTCTGTGCGCTTATTTCTTTGGCCATCTTCAAGCCATCCGTGTACTGTACGGGTCCCACCTTCTTCTCTTTCAGTTTCTCAATTGTTTCCTTGTCGTCTCGTAAATCAAGTTTAGTCCCAACTAAGATGATTGGTGTGCTTGGACAGTGGTGGCTAAGTTCAGGGTACCACTAAACAAAAACATACAAATGTGCATGTAAATCTTCAGTGTGCGACCACCCGAAATACCAGATCAGGGTGGACTTGCTTATTATATTAGGGGAAGGAGGCTTATGGCTTATTAGGGGAAGAAGGCTGGGCTTATGAGGTGGTCACTTAGGAGAGTTCAAACCCAGTGGTCATAAAGTTCATTGAATCACACAGTGGGTGGCATTGGAGTGTCAATTAAACTAAAACCAAAACAACCACTCTATTGAATCAACACAGATGCAGACAACCTGAATGAACCAATCAGAGCTCAAAGTAAATACATGTAACCAGTGCCTGAAGTGCAGGAAAATGCCTGCAAGCAACTCACAATTGGTTTTGATTTTACTTCTGATTGGTTAAAGTCAGAAGGGCACAATGGAGGCCCACTTTTTGAAAAATGTCTACTCAACAAAATTACACTTTAATATCCATTTATATAAAGGATAGACACACTGGCACTATTGAAACTGACCCTTATTTAATCTTACCTTTGTTCGGACATTTTCATACGAGGCTGGCCTTACTAAAGAGAAGCATATTATGAAAACATCCTGAAATTATAAAAATAAAACTCATTTAGTTATATGATATACATTTAGTTCAATGAGTTTTTATTTTATTTAAATAAAAAAATGGCTTCATTATAATTTTTTTTTTATTGTTCAAACTTTCTCCCTTTCAGTCATGTTATGTGGTCCTTGCATCTCCGGATGAAATGAAATCCCTTTGAAGGCAACCATTCAAATGGAAGAAGGGAATGGTTACCACACACTCTTAATCCAATTTATTGCCCCCTAATTGTAGCGACATTCATGTCAAAGAAAATGGAAATAAAAATCAGACTTACGGTCTGTGGATATGAGAGGGCCCGTTGTAGTTCGTCATAGTCATCATGTCCTGTGGGGAATAAAAAATTTCAATCAGTGTTGAGACAAACTTTGCGCAGTGGTATACAGTCTCCTGGATCAGCTTTAAGAATTTCTTAGCAAAACAATTTTGACAACTGAAGATGAATTTTGAAACAGGTTCAAAATATAATAATTTATAGCAATGGCAGAACATACCCACTGTGTCCCATAATCCAAGGTTTATAGGCTTTCCATTGACTATCATATTTGCAGAATAGTTATCAAGTCTGATGATTATTGAAGAAAGATAAATTTTGATTAGTCTGGCTTTACATGTAAATGTTGTGACTGACAATAAAATTACTTTATGGTTTGAATAATTTTACTTTGGTTGGTGGAGGATGACAAAATCGTGCCCCAGGGTACCCTGGAGGTGGGCTAGTATGCTTTACCCCGGGGTTTGGTCATGAAAAAAGCACCATTTAAAAATGACTATTTATTGACTACAGCTAAAATGGTCTAGTGTTTGTTAAGGTCTCAGAGTCCCAGCAGCACACCCCCACCAAAACATTTGCAGAGTATCCCCCCCCCAGGAGTACGCTGATATCATGAGATGTTCATGTCTTGTCAGGTGTCAGGGGGGGGGGGGGGGGGGCAAGGTTGCACTGATTGAGTGAAAAAATAATAAAAAATCAAAGAAGTAATGTAATTAAAATTTTATTGAAAATAAAATTAGACAAGTTTATTCCCTGTGGCATTCCTTGTGGTGTTGGGAATAGGGAATAATGAATCTATAGGTCACGATAATTAGTTTATATTGCTGCTGGCACCCTTGTAAATTATAAGCTTAAATTAAGCTTAATCCTCTTGATGATAATAAAAACAAGCGTTACCCTACCCTCCGTTAAACCATTCTTAACAGTTTGTCTGGCAATAAAATTATGACTGATCTGTAAATAATGTTTATCTTTGCTAGTGTCTTTCGGATTGTGTATTGTTATTTTAGAATTAGTCTTATTTTAGTGTCCCCAATTAGTAGAGGGTTTTTACCCTCGGCTAGGTACTATATTGACACTTAAATAAAGTCATTGTTGTTGTTGTTGTTGAAAGTAAAATAGTAGTAGAGTAAAATAACTGCTGTCTCAATGAACAGGCAATAGTGTACTTACATCGTTGGAATATACTCCCCCGGAAAGGAATTTGTAGTGTAGCGGATCAGCAAGCAAGTCTTGCCGACGGCACTACGAGAAGGAGAACAGAGGAAAAGCGCTCGGTAAAAAAAGAAAACAAACAAAAGAAACCATTCAACGTTTTCAACGATAGTAAATGGCCACGGGTTTTGCCCGCGTTTATTACCCGTCTCCCACGACCACACATTTGATAGCTTGCATTGCGGCGTCGAGCTCGTTCTTTGATGAAGATGAAAGCGACTTCAGCTGGTAAACCGTTCTCACTAAACGAAAGCTTAAAAAGATCGAGCTGCCAGCCTGCCATGCTTTCTTATATTGCTTGACAGTTTCACCGCTCTGCAAATATATTACCCCCAGCAAGGAGGTCAAAAATAGATGTCATGTGATAACCCGCTTGCGCTAATACGGAAGAAAAGCAACCGCGCGGCCTGTAAAAGACCAGAAGACCCATAAAAGGCGTACTTTAAAAAAGGTGTTGTTTAGACCTCGTCTGACGTATTGGCTTGTTGGCTTTCTGCCGTGTCAAAGTTTTCAATTCAGCATATAATGGCTTTTTTTTATACACTGTCTATGTCTCTTATGTATACTGGCCTAGTGGGTGATGTGTAGAGTGAGCAGCCTGAGGTCAATATTAACAAGGACAGCTATTGTTTTCAACTTTTGAATGAAAGTACCGCTTAGTGCGCTAAAAATTCTAAAATGATCACCGAGAATCATCGCGGTACCTTTTAGTGAATAAGAGATACTGTATCCCCATTGTCTCACGCGGTATACCGGTGCTCTACTGCAAGCGAATCCATCTGTCAGTGTTCCAGTGTGTTCCAATGTATTCGTTGACAAAAATGAATGATTTCTATCTCTAATTTTGACAATTTCAAAACAAATATCCTAAATACTGATCACTGATCAGCGCTGGTCTTTAAAAAACACTTGAAACCTAAAAAGACTAAAAAGGGTTGCTCCAACCTCTGGGGAAATGTGCATATTTTTTTTATTTCATAGCTATTTATAGCTAGCCTCCTTCGCAGACGGCACGCAGACCTCCTTTGGGCTCGTCACGCAATCTATTCTCGCGAGAATCCTCGAGAATCCCAGTCAATGAACCGAGAGAGTCTGGTGATGATTAAAAAAGGTTGTACCCAGGCCTCGTCTGCTTGTAAATTAAGAAGTGGCGCGAATATTTTTGCGGGAAGATGTTCGTCAAATTTATCTTGTAATTTTCAAAATATTTGCCTGATAAACAACTGTAATGGCTCAACGAGGAATAACGTAAGTCTTAACATTCTTCTTGTTGTACTTGAAGACTTCCGCGAAGAGTTAGGCTATGTTTTAAATGTTTACATGACTGAATTTGATCGTTGATTCGATCTTGTTCGAAAATTTGTTTGCAGCGCCTTCTTTTCTCCGAGTACCAAACTAAAAAGCGAGCCTAAAACCAAAAATAATGAAGTAGATGATCAGGAATTGTCCAGGTATGTGAAGGTAAAAAGATGAGATCCCATACCTTTGTTGATCAACAATTCTTTTTATGGCATCTCTTACCCACACTGCCAAGATGGCCGGAGGTTTGCCAAGTCGGGGGGGGGGGGGGGGGGGGGGGGGGGGGTGTCACATGGTGTCAAAAGTAGTAATAACAAGTCATTTGTGACTGCAACTCAGTGATGGGACATAATTTTATACACCTGCCAGCCATTCCATTCCATTGGTTTTCGCATTATGCCAAATTTCAAAGAAGTTCTGACTATTTCTGAATATAGACAAAGATTTCTAAAGATGTACAGGACTAGTTTTTAATTAAAAAGTAGTCCAGATTAGTAAGCAAGTCAAACACGAGGAAATGGCCTGTTTGGGTGAGATCAATGTTTTTAAACAGCAGTGTGAGACTCACGCATGGTGCGTGCAAGTTGGCAGTTATAAATTTCGAATCATTAAAAAAGTGGCGCTCCCATCTCAGAGGCCTCCACTATTGTACATCCACAGCCCCTGTGGTGATAAGATTAACAGGCATTCTGAGGGACTCAGCGAGTCGGCACCCTTTGATCTTTGCGATTTTTCTGTGGGTGTAGCAAAATATACTGTTTCCTCTTGAGAAGAAGCAGAAGTTTCTGATAGGTCATGAATGGTTACCATCATTTTGCTATAATCAGAGATGAAGGAAAATAAAATTTAAACTTGTTGGAATTTTTTTTTTAAATCAGAGGGAGGTTTGACTGTGGTTTGATTGTTTTGTTATAATTATTCCAGGAGCAAAGATGTTGACATGAAAGAGAGAACACCACTGAAGTTTAAACCACCATCCACTGAACTGGACTCCCCACCTGCTAAAAAGTCTCGGCAACAAAAATCCAGACGGATACTTGATGATAGTAGCGATGAAGAAAATGACGAAAAGGTCGTAGAAGAGTCTTCAGTGAAACAAAATGGACACGTGGAGGAGACGAAAAAAGATACTGTGGGACAAAAAGATGCCAATTTAGTGAAGAATGATGAAGTTGAAGATGATAAGGATAAAAGAAAACTGTTAGAGGTTACGTCTCCTCAAAATGAGCTAACTCTTGTACCAAAAAGAAAAACAGGTCAGTGAATCAGTGGTTTAACCCTTTCACTAATTATGGAGTCAATTATGGAGACATGCAGTGTTGTTCTAACTTCTGAGTCTGTTGATGAAATCCTATGTTGTGACCATTCATATGAAACCTCTTCAGCAGTAGTTTAACTGTTTTGCAGGGTTCTATTTTTTTTTATTATTTTACAAAGTGAAATTTGGGATTTTTCTTGAGAGTTAAAGGGTAAAGTATAGCTGCTGCCACATAAGAAAAGGTGAATAATAATTTTACAAGCCAAGTGGCTTATCAGGTCTAATTTCTACAGTGTAGTTTCCTTGTTATCAAATGTCTTGGACCATTACCCACAGTTTTATTCATTGATAACCTGAGTGAAAAGAGTCTTGCCTCTGAGACCAGCTTTCTGACCACGGATCTTCAGGGCAGATGTCTGTTGTGCAAACCACTTGATTATCATGCCTCAACAACACCATGCAACCATTTTTATAGACTTGCCCACAAGTTGAGTTCAGTGAGCATGGAGCACGCCAGCAAGCCTACATGCATGTACTCCTAGATCAGAACTGGGGGTGACAAGCAAATGACTTTGAGAAAGTCTACTACCTTTATACATAGTGTCTGTATCCTGATTTGAGTGAACTGATTGGCTAAAGTACAACAGTTTATACAGAGTTATAATTTGTATCAACAGCAAGAAAACCTGCAAAGAGGAAGGCCCCCAGTGAGCAGGAATCCACAAATGAGAATAAGGTACACCTAGGCCTGTTGAATACATGTAGCTTTTACCTTCTTGTAGTGCCAGAGCGGTCTTATCTCTTGGCTATGTCCCTGACTGGTTAAAATAAATTGAAATTCATAAATTTAGGATTGAATCATGCTGAAATATTTACCAAGAGGTGGTGAACAGAGAGGTTTCAGCTTTCCAATATTCCTGTTCCTGTTTTGATCTTTACTTCCTGCTTCCAACAAAATTGCATTTTTTCTAACACTTCCCAAGATCTTCCAAATGTCACTTTGTCCCTGTCCCTACCCCTTCCCTTCTCACCCTGTTCTTTCCCCCTATTTCCCGCTTACCCCAGTCATCACCCCCCTGTCCCCTTATGTAATCAGTATTCCAGGGGCTACTCAGCTGTAATAGTGACAGGGATAGGTGCAAATGAGGCCAAATTGTCAGACCTAAAAACGTCCAATGGCCCAGAACATACAGTAACCCCCAAAAAGTCCCTTTTCATTCTCCTAATAAGTGGTCTTGACTCACTTATAGGGCAACCCCTTGGGCACCCACTTCACCAAACTCACCTCATCATCCAAGCCAGTTTGCATTCCATGTCAGTGCTGAAGATACATCACAGGTATTCCAAAGCCTACACCGAGCAGCAAAGTTCTTTGAAACCTAATATATGAACTACCGGTAATCAAAGACTGCAATAGTACGCTACAGTCTTTTAAACCCAAGATCTTTGGTGTGATCCACATGGAATGCAGACTGGCACCCAAGGCAATCTGGAATAATTTGCTGATTTAATAAACAGTCATTTAAACATCCATTTTTTTTTTCTTGTGGTTTCAGGGTGTTAAAAGAGCAAAGTCAGAACAGCTTTCCAAAGAAAGTGAAAATTGCAATTCCGATGGGGAACCATGTGACAAAGAAGACAAGAAGACAGCATTAAACTCCCCTGATAAAGAGGATGGAAAGAAAAGTCTGGCATCTAGAGGAGAAGCTGATGTTCAAATGAAACAAATGCCAGAATCTAAAAATAAAAGCAGCAAGGAAAGCAAAAAAGAAAAGAAAAATGCTAAAAAAGACAGTAGTCAAGAAGAAGGAAATTCCAAGAAAATAAAGGACAAGGATCAATCTGATGAAACAGATGAGGGGAAAGAAGATAAATCAGGAAGCAATAGTGAAGTGGACACAGCTGTGGAAAAGAAAAAGAAGAAGAAAAACAAGAAAGGAAAAGAGAGTGAAATTCAAGAAAAGGATAAAAAGAATGTTAAAGAAGAAAATGAACCAAAAAGTACAAAAAATGATGTAAAGAAACAAGAAAGTACTCCTAGCAGCATGAACAAAGGGGAAGAACCAGCAGTGAAGAAAGAAAAAAGTGCAAAACAAGAAGATAATGAAGATACCAAGAGTGAAAAAAAGACCAGTGGAGGATTCAGTGATTTTTTCTGTAAGTACCTTTAGTTAATATTACTGGAAATTTTCAACATCAATTTACTTCATTTAATTGAGTGGAGAATATTTTGTAGCTGTGCTGCACTAAATTTCCATGTTCGGTTGGATAATATACTTAACATTTATCCTTCTACTAAATATGTGACTTCCATAAGAAGTGCTAAAGATAGACCACAGTCTCTTAGTCTAGTGTTTACATGTCCAGGGCTGTCACTAAGGGCCGGGGGCCAGGGATTTCCCCTGGCTACTATGAGCGTGACCCCCAGCTACTTTCATAGGAAAATAGAAGGAAAATAGAACCAAAAGAACTCCACAGATGTTTGATTCCCCACCTACTAATTGCATTTACCCGGCAACTTGAAATCTTAGTGACAGCCCTGCATGTCAGTCTTAAAAAACTATGTGTCAATGTTTTGAGCTCTACACAGCCTATTTCTTGACATCAGAAAATTCATGGTAAACGTGACTTAAACTCATTGTCAATAGATGTGTGAGGGTGCCTGTAAGGTATTCTTGTACATGACTTTGTGTATCAATGACATCCCTTTCCAGGCAGTGTGTGTCAGAAGTTCATTTTTTAGTCTATTTTCTATTCATACCCTTACCCATAACCACTGTCACCCCCCCCCCCCCCCCCCCCCTCCTTTCAAAACACACAGTCAAACAAACAAATTATAACTGATAATGATTTTTGTATTGGTGGATTCCTGTAAATGTAAAAGGTCATGATCACTTTAAGGTAGTTTGAATAGAAGTTCATTAAACTGTAACAGAAAATCATTCTGTTGTTGTAGCTCCTAAAAGGTCCAAAAAATCAGATGTTAAGGAGGAAAAAACTAAGGAAAAGAGTAAGAGTAATGATCAGAATCAACCAAAAGAGAAAACAAGGTGAGAAGGACCACAAGCATATTATGTTTCATCTTTAAATTACTTAATTCAAATGTACAGTGTGATAACTAATGGCCATTTTTGTTGCTTGGTTGTATAGTACTGCTCAAATGTAAGTTGACAGTCTGTCGTGTCTCGATCTTCGCACCTCAAGACTCGATACTTGATTCTCGAAAATTACCAGTGTTGAGTTTTGAGACTAGTCTTCCGAGTTTTAAGTTTTGAGAACTAAATAGCTTGTCGCTTGGCTGATCTCTCGAGAAATAAATTAGACAAATGGAGAGCTCCTGCAAGTGTTGTACACGTGCAACCTTCAGGTCAAAGGGTAAAAATGACTAATAGCTCCCCCAAAAACATGTCGGCCGACAGACGACCAACAGTCGGCCGACAAACAGCCAACAGTCGGCCGACAGTTCACCAACAGTTTACCGACAGATGACTAACTCATACAAATAGCCAGGCTTTATTGAACAAAATTCAATAAACACTGAAATTAAGTCACTTGTCTTACCTTGTTAAGTTAAAACATAAACAAAACCACGCAGTAAAGGTCGGTTTAGATCACGAGTCCGAATCGCCCAACAGTGCATTGCGAGCCTGGTCAATTTCGCTCGTCATTTATGTATACTTAATGTGTATCGTGATTCTCACATCATTTTTACCTCAGTTTAACCGCAGGTTTTGAGGTCACCAAGAAAGAAAGAAGAGATATAATATTCTATTCTAGTTATGAGGGACAATAAAAAGTAACATACTTAAATGCATTGGTCAAAAACTTTTATTTTATTTGGTGGCTCCTAAAGGAGCCGTTTGTTTGTGGAATACCCGCAAGTATTCTTAGTTAACGGGGTAGAGCTCTGCGATGTGCTGCAACATATTCTCGAAGCGGTCTCCCGGATACAGACGCTGCCAGTTGAACTCATCGAGGTAGCCAGGAAGTTTGTTCTTGAAGGTGCCGATCATGCTTTTCAGCTTTCTTTTCACCTGACCCCACAGTCCTTCTATAGTGTTCGTATGGGCTCTAGTATACGGGTCGACAAAGTTTTCAGAGTGGTTTACCATCAGGTGGATATAGCCGAGGGTGTTCAGGTTAAAATAAGGTGAAAATTTGTCTGAAATAATCACTGTCCCGGGTTTGACAAATTCTTGAACCAGTCGTGTTACCAGTGCGGACAAAAACAGTTTCCTTACGAACGATGATGGGTTAACCCACAGCTTGATGTCAACTTACCGACAGATAGCCAACAGGTAACCGACAGGTGACCGACAGTCGGCCGACAAACGGCCAACTGTCGGGCGACACTTTTACCTCAGACCTGCCTATAAACAGTCGGCCGACTGTTGGCCGTTTGTCGGCCGACCCCGGCCGACTGTTGGTCGTCTGTCGGCCGACTGTTGGTCGACTGTTGGTCGTCTGTCGGCCGACTGTTGGTCGTCTGTCGGCCGACTGTTGGCCGTTTGTCGGCCGACTGTTGACCAACAGTCGGCCGACATGTTTTTGGGGAGCTATTAGTCATTTTTACCGGTCAAAGTTAGTGTGGTCTACAAAATTAAATTGTCGGCAATTGCTGCAATCGCTCACTCTTTTCAGCGCAACACTTGCGCTTTTGAAGTGAATACTATAAAAGTTTCAACTACTGAACTTAAAAGAATTTCACTTATTTCAGTTGTTTACCTGTCATAAATTTTTATTTATCAAGTTGAAAGAACTAAACAGCCTACAGAAACTACAGGGAAAATTCACTGCCAATATTAATGTAATTAAAACTGCACGTGTCTGGTGTATGAAAGTCATACCGGTATGATGTGAACAACCCCTTAGTCAAACCTCAGGCAAAGTGGACACCTCTTCCAGGCAAAAAAATAAGGGAGGTTCTACTGAACAAGTACTGTATATTAATTTTGTGCTTTCATCCATCCAAAGCTCTGCAGATAAAACTTCAGATGAGGAGAGCACTGGCCCCGTTAAACCCACAGAGTATTCACCAGAAAAGAACTACTACCACCCTATCAAGAATGCTTGTTGGAAATATGGAGAGAAGTGAGTCATTGGCTAGTTAATGTACTCAGTTTGAAACTGCATACAATATCCACTTGAATGTGTCATTCCAGAAAATACCCATGCCCACACTGATTTGAGAATCCATAATTTAATTTGGTTTCAGGGTACCCTACTTAGCAGTGGCCAAAACATTCCAGGCCATAGAAGACACATCTGCAAGGTACTTATATTCAGGGGTGGATCCAGGATTTTGAAATGGGGGGGTGAAATTTTAAATGCAATGCACATTCTCCACCTCAAAAAAGATATCAGATTTATCAAAGAAAGAAAGGGTCTCAGAAAAGGGGGGGGGGGGGGGGGGGTGAAAATTCACCCATTTCACCCCCCCCCCCCCCCCCCTGGATCCACCCCCGATATTGTTTGTATTTCTGTGATAAAGCACCCTCCCTGGATGATGTCCTCATATACAAGCTGCCTAATAAACCAATTTCCATTACATTCTTACATTCTTCCTCTTACTTAATGTGGTTGTTACACTTTGTGACTGGCTAAAAAATCCAAACCCATCATGACTAATTCACATGCATTTCCTGTACTTAGCATAGGCTACGTTACATGTAAATTACATGTATTTGCTTCAACTTCTGATTGGTTCATTGAAATGTATGCCTCTTGTGATTAATTTGGCGAAAGTGATTACTTTCGTTTTGGGTTTACAACACTCAAGTGAAAATCACTCTGTAGAGAAATTTCAATTTTTTTTTTTCATAATGAACAACTTTATTTGAAACAGTACATTATTTACATCACAGCATTACGATATGATACTACACAGACTACACAGACGTACGATTACATTAATAAATTTACTAAATATTAATTACAGAAGAACTGTCCACTTTCAGCAAAAAGTATATATGATATTTTGCTATTAGAATTGAGTAGTTTAATGCCTGCCAGTATTTTGTTTTGTCAAAATAAAATATAGTAGCATATTATACGATTATTTTACACAAAATTTCAATTTTACTAAGTGTCAGAAAACCAAAACCCAGGTAATCACTCTTGACAATTGCAACAGATGCAGACAATTTGTAATTTGCATTTTGTTTTCAATAGGCTGAAGATTACTTCCATCCTAAGCAACTTTTTCCGTTCAGTGATTGTTCTTTCGCCTGATGATTTACTGCCCTGTGTTTATCTCTGTCTCAACAAGGTAAATTAATTTTAAATTCTAGTGTTTACTTCATGTCTTGACTGCCGAATCAAGTGCTTTTTGTCCATCTTTGTTAAAAATAAAGTGTCATTCTTTGTTCCGTAGTTGGCTCCAGCATATGAAGGAATTGAACTTGGTATTGGAGACAACATACTGATGAAAGCAGTCGCAGAGTCAACAGGTGCAGTGCTCTTGTGCTACTTGTGTATTTCATTAGATGCAACCATATGATGGCTCTTTTTGTAGTTGTATATTTCACCAAGTTTTACGCAGTGCCAGTCTTTGGGGTAGTTTTCCATCTTGGGCATGGGGTCTCACCACTTCCCTTACATGTATCCCCGGGTGCCCAACCTCCGATTGCAACATAGTTGTTAATCTTGAGGTTGAAGCCTAGCAATTCTTTTCACAGGTCAAATCTACCACCATTACTTCTATAGTGCACACCACTATTCAGATATATTGTCCCATCCCTTGCTATTTCATCTCATCCTTACCTAGCTACATGTACATGTACCCATTCATCTTATCTCACCCCAACCATCTTATCTCTTATTTCTTATGACTTTTTGTTCCATTCAATAATTTCCGTTTCATCCCATCCCATCTCGTCCCAATTTTTTCTTAACTTATCCTAGGGAGAAGCCTACAGCAGATCAAGTCCGATGTTGGTGAAAAGGGAGATTTAGGAATAGTGGCTGAGGTATAATTTTATGTTTTAAATACTGTATATGTTTCAGGTTAGATTTATTTTAACCTAGGTCATTTTTTTAACCTATTTTAGTATTTTCATTTTGTACATTTCTTTTTAAACCTAAGTTAGCTTGGCTACTTTGCCTTTTTTGTTAAAAGCTTTGCATTGATTACATAATGTATATTTTGTCAGTCATGCCGTGGCAAGCAGCGCACCATGTTTGCGCCACCAAAGCTTACCGCTGAGGGTGTTTTCACCAAACTGAAGGACATTGCAATGATGACGGGACATAGTGTGAGTATTGGACTTTTCAACTAAGTTTTTAACCTAATGAAATTGAAATTGAACCACATCAGAAACTGTGGCCTCTCAGTAACTAAACTGCCAGTAAATGGACATCCCCTTGTCATCATGCTTCCAAACATAAGGTTTCTTGTCAATGTACTGTGTTTTTTAATTTGTTTGTTACAGTCTATGACAAGAAAAACAGAGAAGATAAAAGGAATGTTTGTGGCTTGCCGTGATGCAGAAGCTAGATACTTGATCAGGTTGGTACCGTCCCTGCTCTCACAGTTCTCACCCCCTGCTCTCAAAGTTCCTGTCCCTGCTCCCACAGTTCCCTGCCCCTGCTCTCACAGTTCTCACCCCCTGCTCTTACGGTCATTCCCATCCCCTGCTCTTACAGTTCCTTTCTCCTGGTTGCCTTCTTCCCTTCCAGCAATCCTCACCTCAATATTATGAAGATCACAAAGGTTTTATTATTCTTTTGTTCTGTAAAGATCTCTTGGTGGAAAGTTGCGGATTGGTCTTGCTGAACAATCAGTTCTTACAGCATTAGGGCATGCTGCCTTTCTCACTCCTCCAAGCAAAGGTAACAACATTTTATTCTAAAATTAAAACTTGGTCCTAACCATTGTCATTTAGTAATCACCATCTTTAAATGGATACAGAGATCTCTCTCTCCCCCTCTGCAATTTTTCCTCACTTTCTGTGAGTAGCCCTTGGTCCCAATCCATACTTGACCCACAGGTGGCCCACTTGGCTGGTCACACATGAGCCACAGGTCACCCACTTGGCCAGAGCTTAACCCGATTTCCATAGCATGATGCAACTAGGAGTATTGCCACTCCCCCCTAGATGATGCTGGTCCATTGCAAGGTTACCCCCAGCTTTTGTTGCCAATACACTGTACCATTTAATATGCACCTAGGCCCAGTTGTTTGAAAGCCGATTAACGCTAATCCCTGATTAAAAGTTAACCAAGGATTTCACTTCTTTGTTTAAAAATGTTTAACAAAAGATCATTTGTAGCTAGTAGTGAAAACAAGTTAAAGTCGAAACTGAAGGGCAGAAAACTTTGGAAAAATTTTCAATTGTTGAGTTGTTTAACTGGCTTCAAAATTGACACTAATCCTGGGTTAGCTTAATCGTGCTTTGAACAACCCGGCCCTGGGTGGAGTAAGACAATGTGGAGTAAAGTTTCTTGTCTAAGGAAACAACGTGATGGCTGAGACCAGGCCTCTGAAGGGATCTGATACGCACTAACCCCTATACCACCATGCCTTCACTACACTTATGGCTGGGTATTCAACTGGTTTATAGAGAGAGTGACAAGAACTTTGATGTTCTAAATTAGGTACTAAAATTAATAAACACTTTTCACTATTCTGATTTTTTGTCTTTTTTTTAGAGTTCCCTCCTCCCATAATTGACAATGCCAAGCAGGTTTCTGGAGATGAGTTGAAGAAGAAACAAGATGAGGCTGCCTTCATAATAAAGACCTGTCACTGGTAACAGTATTCTTTGATCATGAGCTCTTAATTTCTCCTGACATTATCGGTACATTTAATACCAGACAGTTATTGAGAATAAAGAGTCCCTCTTTTATTGACTCTCAAAACTGGAAGTACATTGTACATGTAAGAGAAATTCATCCGAGTCAGTTAGGAGAATTAAAAGTTTTAATGTTGGACAAACATCTTATGACATTAATTTTACCTTAACAGTGAAATGCCAAACTATAATAAACTGATTTCATCTCTTCTGGAACATGGACTAGAGTCACTGCCAAAACACTGTCATCTAACACCAGGTAAAATTAGTTGCTATCAAATGTGTATTCTGCTGAAATTTGGTTATATTAAGGTTATAAAGGCAATGGTTCATAAGTTGATGGTGAGTCTTATGAGAGACTGTTGCTTCTCGGGTAAGGGTGGGGGTGGGTGGGTGCTTCTTTACGATTTTGGGTGCAGGTGTGCCACACCCATTAAAGCACCATTGTTTGATGTTTATTTTGTACATTACAGTAGTTTCGTTAAACACCATGCCTTTATATAGAGTCCTAAAGTGTGACGTCACACAGTGTTCTCACCAGGATTTTGCCTTGGGGAGTCGCAGGGCCCTGTAACAATATTAGAGGGACAAAGTCACTCCAAAAGGTCTGTTACATGAAGTACCTACCTGATCCAACATGGCAGACAAGATGTTTACGATTTGATAGCGATGCTTACACAAACCTTCACCATGTTCGTGTGACCAACGAGGGTAAAGGCAATAAAATTAAAGGCTTTAAATTTTTTGATAAATATTTTTATTCATTTGAACAAGCAAAATGTTGGGGTGTTCGATTGACCATTAAACTACTCGTAAACATTCAAAAGTCTGTTTGACCCGAAGCTTGCTCCTGCGCCCTAACGGGCGCATCTTCTTGGCTTTTGGTGCACCATCTCAATTTTTTTTGCGGGAATCCTGCAAGGCCGTGGCCTGGTGAGAACACTGCATCACAAATACTTAAATTTGTAAAAATTATGGGATTTGAGGAGATATTTGGAAAGAGCATGATAAAAAATTTGTCTTAGTTCTAAGCAATTCGGTCATCAGATTATCAGAACATAAAAGTACAAAATTTTAATATCTCACCCCCAAATTGCAATGGGATGTTGATTTTTGGAAAGTGGGCATTTTTCATCATACTTTTTCCACAAATCAATATCTCGTCAAATTCCACTATAATTTCACAAATTTAGTTTTTATGACATCATCACTTTTGAACTCTATTTCAGACAAGAAGACATGTAACTTATTTCTTTGTCAGGCTACAACAGTCCCAAAACCATAAACCCCTCTCCCCCGCCCTGAACTGTCTGAAGTCATTGTAACATGCAGTACTTTTTCTCTCAAGGCATCCCACTGAAGCCCATGTTAGCTCATCCTTCCAAAGGGGTGGAGGAAGTGTTCAAACGATTTGAAAATGCTGCCTTCACCTGTGAGTACAAGTACGACGGAGAACGTGCACAGGTGAGAAGTATTTAATTGTGTCCATTTTGTATTTACGTCTATGAATGAGTTCGCAGTAGTGATGTTATAAAGGGGCTATTCCATTGAAGCTCTTATTTGCCACCTAATTAACCCTTTAACTCTAATGAGTGCCAAAAATGAAAAAAAATTAAGAAAAATCCCAAATTTCCTTTTGTAAACTATTGAAAAAAAAAATGGTTCCATGCAAAAGTACCGCTGAAGAGGTTTCATTTGAATGGTCACACCATAGGATTTCATCCACAGACTCAAAAGCAAGAATGAGTCTGGGACTGAAAGCTTTAATTTGCAGATAAATGCATATGAAAAATTGCTCTGACAGTTCCCTAATAATTCAAAAGTTATTGATTTTTAGAAACACTTAGCCAAGATACAAGCATACAAAAGACTGACAAATGAAATATTAACTTAATTTTTAGATCCATGTACTGAAGAATGCAGAAATCCACATTTACAGCAGAAATCAAGAAGACAACACATCTAAGTATCCTGACATCATTGCAAGAATGCCTAAGGTGAGTATTTAATACCTTGTCCCCAATTCCTTGTTTCCATTTCTCTTCCTTGGAATTTTATTGTTTTATTGTACTTTATTGTAATTTTATTGCATTTTTATTGTATTTTTATCATAATCCAGTTGTAATTTAAAAAAAAAAAAACAGTGATTTTGTGAGTCTTTATTTCATTTTCTTAAGTTTAAGGAGCCCTAAATTTTGCCTTTTAAAACGATAAAACCATTACAGATGCACAGCATACCACACAAACAGAGGATGGTAATCCTGTGGTGTTGAGTAGTTATAGAGAGCTGCAATTTGTCTCCTCCGCATTTTCTAACAAGTCTTTTTTATCTTATGAATACGCCAAGCGTTGAGCGAGATATTGTATTTGGGCTCAGATTCACTTGTCCATCATTTGTAAACTTTTTTATTCCCCAGTTTAGTAGTTGTTAAAAGATGATTGTTGTATTTGAATTCCCCAGTGTATAACATCATTCAGTTGTCAAGACAGTCTCGTTTCACACAATGCATATATTATGTCACGTTAAGATGTTTTGGTCATTTTAAATTTGATGTGTTTTACTCTTCAATTCTTTGACTTCAAACTCAGTATGGAGAATTTAAACCGATCTGTATTTATGAGATGACTCTGATTGGCAGTTAAATGAAAAACATGTGCCATTATTGAGAGCTTTTCACATGGGAAGTGAGTTAATCTGCTTAATTTTTTGTTTGTTTTACCATCAGGTTTTAGGTGATGGTGTAAAGTCCTGTATTATTGATACTGAAGCTGTGGCTTGGGATAGAGAAAAGAAACAGATTTTACCTTTCCAGATTCTCAGCACAAGAAAACGAAAGGTAACAGGGGAAATAAGAATATCCACTTGTCAAATCCTACTCCAAAATTTGCCCAACATCTGTCCAACAAAAGTTGGGCAGAAAAAAAATTGTACAGAGGCTGTTTAAACGGTTCCAACATTGGCGAGTAAAACAAACAATCAGGCCAACATTCACGTCATTGGCCCAACAATAGGGCTAACATATTGGAAAGAAAAATCATTTGGAGGAACTGGGGACACCTGATGTTCACGAATGTTGGCTTCAACACAATCCAACATTTTTTAGAACAAAGGAAATGTTGGAGCGATGTTGGATAAAAGGGGACGCAATATAATTTTATTGGAACACGCATCAAGCATTTTTACTACTTTCAACAATGTTGGACGTCCCGTTAAAATGGTCATTGGATGAATGTTGGAACCGTTTATACGAGCCTTAAAGCGTGTGGATTACTGACAAAGCTTACCATAGTCCCTTATTATGTTTTGTATTTATTTCTCTCTTTCCTTAGGATGCAGATGCCTCGGAGATTAAAGTTCAAGTTTGTGTCTATGCATTTGATCTGTTGTATCTTAATGGAAAGGTAAGTAGAATAAGACTTGGAAACTCATGATCTACACAAGTATCCGACTTTACAAATGCTTATAATGACAGCCAAACTAATGCACCATACATTACGGTATGTTTTATGTCCATGAGATCCATCAGGCAGATTTTTCATACATTCACCCGTGATAATGAGCTACAAGGCAGGATAGTAAAGCATGAACGCTTAAAAAAAAAAACGAAAAGAGGCGAATTTGGTGGAGTTGACTGACTAAATTGTCGTGGTGTTCATAATTTTTAAGATGAAACAGCGTAATTTTGTAGTTGAAGGGCACTGAAATCTACGTTATCCAAAAATAGGTAAATTAAATGAGAACAACTTGTATACTTTAAAAACTTAGCTTTTCCGAGGTGTATCTGTTGTGGACAAAGACCCTTACTAGAATTCAACACGACACACCAGCCTTAGATACCTAATACTGACAAAATATGGATGCCTAATATAAAGCCCGGACCAAACGAAAGCGGTAGTGGACGACATTCAAACTCTCTGACAGCGCACGAGAGTCGATGAGAGTGCCTGAGTCAGAGAGTTAATCAGCCAAACGAGAGCAAGAGTTCAGAATTCCCATAGACTCGAATAAAAATTTGAGCCGATTCAAACTCCTTGAGGGCGGACGAGTGCGCATGATTGAGAGTTTCGGGCCAAGCGAGAGCGAGAGTTGAAACTCTCGTCAACTCTTCTTCTCGTTTGGCCCGGTCTTGGCCTGATTAAATTTTTTTAAATTTGCGTACTTGGGTGATATTTACATTTTATAATCATCGTAAAATATTCAATGTTTCTTTTTCAGTCATATATAAAGGAGCCATTCCGTGTTCGCAGGGAAGCACTAAGATCCTCGTTCACTGAAGTTGAAGGGGTGCGTGAGAAAATTACTGCCTTTTTGTTTTTCCCTCGTTTTTTGTTTGTGTGAAGTGGTTGTCTGCCTGCTTTGTTGTTTAATATGCTGTTGTTATTTTAATGCGGTGCTCGCTCTCCCCTACAACAGGAGTTCATGTTTGCGCAGAGTTCTGATTCAGTAAACACAGATGACATTGCTGAATTTTTAGATGATTCCATCAAGGGTAAGAAAAGCTCCTGTGATCTGATGTTTTGCTAAACGTTTTGTTTTATAAACTTATAAACGTATTTTGTAAACTACTTGTGCACAAAAACCCCATTTTTCTTCGCAACGATAGTTTAGCGAGAAACGAAACACGGGCGCACGTCGAGGCCTGGAAGTTTTCTTAACGAATTTACTTAAAAAGGAATGGAGATCTGCTATTAGTGTTAATATTTTCTAGCAAATTTTAATTTTTTACCTTTTTTAACTGCTTTGTATCTCGTCAGGTAATTGTGAAGGACTTATGGTAAAAACCCTTGAGGTTGGCGCCACATATGAAATTGCCAAACGTTCGCATAACTGGTTAAAGGTAAGAAGCGTTAGGGTCGATTGATTTGCCGTCATGTCATTTGTTGTTTCTATTAGAGTGATTGTATGTGCTTTGGTTTTGCATAACTAGGCTCTGTCATTGGTTTCAAAAATAGAACTACTTTGTGAACCAATCAAACATAAAACCAAAAACAATCATGACTTGCTCGCACGTGTTTTCCCGCGCTTGGTGCCAGCTACATTTATTTCGAGTTCTGATTGGTTCATTAGATTGTCAGCGTCTGTTGTGATTGGCCAGAGTGATAATGCTTTTGGTTTTAAGGCACCAGAGGCACCAGACCATTATTGAGCTGGAATTAGCTTGCAGTCGAGGCTCATGCGCGGGAATCTTTTTGCATGCAAATATTTTTAATGATGTTCGCCCGCATTAGCCCCCATTGCTCCATCGCTCTATGTTGTACTGAAATTGAACAATGTGTGGAGAGTGTTGGCTCAATGTACAATTTCAGAAAAAACAACGTAGCACTCAAGCTAGAAGTGAAACGTGCCTTCCACCTGTAAACTTGCTTATTTTCCAACACATTCGTGAATTTCGCTCTTCGGTCGACTATCACTGAACTAAAATAAACCGTATTCTGTTCTTCACGCAAATTCTCTTTACGGGGCTGAAAAAAGTGGGAACGTATTTCCTTCATTCACAATTAGGTTCAGAAAACAAAACATCCTAAAACCGTATATTTCTTTTGTTCAGAAAAATCCTAGAAGAAATATCCCACGAAAATATTAAAAGGCTGTAAACGGTTGTCTAGCGATTTCCAGTTTGTAATTCTGTGAATTTTTCTTTTCATTTCAGTTGAAGAAAGATTACTTGGCAGGCGTAGGAGACACATTAGATGTAGTAGTAATCGGTGGTTACTTAGGTAAAGGCAAGCGGACCGGTTCATATGGAGGATATCTGTTGGCCTGCTATGATCCTGAAAATGAGGAGTTCCAGACCATCTGCAAGGTAACTCGTGATTATTTATGTATTCGGTTGCTCACGATAGAGTGGATTTTGACTCAGTAAAGTCAGAAAACCAATTTTGTCTTTGCTACTTAACGTTATTTTTTGAATGACAGACTCGTATAACGTGTTCTAACCAATCACAGCAAACTTGCTGTTTGTTTAGACCAATCAAAACCAAAAGTAATCGCGTGTTTTCCCGCGCTTGGCATCGGGTGCATGTTTCCCGCGCTTTGCACCGGTTACATGTTTTCCCGCGCTTGGTACTCGTAACGAGTTTTCCCGTACTTAGCACCCGATACATAGCCTACAAACAGCAGTCGCCTGCTAGCAACCTACCGTTGCAAGATTTTGCTTTCAGTTGTGCTTAATTTACTGCATTATTGTATTCGTTTTGATTTTTAAACGGTCATTAAACTTCCTTTTGAGTTTATTTTTGCCACTCTTTTTTTCTCAGATTGGGACTGGTTTTACAGACGAGCTCCTTGACACGCATCACCAGTTTTTCAAGGATCACGTTATTTCACAACCGAAGGCGTACTATCGCTATGACGACAGCCTCGCGCCTGATCACTGGTTCGACGCCGTGCAGGTAACATTTCTACCTTGCCGTAACTAAAACTATAAACTGCAAATTCTCGCCACGCGTTCATGCAAGTCTCGATTCATTGTCTGTGAATGTTGTGATTGGCCGGAGTCATTACTTCGGTTTTGGTTTCACGACGCTCTTCTAAAAACCGCTGTATTTTCGTATTTAGTACTCAAACATTGATTCTTTATTTAGGTTTGGGAAATCAGAGCAGCAGATCTTTCGATTTCTCCTGTTCATAAAGCAGCGGTCGGTATGGTGAGTACCAATTTATCCTAATTCGTCAAAAAAGACATTTTCAATCAGTTTATGCGCTCTTGGGACTGAAACATTGAAAAATCAGCCGTCTAGAACAAAGATGTGTAGAATTAACACTGCTACCTAGCTTCTGTGCCGATCTCGTGTCTTTCTGTTTTGCTAGGTCGATCCGATAAAGGGAATATCGTTACGATTTCCTCGCTTTTTGAGAATCCGTGACGACAAGAAACCGGAGCAAGCTACGGACAGCTCACAAGTAAGTTTTATCTCATGCTGCTTTCAATGACGAGTGTTTTTTTTTTTGTCACATGGGAAATCGAAGGGGGGGATTCCCATGCAAACGTGACGGAGATAATCGTGGTACTGTACCTTTCAGGGGTTAAAATTCGTGTCAATTTTATATGGGAGTCCCCGGTGGGGACGGGGACGGATGGGTTCTAAATAGTCTGACACTGCGTTTGTAGCCTGTTCCTTGCGTTAAGATTGTGGGACCGGGAAGCAGGCAAAAACCGGCGCGCGCACAGCGAGGAAAACGAGGGGAGACTGAGGGTGAGTTCCCCTTCGTCAGCACTCGCAAATATTTTTCCTTCGCTCAACGCCTGCAACAGGCTACTCTGTTTGTTATGTTCAAAAAGTGATTTTTCAAGGCGGTTTCTTCTTTCTTTATTTTTCAGGTGGCTGAAATGTACAGAAGCCAAGAAACTGTGAAGAATAACACCAACCCACCCGCGGCTGCTGACGCATCCGATGACTTCTACTGAAGAAAAATCATGCCAAAAACCGTGAAAACTGAACCTAGAGCCGTCTCTAATTTTAACAAGTGACGCAATGATATTCTGCGAGGAGATTTGGCTATAAAAGGAGGCATGTCATGCGTTGTTTTCCCGCGCGCGCCAAATCATAACAGTGACTGGTACTTCATGAGATTCTTGTGAATGTGCCGTAGAAAGCTCAACGTGGTGACCCTTTTTTAAGCCAAAATATAATTTTTGCATTTCACTTGCCATATGGCAAAAACGACCAATTGTCTTCCTTCCTCTGCCGTTGATAAATATTAGTTTCTTTGTAGGCCACAAAGAACTTCCCTTCAACACTAAAAGCCTAAAACCCCGTTCGCCATGTGTCCCTAGGGGGGCCATTGTGCGTACCAGTTTCCCGGCTGAGATTATTCTTTAAAATGGCGCCGAAATGGAAGATAGCGAACAAAAAATTATTATCTTTTTGCCTGTGACAACATGATACCAACGAAATTACTGGAAGAACACCAGATTAGAATGCGTTCTCCTTCCTCGAACGCGTTAACTTATGTAGGGGATTACACCCCCCTCCTACTACTCCCCCCCCCCCCCCAATCGCGCACTCCATAAACGTTTTTTTAAATTCATTCTCACGAGTTATTTGATCATGAACGCAACCAAATCCCGTCCCACATCTGGGTGAAGCCTGCCAAACCTTCTATAGATTGCTTTTACAATCGCTTGTACAGTAGACAATTATAGATGATTCAACGGCTTTACCAGATAAATCTGTACTTTATTTGAACTCCTTTATAGTATACATCGTGGCAATTCATATGTACATTATATACGTTTTAATCCTGTGTTTAAGTCTGTTATGTAATAACAATAAATGAAGATGTGTGAGTACTTCCCTTGCGACTGAATAGGGCACGTGACCAGGCACCGATTTTTCCTACACTACCGAGAAAGACACACAACTGTATAGATACAGGTGCCTGTAGGTCAGCAACGACCTCATAGCCAGTATAATATTAAAAAAAGTTTATTGCAAGACTGCCATCAACTTATCAGTGTACACTTAATTTCAATATTCGTCACAAAGGATCGATCCTGTTAAAAGTAACAAAGTACGACACCGCAGGATACGAAAACCCCAAACCACTTTGTGCAAAAAAAGGAACGTAATTACCACCACTTGCTGGGATCAGCTGCAGTGCCGCCAACTCTGGGGGAAGAGGTTCACGGAAACTAATAATTACTAAACTGAAGTAAATATCTCGAAATTTACATTATAAAATTTTGGTGTTCGAGCAAGTGCTTTCCCTTACGCGGACCCAGTTTTCTGTTCCGTGCCGGCGAAATAGCTTTTTCTGCCTGATCCGCGATGCTACATTGTCAGAAATGCCATTTTTCGATTTTATCGTACAGGCATTAACAATTAGCAATGGCGGATCGAGGGCCGGGAGCCTTGTTACACTGTTCAACATAACAGCGGTATAAGAAAAGAAGGCGTTAAGTTAACCGTGAAGAGGGACCAATTGAATTCTGTCATTGTATGAAGTTCTGCAAGTCTGAGTTTGTTTAGCTGCATGGCTGCATGGCTGCATGGCACTGCGGATAGTAGGACTTGACATAAACACTCTTCAGTCGTAACTCTAGTACCCTCATTCCACGATGTTCCTCACGTATTAATGATTTGATGTCCTCGTGAACCATTCTGTGTCGTAAACCCGTTATAATCCCTAGCATCTTTCCAATTGAAGTGCAACATTCGGTGCTGTGGCGAACCAATCTCCATCCCAGGAAAGGGAGGTGGGGGGTACACAGCTATAATAGTAATGGGGAGGTGCGAATGAGGCCAAATTGCTAGCCCTGAAAACAGTAAAGCTGCGTGATACCCAGGTCCAATGAAATTAGAGGTTGTTAAGAGCTGCGTGGTATCTGTCTCAAAGCTTGCCAAACCTTTAGCAGTCGGCTTTTAAAGTCGGTTGTACAGCGCACAATGCAGTAAATGATTTAATGGGTTTCGTAAATAAATCTGCAATTTATTTTAATTATTAATATAATACAAACAAAACATTGTGTTACTTGTGTAGGTATATGTACATTATCTACGGTATAATCCTGTGTTTGTGACGTAACAACAAAAAGATCCGACACAAAGTGTGCGAGTACTCCCCTCCAGTGTTGTACTCGGGAAACTTGCTCGGCAGGTTAATAAGTTCCCATTTTTCCTTTTTTTGGATCAAGCAACCTTAAATATAGTGTTTTCAGGCAACCAAGATAAGCTTCTTTCAGTAGGCTTCAAACTATACAGAAAAACTGAGCGTCCCTGCAAGTGCACACTCGCCTGAAATAGCTTTAAATCAGCTTTAAACAACCTTAAATCGCCGTACAACAACAAGCATTGCATTGTACGAAACGAAACGAAATTTATTTACCCACGTAACACCCAAGAGCTCAAGAGCTCGTTACAACGTGTACGTGCGTTCCAGATCGAATTGGAATTTGGAATGTTGGTTTTTGAGGAGAGGGAAAAACCGGAGCACCCGGAGTAAATCTCTCGGAGCAAGGAGAGAACCAACAACACTCAACCCACATATGACGGCGGGACCGAGGATCGAACCCGGGCCACATTGGTGCTCCCCTATTGTGTGCAAAAAGCATTTCGTTTCATGATTCTACAAGCTGTTCTTTTAATTCCCATAAAATTCTAATAATTATGATCATTAGAGCAACATGCCTTCTTTGTGAGCTCGGGTTAGCTTGTTTTTTCAAGCATCTTTATACGCTGTATGGCTTACAACATAACCGGTAAACACCAGTTATGTGTTATGGCGTTAAAGTTAAAGAAAAAAAGTAAATATGGGATAATTTAATATTCAGAGCTGTTTCGCTTTCACTTAGTTTCAGAAATAGCCTCTTCAGTTACGCCAGTCGTTACTTTGAAATATGTTTCGCAGTATGTTCATGACAGTGCGTCGAATGTGCCTCATCTTCCAGCTGTAGATCAGCGGATTGAGAAATGAATTAAAAAAGACCTGCGTCAAAGTGTATAATTGCACATGCCATAGCAAGGGACTTTGCAGTCCAGTGCTCATATCGGCAACATGAACACAATTCTGCGGTAAATAACAAACTAAAAATGCGAGATACACGTAGAATGTACCGACGGCAGACTTTTTTAGGTTCGCGACATTTGGTATGGCTTCGCCTCCTTCGTGTACTTCTTGTTGTACTTGTAGGGCTTTCATTTGATTTCGGTGGCGCCGAACGGCTAAATAAATCTTTAAGTAAAGAATTGGTGTAGTTAGGAGACAAAAAAAAAAACTCGATAAAGTAAAAATAACAGGACGAGTTTCACGAGGCATCCACCACCTAATCAAAGAAAGAATTGCACTGAACACCACCCACATCGAGATTACCACAGTAACAACACGCTTGTGAGTCACAAGTTATTTGTACCTGAGATGAAGATGAATAGCCAAGAATCTGTCGTTTGCAGCTGAGTTCACGCACGTTTACAATGAAAAATAATGATAACAGAAACTAAAATCGATAAAAATCGATCAAAATCATTTAATTGTGAACATGTTAGCGATATACCAAAAAAGGACTAGGACTGCAATATTCAAATGTTAAAAACAAAAAGAGCTGGAACTCAATCAATACTAGCGCCATTGTGTATGATCACGTGTCTGCCAGCTCAGTTGTTAAGAAAACACTTCCATCAATGAATAGAAAAGCAGCTTTCAGTTTGGCTGTTCCGAAAATGCGGAGTGCGGAGTGCGGAGTGCGGAGTGCGGAGTGAAAAAAAAAAATTACTAAATGGAGTGAAAATAAAAATCACTAAATTTAAGTGGAATGCTGCTTATAATTTTACCCTAAACTGATAAAAAAGGAACGATTTCTTTTTATATTTTGTTTTTAGGGTAACTAACATTCGATAACAGTTACAGACAAATTTTAAATTTAAAAGAAAAAAATTATAGAAAACAACAAACATTTACGCAGCCACTAAACAGCATGACGAAAGCGTGGCCATTGCCGATTGAGTTGTTTTTATTGATATTTTACTGTTAATCCACGCCGCTGTTGTCAATAAATTTGTGGTTCAATGTGTATTTTATTCGAGTTTAAAGTGTAATAAAGAGTGGCATGCCTACGCGACTCCCACGCGCGTGTTTTAGCCTTTAAGAAAGTCAGCTCGTACGAGTATATCTTTTAGAGAACGTTCCCTTTTGTATGATATTAGGGGCGGTTCTTCGTATATTTCGTTTAGTAATGGCTGCTGTTTTATAAGATGCCAGTGTTTCATGAGGATCTGTTTTAAGTTAGGCACTGATGGATGATATTTCGTTACCAAAGGCGGGATTTACTTGTCTTCTTTTTGTTTTTGTTGGATGAGCGCTTTATTTCTGTCTTCAAAAGTCACTTCTGAGAGGACCCTTTAAACAATTCTCAGTAGAACAGTAGATGTGTTTTGAAGTTATTTATGTTCTCCGTCTTGAAATAATCTTTTTGAAGAGTTAGTTCTGAGAAGTCTGAAGCCTTTTTTTGACTCCAGATGGGTGGCATGTAGAATAATGGGTGGGTGCGTACATCGAGTACCGATTCAGCTATGAATCTCTCGCCTTTGTAAACGTTAGTGTCCAAGAAGCATATTTCTGTTTCGGATATCTCAGCCGTAAATTTTATGCTTGTATGATGTTTGTTTGCACTCAATGAACCGTAGTATTTCTCCTTTGGTTGTGTCCCAAAGGGAAAAAATGTCGTCAAAAAACATTAATTCCAAACGAGCGGTTTTAAAGTACTTTGACTTATGATTTCTGTTTCTACCTTTGCATGAAAATGTTTGCAAAAGCGACTGCCATTTTGGTGCCCATGGCAGTTCTGTGAGTTTGAAGGTAGTTTTTTTCCATAAAATGGAATGAGTTCTCTGTTAAGATAAGTCTGAGCGCTTTTTGAAGTAGTCGTGTAGGAATAGGAGGTTCATTTTTGTGAAAGGCGTCATAGGCCTTGCATACTATATTGATTCCCTCCTCTTGTGGGATATTCGTATATAGGCTCGTTACGTCAATAGAAACAAGGATTGTGTTTCCTGGGACTTTCGTTTGTTCTACGAACTTGATGAAATGAGTCGTATCTTTGAGATATGACTCTTGTTGTTGTGCTATCGGCTGAATGAGTTTGTCAACGAGTGATGATAGTTTCTCTGTTGGGCCATCACACCCTGATATAATTGGTCTTCCGACAGGGCTCGGTTTGTGTATCTTTGTGAGGTTGTAAAATATTGGGATACAAGGCGGGTCAGTGTTTGACAGAAACTTTTTAGTCATTTCATCTGTTATTTCCATAATAGAGTTCGTCAATTAGTTGTTGACGAATATGTTTCTTTAACCATGGGTTCTGGAAGAGGTCTGTACTGTTTTTCGTTATCTAATAGGTTTTGGCCTTCTTTCATTTTATCTTCCGTGTTTAGAACTACAGTAGTTGTTCCTTTGTCAGCCTTTTTAAGGTTGATTTCGGTGTCACGTTTAAAGGTTTTGAGTGCCTCTCGCTCAGTGGGATTGAGATTATTTCTAGGTTTTTAATACGATTTGTATTTCCGCGAGCTGAGTTTTAACCTCTTCTAAATAGCTTTCAAGCGCAACGGATGGTTGCACTAGTGGATTCCACGAAGATTTAACGTGGAAAGGGTGAGGTTTTTTGTTTTCCCCGTGAAAAAAGTATTGTAGACGCATTCTTCTTGCGAACTGATGGAAGCCACGCAAGAGTTGCCTTTTAATTTGTATTTCGTTTGTCACGGGTGTAGGAATATATTTTAAACATCTTCCTAGTAAATTGATCTGATCATTTGTAAGTTCTTTATCAGAGAGGTTTTTGATGTTTTTTTTTCTCTAAACGTGTATTAAGTGGTTTTTTTTTGTGCTTGATTTTTTTGCGTTCATTCCTCTTTTTACTTGCTGGCTGACTTTGAATGGCTTTGTTTTTCTTTAGGTGAAGTGACTTTGAATGGTTTATTAATGACCCTGTTTTTATAATAAGACTCAGAGAAAAGGCATGTATACTGTTTATTTGACATCATTTCGCTGAATTGAGAAATCTTCTGTTGAATTTTCTATCCAATCCAGATGCGACAACTGTGGAAAGCGTTCTACCGTTCTTGCCAAACATTTGCATATTTGACAACAGTGGCGTGGATTAACAGTAAAATATCAATAAAAAAAAAAACTCAATCGGCAATGGTCGCGCAAATGTTTGTTCTTTTCTGTCATTATTTCTTTTAAATTTGTCTGTAACTGTTATCGAATGTTATCCTAAAAACAAAATATAAAGAAAATCGCTCCTTTTTTATTTAGGGTAAAATTATAAGCAGCATTCCACTTAAATTTAGAGATTTTTCTTTTCACTCCATTTAGTTTTTTTTTTCACTTCATTTAGTTTTTTTTTTTTTCACTCCGCACTCCGCACTCCGCACTCCGCACTCCGCACTCCGCACTCCTCATTTTCGGAACAGCCATTTTTAAACCGATTAATTTCGAACGGCACGGCCGTTCTTACGGTTATACCATGAAGAAGAACGGCCGTGCCGTTCGAAATTACTCGGTTTAAAAATATATATTCCTGTACGATCAGCCTTTCATTTTATTTGTTTATAATTATTTCTGCTGATCAGATCCTTCACAAGAATCCAGTACTTCTAATTTGTCGAGTGGTCCTTTCATTTACAAATTATCTCATTATGTTTACTTGATATTCTCTTCCTGTGGATTAATTTTCAAGAACTTTCAGGCGGTAGGCGATCATGACTATAACAAAATTGCAACTCACGCGAATATCAAAGACATTACGGTAGCCAGAAAAAAACACCCACTGTCTCCGCAAAATGTTGCTAAAAACAGAATTTAAGAAACTATGTTGTTTATGTAAATTAGGCGTGCAAGTAAAGACAAATTAAATTAGTAGCTATATTGTTCGAGTTGAGCTGTTTCACGGCAAAAGAAAACAGACTGCTTAGATAAAGAAGCTTTTTAATATTTTTAATAACATTGCAAAAGCCAAATTTGAGGTAAATAGAACTAAAGTTTCAAGTAAAGGGCGTCTCTCTTAAGCCCGGTGCTCTCTATTTTCAGCGCTTCTCGTTAACATTTTCGGCAATCCAAAAAAGTCTCAACTTGTGCTGGTTTGTAGATAGATATATGGGATGTTTTGTGAATTGGTTTGGTTATTATAAGGAGTTTTTGTTGAGAAAAAAGTAATACTAAAGGGATTTGTGAAATTCAATAAAAAGAAATATTGAGAAATTATTAAAGTTATTTTAAAAAGTTAGATTTCGAAGTTACAGATTAATAGATGGATACCAAAACAATCTGCTATCAACCGTTGGTATCTATTTCTTCTTTAAAACTCTTCCTATTTCATGAAAATTCTATTGGACTGCCACAAATGTTTGCTTTTCATATTGAGTTTTTGGTGTTTCACTCTAGAATTATGGCGCTACTTTAATCTATAACGCTTTTACATTAGAACGACTAGTGTTAAACAATAAAAATGGAAGCGATGGAAAGTGTTCGCAGTGCGCACGTTTTTGACTTAAAACTATTAAAGGAATTATATTCGGTGTTTGTGATTTATTGCAAAATTCATTCGTTTCGGGAAATATCTATAGATTAAGGGGAAATATAATAAAAAGCAATTTGACTCATTTTACTTGGTGTTTACTCCTACGCATCACACTGATCAAACGACATCCCCTCCTGAGATGAGAAAATTATTTCTGTGGATTCATTCTCCTTGGTCTTGTTGAGGGAAAATGTTGATTGAAGAGTTACGTTAGCTACTTGTGACAATTGCTACAATATATGTTTATAGTGGAGTTGTTGTAAGCGTTCTTGTTGACTGGTTTGAGTAAGCTACTTCACTACTAGTAGGTTTGGTTTCTGAGTTAATTTATGATCGATAGAAAGTTTCTCCTGACATGAATTCGGTACAAACGAGATGTACCAATTTGGTGCATCTCCGCGGTAACACTTCTGTTCGTGAAATATGTTTAATTAGAGCCTTTGGCAGATGACAAAGCCTTGTCTATATTAAGTATTTTGTCTAGTTTGACATTTTTGACCTTAATCTGGTCTGCTTGGTTTTTTTTAGAGTTTTAGCGTGTTTCTTTGAGTTTTAACCGAATTCTTGGCAGTGGATAACTTTAATTAGGCTTAGTGCTTTTATAGGTGTTTTTGTAACCAAACAACTATTGTTTTAAATTCTGCTTTGTACCTTGAACTGTATTTTTAATTTACCCTTTAAGTTTGCGATCACGTTCGTTGTTAAATTATGGAAAAGTTGTAGCCAATCATCTTCGATGAAGAAGCTTAACACCTTCTGTAAATTGACAACAACCTTAGATTTTCAAACCGTAATTTTAGTACTTTCCTATCTGTTAGTATGAAAAGTCTGTTTACTGGTATGTACCTTGTAGTTTTTATATTGTTCTCCTAGTTTTATATTGGCCAGTTGATTTAAGCTTAGCAGTGAAAACTTCGGTTGAAGAGTCATTTCGACAAAGCAATTATCTCGAAGGTTTCATGCTAATGGGACTGTTTTAACCAATCGGATTAGACTTACGTCAGGCTGATATAAAATGTGTGTGTGTAACACTGATCTAGCGGAGAATATTGCAGAGAATATTGTGAAGTAGCTGAACTGTAAAGAACAGTAGAAGACTAATCAAGAGTAAAATCCAGAGCCAACAACTGAAGACTGCTTTATTGAGTCCAAAACCAGTGAATGTAGAATAAGTTGCTAGTCCCCGACAAAGCTTATTTAACAAAGTGGTGGTCGAACCGGGACGCTCCGCGGTTTTCCTCTCGCTGCCCAAACTGATTGATGCCTGGTCTTAGTGGCTGTGGACGTGGCAGTTTCTTCTACAGGGTGGTGGCAGAATACCCGACTGGTACCCACAGCTCTCTTCGCCGATCCAACAGCGAAACGTTGGTGGAACCTCCCTACGATTTGTTGTGCTAAATTTATGCAGTTTGAGTCTTGCGAAGAACGACTACCTCCAGAAAGATACCGACACTTGAACGATATTAACAACCAAGCAAACACACAACAACCAAATAAGCAAATAAAAACGAACATTGCCGGGGCGTTGTCCTCGGACGAAGAACAAACGCTTGTGCGTTGAAGCTGTGACGGGTCGATAGTGCGTCGAAGAATTCTAATAGGAACAGTGAACTGAGACGAGGCAGACGCGTACTTGAAGACCAACGAAGCCCAAACGAGAGGACAAACAAGAAAAAGACACAAGCATACGGATATTAGTAGGCGAACATTATGACCGCTATTGTCACAGTTTAAGGAGTATTAGAATCAGTACTAATTTTATTTCTCATATTTATTTAATTTTACTTATCCTAAATAATGCATCAGCCAAGAGCGATAGGTATTGTCTCAGTGCATGCATAAACCTGTTCCTTCTAAGCAAATTGTCACTCGATCTTAAAACCGTAAAGCACAAACTTTAGGTACACAGACTCACACTGATATTTGTACATGCCCCGCACACCGCAAAACTACAGACATGAACGAAGAACAAAAGAAAGAAATTGAGAAAATGTTCCACGATTTGTGTTCATCTCTAAAACAAGATCTCGCCAAGGAGTCACACACACAGAGAACGCAATTAGAGTTAATTCAGACTCGCCTTGATAAAAAATCAAGTTCCATCGGAATACAACCAGATGCGTTTGACGGCAATCCTACCGTAGACGCCTTAACTTGGCTCGATTCCTTTTCACGAATCGCTAACATCAATAACTGGTCAGTTGAAAATCAACTCAATGCTTTACCGCTGTATCTATCAGGCGTGGCTCATGCATGGTTCCTTTCTTTATCTGAAGAGATGAAGTCAGATTTAGGTCAGCTTAAGGCCGCATTTCAAGAGCGTTTTGCTTCGGGACCACAAGATTGGATTCTTAGCCAACAATTAAGCGCTCGTAAGTAGGCGAAAGGTGAACGCCTTGATGATTACATAACAGATATTATACGCCTATGCAAGCGCCTAAAGTTGTCAGACGCAGATTCGACGCGCTATTTTATTCAAGGCCTCCAGCCTAATATACAAAGCTATGTCATCTTAACCCGACCTAAAAGTTTTCAAGAAGCGGAATCTTCAGCTCGCATGAAGGAATTAGTAGACAGTAATCAAAGCGTGTCAGAGACTCAGACAGTACTAACGCAAATGGAGACAATGTTTAAGAAATTAATGACACAGCCAGTGTCAGGACATTCACAAACTATTGCTGCCGTTTCTGCAGAGTCTGTCCCATCACAATTGGACAGGCGTTTTGATGAACTATCTAGGCAGATTAAACAACTGCACGAACAAACTCAACAGCATACAGTTTCTGCCGCAGGCGTAGCTGCTTACGACCAGTCTCAAAGTGTTCCATTGCATTTTTCTCAAGCGCGCAATTGGCAGGGATCACCAAATCGTCAAATTGACCAGTTACAGAGGCAGGTAACTCGCCTAGAAAACGAATTACGGCGCTATCAAAATCCACGTCGCCCTGATTTTCATTCTTACGGACGCAATTTTCGTACGGTAGAAGGAGATCCCATTTGCTCTTTTTGCCAACGCGTAGGGCACATATGGCGTACATGCCACCAGCGCAGAAAGGATTCGCGACTACAAGTTAGTGTTCCTAATAGGCCACAGTTTTCAGGGCAATCTAACCTTAGGCAGCCTAACTCACATTTAAACGAATAAGGGCTCTTGCCGGAAGCCCTACTTCCCGTGCAAGAGCCAATCATAGATCACGCCCCATTTGTACATATAATGCTGATGTAACTATTTCGAATTTTAGTAATTTAACCAATAACTCTTATTGCGGAGCCACTGGTTCACAACTGTCTATTTCGGATGAAGTAGTTAACCGGGGAACTGCTAGTCCACTAAGTTGTAGTCGGCCTGATCCCAGCACAGCTCCAAATTTAACTCGCACATATTTTCCTATGGGTAACACATTGGCCAATTTACCTTTACCTCGAGATTCCGCGGCTGAAAATGAAGATGATGTTATTATAGAAGGTATTGAGGACGAAACTAATGACGTTTTCATTGAAAATATTGAAAATATCCACTTGAGCACAAATTACAATGAACACATTAAAGAAGTTCAAACTGAATATGATACAGAGAACAGTACCCAAATTGGAGCTACATGCGAAGATACAGAGCGCAGTAATGAAAATATTTACGCTACAGAGGATGTCCAATTGCGCAACAATTTTATCGAAAATGAAAATGAAGTTATGAATAATGAAATTGAAAACCAAAACAATGACTTGCGAAATGAACTTGCTGCGACAAATACTAATGAAATTACGGAGAATTATTATGAGGAAATCGAAATCGCAGAGGATTATAGAAACGATACAAATATTAAAAGTTATAAAGATTTCGAGGATACAAGAGGCATACCAAACTCTTTAAATTCGCAGTTCATAACCATTGAAGAGAATACGGCCGTTTTTCAAGCGGACAATCAAATTCAGAATAAACATAGAATACAAGAATCAAATATAGATTTTATAAGTGGACTAAATAATGACACGAATAAATTAAATAAAATTTTCGCAAGTAGTTTCAATCCTCCGAATGGAAGCGCGCCATCAAACTTTTCTAATGAACCAATCCGCGACAAGAACATTGAAGATTCACTTGTATCATATGCAACCAATGATAAACGAAACCTATTTAACTGTCCTTTACCAACATACGACGAGGCAATGCTATTACCAACATTAGATGAATGTTTGAAGAACCATACACTTCTTTACCACATTGAGAGCGGTCAATTCATGTCTTTTCCCAAACATCGTTATTTGCCGGTGACTAACTCGGTCAATACACATGCCATTTATTGTTCTGAAATTGTGCAAATTGCACCTGCAATATTTACTACTATTAATAGCATTGAAGATGACAATTTTGACGAAACTCCAACCATTTTTGATGAACCAATTGTAGATGTCAGGAATATTACATTAGAGCCCGTCTATTCACAGACTATAATGCTAGTTTTAATTAACCCTTACCAATCTTCTGCTACGCAAAAACAAGATTTTACCAGCCGCTCGCTCGACCAATTAAAACCGCGACGCCGCCAACGTTGCTTTCAATTAAATTGCAACGCAAGTGACACACAAGTGTTTTGTACCAACACCAAAATCTACACATTTCTTGAGCTTATACTGTTATCATTTTATTGCCTTCGTTTAGTTCTTTTGCCTTCCGATAATGAGTTTAGTGCGATAAACCATCTAAAAGCAATTTTTATTTTAAAGTTTATGTTCCAACGAGTTCTAAGTGAACCGGATACATTTCAGAAATTTCCAATCCATGCAAATCGTACTCATGACCAATTTCCAGTGGAAAACTTTATAAATAGTACACACAAATACCACAGAAAAATTGCAGTTCACGAATCTCCGCACACAAACCATAGTCACTTACCAACATACTACAAATCTATTACATTCGGATACTCAACGACTAGAAAAAGTTCGGACACGCTCTACTTATCAGTCCCGCATGCCGTTTCCAATATTGGTAATTTTGTTTCACACATACGTTTGTTTTCTCACCCATGGTACCAAACGTTTGGGAAATTCTTTCCCCCTCCCGACATTGCGACTGCCGCCAACCGATTGTTACTCACGGTATTATTTGACCTTATCAAGGGTGCTTCTCAAAGTACATTTTCACCAACACTGTTCCTAACGCTCATCCGCTTATGCAATATTTTCCTTTGATAAAGCGTCACGTTATTTTAATGTTATACACTGTGGTATTATGCCATGCAAATACTATATATTTTTATCTGTATTAATGGTAAATTTAGTTCTGCTCATGAAACGGGAACACACGGTATATACCTTTAGGCCGTAGCATCCAGGCTTAATCAAAGGTAACATTACTTTTTTCCTCGTATATTTTTCTTTCACCATCTGTCCTGGCAGCGCGTCTTTCTTCTCATTACAAAAAAAAAAAAAATTCACGCACAATCCATATTTATCCGCCTTGTTTTTACCTTGTGGTGTTGGGATTTTTCATTGTTATATTCAGTTATTGTTAGTATTCCTTTCCCATCGCACAGCTTGTTCTCTTCCTTATTTGGAGCTGGGGACAGCTCCGTCTAAGTGGGGAGTATTTGTTAAACAATAAAAATGGAAGCGATGGAAAATGTTCGCAGTGCGCACGTTTTTGACTTAAAACTATTAAAGGAATTATATTCGGTGTTTGTGATTTATTGCAAAATTCATTCGTTTCGGGAAATATCTATAGATTAAGGGGAAATATAATAAAAAGCAATTTGACTCATTTTACTTGGTGTTTACTCCTACGCATCACACTGATCAAACGACATCCCCTCCTGAGATGAGAAAATGATTTCTGTGGATTCATTCTCCTTGGTCTTGTTGAGGGAAAATGTTGATTGAAGAGTTACGTTAGCCACTTGTGACAATTGCTACAATATATGTTTATAGTGGAGTTGTTGTAAGCGTTCTTGTTGACTGGTTTGAGTAAGCTACTTCACTACTAGTAGGTTTGGTTTCTGAGTTAATTTATGATCGATAGAAAGTTTCTCCTGACATGAATTCGGTACAAACGAGATGTACCAATTTGGTGCATCTCCGCGGTAACACTTCTGTTCGTGAAATATGTTTAATTAGAGCCTTTGGCAGATGACAAAGCCTTGTCTATAAGTATTTTGTCTAGTTTGACATTTTTGACCTTAATCTGGTCTGCTTGTTTTTTTTTAGAGTTTTAGCGTGTTTCTTTGAGTTTTAACCGAATTCTTGGCAGTGGATAACTTTAATTAGGCTTAGTGCTTTTATAGGTGTTTTTGTAACCAAACAACTATTGTTTTAAATTCTGCTTTGTACCTTGAACTGTATTTTTAATTTACCCTTTAAGTTTGCGATCACGTTCGTTGTTAAATTATGGAAAAGTTGTAGCCAATCATCTTCGATGAAGAAGCTTAACACCTTCTGTAAATTGACAACAACCTTAGATTTTCAAACCGTAATTTTAGTACTTTCCTATCTGTTAGTATGAAAAGTCTGTTTACTGGTATGTACCTTGTAGTTTTTATATTGTTCTCCTAGTTTTATATTGGCCAGTTGATTTAAGCTTAGCAGTGAAAACTTCGGTTGAAGAGTCATTTCGACAAAGCAATTATCTCGAAGGTTTCATGCTAATGGGACTGTTTTAACCAATCGGATTAGACTTACGTCAGCATTCTGTTTGCGCTAAGCAACTGGTTTCCTGGCTGATATAAAATGTGTGTGTAACACTGATCTAGCGGAGAATATTGCAGAGAATATTGTGAAGTAGCTGAACTGTAAAGAACAGTAGAAGACTAATCAAGAGTAAAATCCAGAGCCAACAACTGAAGACTGCTTTATTGAGTCCAAAACCAGTGAATGTAGAATAAGTTGCTAGTCCCCGACAAAGCTTATTCTACACTAGTTTTAAAGTAACGTGAATATTACAAATAAAGTAAATAAAATGCACCTAAAAAGGGAAAAATATTAGTCGGATTTTAAGAAACTTTAACTGAGGTGCTATGTATTCACGTGGGAAATAGTTACTAAAAATAATATGGAATTGGTAAGATCAAAGAGAAATTATATATTAAGGAATTAATTAATTAATTGGCTGTCCCTGCGCGTTCGTGAGCACTTATCCATTGATAGGGCCTCTCACGTATTCAACATAGCCAGAAATTGCGCAATAGAGCATGAGACTTAGAATTTTAACGGTATTTTAAACTTGCCGAAGAATAGAAGGAACTGTATGGGATTCATATAAAAGCAGTCTATAAAAACCGTATTGATACTGGGCGTAACACAGCCATCCCAATGCCAGTTCGAACAATACTCATCAGTACTTTCATTGCAAAATTACTTTGTTTTGGTAAATCAAACACTTGTTGCGGTTTTCTCGGTTTTACGTGTTAAGTTTTACTCCGAATCAATGCCCTTTACAACACACAAAATGGAGTCTACCTTCGTAAATGCAAGTTTCCCCATCTCAAGTAAGTTGCAATCCTCTCCCCGTTCGATCCATCCCAATGAAATTTTTTAAGTAGGCTATGTCTACACTATACCGGATAACTTATCATGTCGACATGAAAAATACTCCGGCATGGTGTGAACAGAAACGACCCAGAACTGGATATTTACTTCTTTTTTCAGTGGGTTTCAATCCTCGCTCCTAGTTGTTGACTTCCGCTACGGTTCGGTTCGATTGCCTGTTCACACCGCCCCAGAGATTGGCATGAGAATCTATCCGATATTTGACGATTCACTTTCACGAGCGCCGCGTCGCAGCGTCGCTCCGGAACAAAAATCGTTCCGAAATTAGCGTTTCATGTGTGAACGAAAGGCCTATCCGGTATGGTTTTCGTGCCGGCGCAAGAGCTATCCGGTATAGTGTAGACATAGCCGACACATGCCTACGAATGTCCGTCCACATTTAAGGCAAAGAAAACTTTGTGAACCCTGAAAACAATGCGGCTTTTTTAGCATACTTTCAGCAAATATCAACGCATTCACGGAGAGTAATCTCACTTCAATCGCGCGGAAAAAAACATTCTTGATGACTTCTCTTCTTCGCACTAAATGCCGTGCAAAACACGGACAAAATTGACAATCAAAACAAACAAAATGTCTGATCGCTACCCGTTCCCGAACGTCAGTTAAAATATGCGACCAAACAACGTGAAGGTGGTAATGAAGTTGTGTTTTGGCGAGCAATTAAGAATGCTGCACTGATACAGTGGCACAAATTGGCGCTGCTTTAAGCTGTAACGCTTTTACATTAGAACGACTATCTTTAAAGTAACGTGAATATTGTTAATAGTTTTTCACAGTAGTTTTGTACATAATTATTTATTTATTTTTTGTATTTAAAATTTTTGATATTGATGATACTAAAAAAGCCCTCTTCAGAGTTTTTCAATAAAGTATATGTATGTATGTAATATTACAAAGTAAATAAAATGCATCTATTGAGCAAAAAAAATATAAGTCGGATTTCAAAAAACTTTTAGTAAGGTGCTATATGTATAAAAGCTTTTAACATTGTGAAAACTTTACAACACCCATTATCTTTTATCGGAGCTAGGTCAAATTTAAATATTTTATTAGCGTGAACGAACAGATATAACAGGTTGCTGCGTCAGCGACTTTTCATACATAATCGAGCGGGCTCAATGTCACTTTTAAAATAAAGTGCCTCCTATTAATGCGGTGCAAACTCGAGGGTAAAAGCATTGCGGAATATTGGTCTCATTTTCATTAGAGTGGACGAACAGATAAATTAAAAGAGTTTAGTTTAGAGCTGTAGTTCGAGATTAGCTCTTGTGGAAACACGTTGCTCAGAAAACAGAGGATTTTGTGAATACGCTTTTTGCAAAAACCAAATTTGAGGTAAGTTTAATAGAATAAGACATTCTACTCCCTCGTAAAGGACTCCTATCCTTTTTTTCCGATGTTAAAGCCGGGACTATTTTATCAAATTATAGTTTTGAATTATGCAGACTTGTTTTCTTGTACACTCGCGATGGAAAAACCACATTGTACACGTTACAAAACAATTGAGGATTATTGTAATAACTTTTAAATGCTTTACCTAAATTTCATTAAAAACCGAAAAATAAGAAACAAGAAAATTACACACAATTCGTAAAATACATGAGTGTTAGCGTTAAGAACAGAAAAAGGGTGGGAAAACGCGTGCGACTGCATGTTTTCGCGCCAAAAATTAAATCCGCCATATGGCAGCGAATACGTTTAATGCCTTTGAGTTTTATCGCTGCAGAATTTGTTTGAAACCTGCAACGAAAACCATTCTTCGGCTTTTTAATTTGATAAAGGTAACATTTGACAGTCTTTGAACAAATTTCTACATTTACATCCATTCTGTCAAGCAAGAAAAAAATAGGCCCTGGCTCGTATCTTTACGGGACAAATCTTCTGAAACTACGGTTCTGTTTGTACAAAGGATTATTTAAATCTACCTTTTAGAAAGTTTTTCCATGAAAGTCAGTAACCATTGAGAACCATCTATTATTTCTAAGCAAAAAAATCGATTTACTGATAAAAAAGTAAAAACAATGCACACCCACAAGGTATCGCCACTCCTAAAATGAAAAAAAAAAAGATTTTTTTTTATTCTCCCCCCCCCCCCCCCTCCCCCGCCTCACATAAATAATGAAAACGGTCCCTTAGTCGCCTTAATTAAAAATTCGTAATGAATCAGCGGACTAAAAACAAGAGTTTTCTTTTGTAAAATCTCGCTTAAATCTTTCGTAACATCGCGGGAAAATTAACGCCTTTTGTTTTCGGAGGGATAAAATGTCGTTTCGGCTACGAAATGATATAAGATCCGTTGTAGGATTTTCCGAAAGGAGAAAGCAGCCAGTAAACTGGGGGGATAAATTCCTTTCCCTAAAATGTTTTACTACAGTGTGAAATATTCAGGGAAAGAAACCGAAAATCTCAAACTGTATTAGCTTTCACGTACTTTCCTTTACAGGCACTACAATGATATGGAAAACAGTACAACACTTTCCGAGGGAGGGGAGGGAGGGGAGAGAGGAGAGGGAGGGGAGGAGAAAGAGGGGTGGGAGGGGAGAGAGGGTAGGAGAGGGGGGAGGGAGGGGAGGGAGTGGCTGCACACAGGCTACATTTACTTGGCTATCTTCGAAGCCTTCGCTGAACTTAGTGCTAAAAACAATGTAAATTCGCAGCATCGTACAACGTTTTTCTTTCTGATGACTGACAGACCTCTATTTGAATTCGTTCAGTGGTGTTTTGTATCAAAAGGTCGCGTACTAGACTAATCAAATTTGCTTAAATCTTCCCTTCCAGAACTTAGTTTGGGAAAAAATATTCAATGTTTGTTTTTATTGTTTAACTCGCTGTTTTATTATTCACGTTAACTTTCAGAGTAACAATGACCAATCTGCTATTTGCTTTTATTGCTTTGGCACTGCTTGGAATGAGGTTCACATCGTGTGACGGTATACTGGTTGGTTCCCATCTGCCGGGTCAGAACGGTCGCCGGTCTGAGATTAGCAATCAGGAGACTTTCCATTCAAAATACAAAGGCACCGACGCCAACTACGAAATCTCCGACGAAAACTACGAAGCCGCCGCTCATGACAACTACAAAGCTGCCGTGGACAAGTACGAAGCTACCGACGACAAGTACGAAAGAGAAGTTACCAACGACTAGTACTGGAAATCATCGACGACAAAACAGATTGCAACCGAACTATTGATTAATGTCATGGAATGAAAACAAAATGACCTATCCAAAATTATCATAGTAAACTTGTGGCTGGCATAAAATGGGTTCACGATTAAAAATGTGTTATTAGCGATATTATTAGTCTGGTTTTTATTTGCCCGATAATTAGCAGAAGCGGTCTGCGAACAGCCTTCTCAAAATGGCCATGTCGCCATTTTTAGTGTTACTTCACAAAAGCCAAAATACATCTTTGTCATCTTTGTATCAGCTGAAGCTGAAACAAAATGCTTCAGTTTTTTTAAAGGGCTCTAAGTCTTCATGGGAACCACGCGCATTTAAGTTTTCATATTCAACAATGTAGATTAGTCATTTGACATACTCAATTTTTCGGGTCTTAACCGCCTGGATTCAGGTTACTGCATTTTCAAAATGCAACCTTTCGTATTCAACATGCAACTTTTCGTATTCGGCTTCATTAACTATTTCGGTCTAAGGCTTCAAGGCATTAAGCTGGCTTGAACTGTAATTAGCATGTTAAGTTAAGATATATATACCAATGATACCTTGATTTCGGGTAGATCTGAGCCGATCCTCTGTACTATTTTAACCTTTGTTTGGGCATTTTGAAAACCACGAAAATTTAACTGACTTAGTAGAGTAATTTCTCCCTCTTTCACTCACCTGAGAGGTTGGAGGGGGGGGGGGGGGGGGGGATTTTTGAAACTCTACTCTCGGGGAGAGGGCAACGGTTGTGTGCGCCCACGGTGTCATTCTTTCCTGGATTGCGGCTGTTGAATGAAGCCGAATACGAAACTGAAGTTGGATGCTGAATATGAAAAGTTGCATGTTGAAAATGCAGTAACCTAAATTCAGGCGGTAAGACCCGAAAAATTGAAAATTTTCTTTTTTTCAATTCAAGTCTTTTGGATTTTTTTACGGCGAGAAGAAACTTTTACATGTATTGCGAACAATATAGCGCATTTCGGTGCATTAACTAAACTGGAAAGTCTGTTTTGAGCGGTTGCGACATGTGTACATGTGTAACGAAGATAATGTTTAAAACATCACATATGCGTGTTTTGCACAATCTTGCATAAGAGAATTCACACAGATTTTTATGCTCAAGGTTTTTAAGTACGTAAAAAAAGTTGAGAATTTTCATTTTCTATTCAAACTATGCACCTATCAATGTTTTCCCCGACCCTGGGGAGGGCGGGCGTGCACGGGCATTTGACTCGGAGGGGGTTTGATTTTATTTGACATCGGAAGCTCCCCAGGGTCGGGCGATTCATTACTGGTTCCCAGTCTCAATTTTGTGATGGAAATGACACATTGTCGAGCTTTTGTTCACTTTTTAATCACATCTTTGTTTTATTCGTTTTCTCGGATGGTCATTTTTTATCGTAGTGACTTGAACTGTGTAAAAACAACCCAAGTGCCAGACAAAGGTGGAAGATGGCGGACTCGACTACAGAGCTTGAGTTGACACATTTCTTTACGAAATGCGGGTTTTAATCTACGCAACTATGTGAAGAATATTCAACCAGGGGTGAATTTGACAAATATTGATCACGCGGTGTTGCTCCACTGTGGGGGCTATTGACCCGAAAAAAAGAAATAAGTCAAATGCCCCGGGGTATGCCCGCCCTCCCCCGGGTCGGGGAAAACACTGATAGGTGCACTATCCTGAATGCGGAGTAAATTGCTTATTTCTGTGCAGAGTTTGTGACGAGTGATTGTTTCGCAATCGAAACTGTCAAATTTGTCTACCACGGGATATAATTTTTCTTGCTAAAATGATTGTAAAGAAGAAATTTTAATCGCTTACATCTCGCCTAAATCATGTTGCCCCGCACTAAAACTTCGCAAACAGCGAAATTTTTTTGACTGTTTCTACCGTACTCAGAGTCACGCCACTTATTCAATTACAGCAATCATCTTTTAACACTAGCGGCGTGAAAACGTCATATTAGACTACTTTTATCAATAGTTAAAGGCTCATCGTCACTTACCGTGATGCACCGCGCATTGTTTATTTTGATTTGGACCCAGATAAATGCGATATCTGGCGCGCGGGGAAAGACGGGAAGGGGAGAGAAGGCGAAGCAAGATGGCGGACTGTTTAATGGCGGATGCGGGAAATTTTCCTAGACCCGTCCACAAAGCTTTTTTGGAAGGAAAAATCGTCTGTCCGGCGAGAGAATGTTTCGATAAATTGTTATTTTTTGAAAAAAAAAAGAGGCACAGACCATCATTTCCGAGTGATACATAAAAAGCAAACGAAATCTAAGGATCTGTATGACAACCGCGCCTACCACCATATCATGCAACATCTCAGTTTATAGGGAAGAAACTTTAAAATTCATTGCTGCCATTTCGAATGGAAAAAACGGGTTGGTTATACACAATGTTATTTAGATATTCATAAGTTTTATTCCAAAAGAAAAACGCAGTTAGCGAGTTGGCGAAAATGCGGCGAAGTATATTATTCAATCGAATAATATTGGCAGCGATGAATTTTAACGTTTTTTTCCCAAAATTTCAACAGGTCTCAGACGGTAACTACGTCGATGTCAGCAGCGAGGGATCCTTTCAAAGAATGTTTGGCCAACATGCAGAGGAAACATCACATAGGAAATTAAGCTTTATTTCCTCGTTTGGCCCCCTGATAAACTGAAAGGCAGGCGAAATTCACAGAAAACGACAGTGAAAGCACCACCAAAACTTCAGTTTCATTTTGAAACTATCTTGTTACAATTTAGAATTACCTCTTCTCTTACACAAAAAATGTATTCGCAAATCAGGTAGCAATGCAATAAACTAAAGGGACTAAATCCGTGTATTTAAATTTTTCTTGCGATTGGATCTGACATCTCATTAGCAGCCAACGATTGAGCTGTGGAATTTTCAAATCAATGTGTTGACGGTTAATGAGTCGTAATTTATGCAAGATCATTCCGGAACACGATTATCAAGGGCGAACAATATATAACAACCACTGAGGCCATGAACAATAGTATATACTTCATGTAGGAACATTACATGGTGTCCTCATACTATACCACAACACTGTACACTCCAATACAGCCCTGTAAACAAGTCTTATACAACACTGTAAACCCCTATACAACACCGTTAACCCCTATACAACACCGTAAATCTCTATACAACACCGTACACTCCATTACAGCATTGCACACCGCTTTACAGCACTGTACACCACTATACAGCACTGTACACCTCTATACATCACTGTAAGTAAATAATAGCTAGCTAATAGCTTTATTTGCATGACTATATTGAGTTACAGTATTGCAAAAGCATACTTTTAACAATGACAAAAGACAGTAAAGTTATATTAAATAATTACAAAACTTCATTTTGATTTGACAATATTAAGCTATCACGTAATACAAAACACGCAGATATCATTTTCATTAAAAGTATATTAACAAAATAATTGGAAGAGTTAATCAATTCTTTGAAAGTTTCTGTTGTGGATGCATTTTGAATATTCAGCAAGTGTTGGGCATTGAAAGAGAAAATGGATTTCGTTTTCGATATTATTTGATTCGCATAAAGGGCATAATCTATTTTCTCTAGATTTTGATTTTATCGACCAAGCTCGATCATAAGTTTTGAATTACCTGTCCTAAATTTGACTAGATGAGTTTTCCTTTCATTTGATTTCCTTGTATGATCTATACAGTCCTTTACACCCCTATACAGTCTATACAACACCGACACCACTATACAGCCCTATACACTCCTATACAGTACTGTACACCCCTAAACAGTTCTGTACACCCCTATACAACACTGCATGTACACCTCTGTCACCTATATACAACACACTCCTATACAACAACGAAGCGTGCTTGGGCCATAAATTGAGGGAAAAAAACTCGGTCCGTAATTTCCGTACGGACCGAGAAAAACGAGGCTAATAAGATATTTATCATATCTCTAAATCGGAGATAAAGGAAAACCTTTCAAGTCAAAAGATGGACGGCTCCATTTGACTGATGTACGTCACAAGAAAGCAAAGAGCAAATTTTATTGGCTTTCAAAAATAGTGTGACCGGTCCTCGATTCGGTGTGAACTTGCGTGGCTCTTGAATGAAAACTATATAAACCAGTAAATTTATTCTTCCATGTGTTCGGTAGGACGAGGGAAACATGACACAAGGTAGTTTTCTTTGAAAATATTATTTTAGTTACTGGCAAAGACAAGTCAGGAAAAGACAAGAATGAAAACGCCGCGATAAAATCGCCAAACTTAAAACAAACGTGTTTGTCAAACTGGAAAATTCGGAAAATGTGGCAGCATTTCGATCTACTGCGGTGAACGAAGAAACTCTCAATCCTTAAAAAGGACACTGAAAATATCTCCTCATCAAATACTGCAAGTTGTTTTTCGCTTTTTGTTGTGCTTTTATTAGCGGGTCCATGCCGAACTTTTTGCATGGATGAGTTTGACTTACAATCGCACCTGACAAATTTTTAGTGTGAGCTGCGGCAAGAGCGAATACGCAAAAATTGTTTTCATGGAATCCACTGCAAGGACAAATATTTCGCTGAGGAATCAAGGTACACTTTTTCCGTAATTAATTCTGTAGCTTTAGTTTGTTCTCATTAGTCACGTATGGCGTTCCGTTGCGGACAAAATGTCCAAATCGTAAAATGAGAAATACAGAATCGAAATAATAATCCAAAACCAGGAAATGAGTCGAGATGTATAAAAATATGAAGTCGAAAAAAAAAAATCAAAGTCGAAAAAAAGAAAATCGAAGTCGAAAAAAAAAATTCGAAGTCGAAAACAAAAATCGAAGTCGAAACTAGGAGTAGACGCTGACCAGCCGTATCTTTAGTTTGTGGTCTCATTTTTCGCAGCCTTTTGCGGGCAATGACGGAACATTGGTTTAATACCCAACGCATCGGAGTTTTTTTCCTCACTTGTTTAACTTCTAGAGGACGTCGGTGCAGCCTCGTTTGACAACACATAATTCCTATTTCGCCGCCTTGATGAATATGAGAGGACGCTCTCAACTTTACTATCAAGATTCGTCGAGATTTACGGAGGTCCCGGTGTACCTCTGCACAGCAAAATACATAGCATTATAAAAGTGACAGGCCAAACACGACTCCTCCTAGTCGCAAAATGTATAAAAATCCGAGATATTTGTTTCCGTTTAGATCAACAATAGGATGTGACAAGTCACAATTATCTTTGTGTTTTACATGCTAGATAGTATTAATACTTGACTTTTTGATCTTTGGGATATAAACATGATAAATATCTGAAATGACAGGACGTTTTCACGCTGCACATAGCCATTTATAGAATTAACTTTTCCCTATGCCTTCGTTATGCTAGCTTTTCTGGTAATATGTTAGGGTTTCTTTGGCTCACTTGTGCTGCAAAATAAATAGTGATCGGCTGCAGTTTTTGCAATTGCTATGAAAATGCTAGGATCAGTCAATCTCTTGGCCCGTGATTTAGTGTCTTTTATAGTCTGCGGTTTGCAAGACTTGAGAGAAAGTAATCTTTATCACGGATGTAAGCGTCTAAGATCCTTAAGCTGCTGTGTCTGTTGGAATAAAGACTTTTTGCAGTTTGTATGTTTTACCTCCTTGTTTTATTCTGTTTTTGAGTAGTGTTTCTTTGAGCTAGAAGAACCTTAGTCTCCCACGCAGCCGTTATTTGTCTCGTCACGTAACGCTCCTCCCCACTAACGGATGCTGAAACCTGGACCACATTCCTTGCCCGATTCCAGGCGTAGTCAATCGATAGAAATCGATATCGGAAATCAATCGATATCAATCGATATCAATCAGCGATTGATATCGATTGAAATCGGTAATCGATAACAATCGAACTCACAGAAAAAAATTATTATCGATTCTTATCGATTGAGATAATGGATAATAATCGATAGCAATCGACAGTAATCGATAACAATCACTAATCCCAAGGAGTCCCTGGAGGAGTATTCGTTTCAAAGATGGCGTTACTATTTAGTAAACAATACGAGACCCGCGTATTTGGCATGTTTCTCGGAGCTGGGCAGTACCTCAATTGTCAGACGTATGGCGTCATTGCATCCGGTTTGAAATATTTGAATCTCCAGCATGGTAGCTGTTTTGTAATTCTTAAAGGGCCGATTCACACTGTGACATAAGCATAAGCATAAGCGCAAGCATAAGCATAAGAATTTTACATGTGAACCGGGACGACATACGCATAAGCGAAAAGTTAGTGATGCGCGTGCTCACTTGGATTTGAGGAGGTCTGGGGAAGAGTTGGTTTTCAAAATGGCAGACAATGTGGACGACGAGGAATTAAACATTGAAGTAGTATTGCTGATTCTTCCACGCCGTCGGAGAAGAAGAAATGCGATAAAACAAAAAAGAATCTGTAGGAGAGTACGCTGGGTCCGTGATGTTTTTAGAATGAGAAAGGAAAAAGGGGATTTCAACAATTACCATCTTTAACTCCAATTTCTTGGGCGACCGTTTTCCAGCCTAGTTCTTTTGCTTCTTTATTTTTGAATTCAGGCGATTCTTTATCGTATAAACAAGTGTATTTCCTGACACTCTCGGCCAACTTTTCATCACAGTCTGCCATGTTTTTTCGACAATCGAGCGAGGACTGGAATTTAAACTTTTATGTTTTTCCGCTGGCAAGAGAACAGCAGGCATCTTACGCTTATGCTTATGCTTATTTAGTCCGGTTCACACTTGCAATTTTCCGACGTTAACGCAAGCATAAGCGTAAGAGAATGAAAAATTTTCCATTTTTCTTATGCTTACGCTTATGCTTATGTCGTCCCGGTTCACACGTAAAATTCTTATGCTTATGCTTGCGCTTATGCTTATGCTTATGTCACAGTGTGAATCGGCCCTTATGGATGCAAGTCGTTACTTTTATACACTGAAAGCGATGGAGACGTAAAGCACCTAGAGCTATCTTCGACGACTTTTTTTTGTTTCATCTGCCATAACACCACTAAGGAAAATTCAGTACTGAGCTATGATGTCTGGCACACTTAAACCGGAAACCACCGGCCTTTTTTTCGCGCGAAAACTTGCGTCATTTTCATTTTGCTGATACATGGTTGGTTCGCTGAATTTATCGCAAACACAATGCGCAAGGAATGTGGTCCAGGTTTCAGCAGCCGTAAGCTGGTGGGAAGGAGCGTTGCGCGACGAGACAAATAACGGCTGTGTGGGAGACTAGAAGCCGGAACCTCCGTTCATCATGGCGTTAAGTGCATCAAACATGTCGTGTGCAGATATGGTAATAGTCTGTTTTGAAAATCTCACGGATGCTGGTGATTACTTACGTTCTTTCTTACTTAATAATTATATATTATTCTACGAGACATTCGCTCATGGAAGCAACTGATGAGGTTCACCTTTATAGAACCGAAACTAAGAAATGCCGTAAGTCTAGATGAATCTTGATAATAAAGTATTATTCATAAGCTGTCTTCTACTTCTCAAATTAATAAACGCTAGGAAGTAGTAATGGCATCAAATACGTTTATGTGTGTTTCAGTGGATTTTAGAGAACTTGTGCCAGTTTATGGAAGCGGCCGCGTTGAGAAAATTTCTTATGATGGAAAAACTGCTTTAAAAGAGTGATCTCAAACCAGCCCGTAAGCCACTTCCATTCGAAGTATTTTAGAGCATTTTTGGCTTGAAGGAAAAATCATAAACTGCGTCAGGTATCAGTGTTTTCATTTGCGGAACAACAATTCAATCTTGGCTTAATGTAATTAAGGACGTTCGCGCGAAAATCTTCTAGCATTGATTTTTTTATAAAACTTTTACTACAGCTAGGTTATGAGTTACTCGTGTCAGAAATACAAAAATATGAGGGGGTCACCGTCTTCGTTTCTGAGATAAGCTATGTGAAAGGCGCCCTTTATGCGCTTAGATTTCTTCTCTCTCTCGCGCGCTCGCGCATGACGTAGCATGGCGTTGCGACATGAATTGCGTGCGCAGTAAGGATGCGCATAAACAATTAGCGCGAACGTCCTTAAGTTTTTCTGTCGGGAAAGTCTTGTGGCGGAGGCAAGTAAACAAGTACAAAAAAGACCATAAAATGACTTTTTCGATAATCTGCAAGTTCTGTTAAAAAAGTTAATTATGATTCATCTGACACCAGGGTCTGTTTTTCTGTTGAGTCCTGAATGTACGGTAGATAAAAAATATTTTTGTCGCTTTGTAATCTTCTTAGCGTGCAATCAACAAGCCCGAAAAGCTTTTATTTTCTATATAAGGTAGTAGGTGCGCGCGCTCTCATTGCGTCAAGGGTGGCGCAATTTCTGCTAAAAATAGCCCAACACGTTCTTAATATGGGTTTGCGTGGGCCCCACGTTTACGGTCTCCTTCTCTGATTATGGCTCCTGATACGGTTGAACACGGAAAAAGTCAATTTTAGACACAATGTGCAAATGTCAGGATTTTAAAGTTCCTTTATCGATTTTAGCATACGAACAGTTTTATAATGAATAACAAACCCATTTCGAAATTCTTTCTTTCCTTTTAATGGGATGGTCTGGTTGTAACAAACAGAGAGCTGTTTTTATTTTCTCAGTTTTTAAGATGACGTGGAAATGGAGTCTCATGAAAAATCATGAAAAAAGACCAGTGATGTAAGGCTGATTCGTGAATTAAATTTCTTTATCAATAGTAAAAAAGACGGAATAAATTCCTCTCCTGCTGCGATCAATAGGGCCATTTATACGAGACCAAATAAGTCGCGACTTACATAAGTCGCGACTTACAGAAGACGCGAACCACTCGTATAAATGATACAAAAATGTGTTCGCATATTATTTAGGTCGCGACTTATGCAAGCCTCACTCGTATAAATGGTCTACATAGTTCGCGTCTTCTGTAAGTCGCGACTTATGCAAGTCGCGACTTATTTGGTCTCGTATAAATGGCCCTAATGAGGCTGTCCGGGGAAACCTTAAAAGTAAAGTCACGTAAAGTCGGCACTTTAAATTTTGAATATTTTCTCGTTTCACTGACTTACAAAATTCAACAAAATTCTTACAATTCATTTGCGGCACTTAAACCTCGCTTATTACAAATTACGACAAAGTGTACACTGTTAATGACTAAAACCAATGTTTGTTACACCTGTCTACTTTAGTCAGATATTAGAAAATGCGACGTTATTGCAATCAGTTATACGTGTGAGTGAAATGAAACATCTATCGGTAAAATTCACAAAAGATCATCGTGTGTCGCTGTTTCCAAACCGGAAAATTTTAAACGGCTTCCTTACGCACAATAAGGTGACAGCTTTCTAGGAATACTACAGAATAACAGCTGTAACGAAAAACAGTTTGACAAGTGAGGGGCGTATATATTTGACTAATTAATTGTTATTTTTATTTCTTGCGCGCGATGCTTCGTATACCAGAAGGTTTTCTGCCTAAAGTTAGCATATATATACATATATAGAGAGCCACCCTTGCTCTTAAGACAGAAGTTCGATTTCTAGGAAGAGAAATAGAGCTACCGGTACGTAAAACGGCAAAAATGAACGCAACGATGAATGGATCGAGCTGCCCCAGCCTGATTAATCCTACAGCAGACAAAATCGGGCAAACCATTGCTTTCTGCCTGATCCTTGTTGTTTCACTAGTTGGGAATTCCTTCATTGCGTTGACTGTTTATAAAACGCAAACATTGAGAAAACCGATTAATTATTTCATCGTAAACATGGCAATATCCGACCTGATGTTTCCAATATTCCATTTCCCGTGGAGACTATCATGGTTGTACATGGACTCGTTGCTTACCAGTGGTCCTCTTGGCCAGGCTTTGTGTAAACTGGTCCCCTTCTTATCAGATGCGTCCATGCTAGTGTCTGTTCAGAGCCTGGTTCTTATAGCAGTGGATCGGTTTGGAGCTGTGGTATTTCCCCTCCGTTCTCCACTCATCGGTCCAAAGAGGTGTCTTTACTTTATACTCGTCACGTGGATCGTCGCGATGGCAGTCCACTCGCCAGAGTTATTCGCCATCAAACTTGTTGAAAACGAAGCGGGACAACAGCAGTGCTCAATGCAATGGAATGAAGTGTTTGGAGATTCCTCGTCCCTGGCAAATTACTATCTTTCAATGTATGTTGTATGGTTTTATATTCCTATAGCCTTGCTGGTCATACTTTACTCCAGCATCGTAATGAAGCTCAAGTCACAGAAGATTCCAGGCGAGCCATCGATCAACGCTGACGAACAACGAGCGAAAAGGAACAGCAATGTGCTTAAAATGGCCATTGCTATCGTGTTAGTTTTTATATTATGCTGGGTACCCTTTACTGTTATCGCAATTCTTTATCATTTTGCACCGGACAGAACCTCTTGTGAGTTTAAACTTTATTTTGAAATTGCCTTCCTTATGGCTAACGCAAATTGTGCCATAAACCCGTTCATCTGCTTTATTTTCAGTGGGAACTATCGACAAGGTCTTAAAAGACTCTTGAAGTGTGTCGGGTAATTGTAGACCCAAAACCATTATGACTCTCATTATAACATTCAATATTGCGCCTTAAAACATTGTGAGCGCATCGTGGCACTCCCACTTGCAATTATTATCATTTCTAAAAAACTAACCTAAACTAAAATGTAAATCAAAGGAACTACTTGTATTGTGATAACATTTCCGAATATCCAGAAAAATATCAAAAGAAATGTTAAACTTTAACATATGATGCTTTTCTTTAGACCTAGAACGTGTAAATATGTAGAGTTTTGAATAAAGTGTAAGAATAAGTTGTAAATGTACTCATCTGAGTGTATATTGCCGTGTCATCATTTTGTGATCTTTGCTTATCGCACTTCCCCAGTTACTGTTTTGCACTGACCGTTTAAGTGCCTTTAAAGAATACTATGTAAACGCTAATAAAGCTTGATCTATTTGAATTCTTTAGCTGAATATTTCAGCCGCAGAAAATTTTACGAAAGGGAATCTTATCTCTCTAATCAGCTAGCTGCTTCCTCTTTTCATAAAATACCAGCTGACCTTATTTAACCAAAACCACATATTTTATCTGATCTCTGAAAACAAAAGGCGTTGGATGTTTTGTAGACTTGCCACAAGTCGACCTCACGAGTTTTACAGTAAAGCGAGCGAAGCGAGCTTTTAAACCTTCGAAGCGAAGGACTTTATTGAAAGTCTAGATGTTTTGATGTTACGAAAGTGTGAGGCGATATTTTACAATAGAAAGCTCCGGTGTCTAGTCTGATAGTGTGAGGCGACATTTTACAATAGAAAGCTCTGGTGTCTAGTCTGATAGTGTGAGGCGACATTTTACAACAGAAAGCTCTGGTGTCTAGTCTGATAGTGTGAGGCGATATTTTACAATAGAAAGCTCTGGTGGTAAAATACCAGCTGACCTTATTTAACCAAAACCACATATTTTATCTGATCTCTGAAAACAAAAGGCGTTGGATGTTTTGATGTTACGAAAGTGTGAGGCGATATTTTACAACAGAAAGCTCTGGTGTCTAGTCTGATAGTGCGAGGCGACATTTTACAATAGAAAGCTCTGGTGTCTAGTCTGATAGTGTGACGCGACATTTTACAATAGAAAGCTCTGGTGTTTAGTCTGATAGTGTGAGGCGACATTTTACAATATAAAGCTCTGGTTTTTAGTGTAATCAATTACGAATTTTTAAGGCAACTAAAGGCTTCCGAACAGATATTTATATTGAATTTTTGGCCGCCATGTTGGTGTCCCTAAGTGAGACACCAAGATGGCCGCTCCATACATTTCTTACTAAAAATGTTAGCCTGCGTAGCAAGCGTTCCCGTATACGAACGAATTTTTCCGCATTCTGGCCGCGCGAAAATTGGGGCGAGAGCAAAAAATCGGAGGACGGATTGGGAGTGGGGAGGTGAGGGAACGCTTGCCTGCAAACCCGACGATTTTGAAAAATCCGTTCGTCCACGAACGGGGCTCCTGATTGGTGCGGTGTGGTCACCTTGAGTGACAGGTTTTACAAGTAGCTATCACATTTTCACGCAAAATATTTTGAGCGTAACGTGCGATCAAAGGATAAAAGATCAAAATGTAGCCTGTTCCAGGCTCCGAGATAGTGGGGAACGCGCGAATTAAAAAACAAAAGAGAAAAAAATCACGGGAGAACTGGGAGAGGGAGGTCGACCACCCTCTCCCCAGTTCCCCCGCGATTGTTTTCCTTTTTGTTTACTTCGCGCGTTCCCCACTATCTCGGAGCCTGGAACAGGCTAATCAAAATGGAGCTCGGAGAACATGTGAGAGATTTTGAAACGTGTTTGAACGAAGTTATATGGGAGCTGAGCGAAGCGGCGCTTGCTTTTACTTAAAAAAAAAACGGAACAAGAAAGGGCAATGCGCCATCTTTTTAACGGCAAAGATTTAATGGCCGTATTGCCAACAGGATTCGGTAAGAGTTTAATTTTTCAGTTGTTTGTTATGCCGCAGAGTGCGGAGTAAAAGGCAAGGAGGTACAGGCTACCCCAGTATTATTCAGTGTTATTTCTCCATTGCAAAGCATAAATGAAAAAAACTGGACTGCTTGGACAATATACAAAAAGGGAAATTCCGAAGAACCAGGAAGAACGCACGTATTTTAGTCAAAGTAACACGAGGATTTCCTCGCTTTAATGTAAAGGCATGAAAAGAAAACAATACGTACCTTATTCCTCTATTAATAATAGGCCAGTAAATATTTTTCTTAGACTTGAGTAGACCCGTTGAAAAAAATTATCGTGATATAGTTTGACTATTGTCGTCCATGTCTGTTTGTAGTCATCGGTAATGCCTATATTAAATTATGGTTGGATCGATACAAAAATGGCAAATGGGATGTTTTGGAAATTGGTTAATTGCGACTGGTTTGAAGATAGATTTATGGAATGTTTTGTGAATTGGTTTGGTTATTGTAAGGAGTTTTTGTTAAGAAAAAATAAGAAGGGATTTGTGAAATTCAATAAAAAGAAATTTTGAGAATTTATTAAAGGTATTTAAAAAGTGATATTTCGAAGTTAAAGATCAACAAATCGATACCAAAACCTTGATTGCCAGGCTTATGTTGGTATTTATTTCTTAGTAAAGAAAACGAAAAATACTTCTTTACTAGTGTGTTCACCACGATGAACAACAACAACCCTTTTTACGATATTTATTTCTTCTTTATAACTCTTTGTATTTCGTAAAAATTCTATCAGACTGCTACAAAGTGTTCATCCTGTAGTACGTCTTTTAATACCTCACTGTATCTTCATCTGGAAGAGATCGTCCTCAATAAAAACTAACCTAAAGTAGGGCATTAAAAAACGAACCGAAATGTCGGCATGAGTTTTGTAAATCAGCCAAGATTCCTTCCAAATAAAACATATCTAACAAGAGAAAAATATTAATTGGGTTTTAAGAAAATTTTACAAAGGTACTAATTTTTCACGTGGGAAATAGTTAGTAATAAAGATAATATGGAATTGGTAAGATTAAAGAGAAATTATATTTAAGGAATTATCATTAACAACTCTGAAAATGCAACTTTCTTAAGCTTAAGTTAAACCAAGGGCAGCGCCTCTTTAATTTTAATATTGCGGTAATAGTAAGAAAAATATGACTCAAAGTCCTTATTCTTAATCGGACTCTATAAAACATAAACTCGTTCTGATTCACAGTTAAAGTGCAAGAAATGTATACCCCATAAATGACACAAGTTTTCCTTCATATGATATCTAAGTTTTTAAGAAGTAGTGCTTTTAAGTCTGAATCTTCTTTAATTTTAATATTGCGGTAATGGTAAGCAAAATCCATAACTGATCAAAGTCCAATTACTCAGACTCTAAATATAGACTCCTTCTCTGAATTAATTGTTACAGTGCGGGACATTTATACCCAATAGCTGACACAAGTTTTTCTTCATATGATATGCCAGTTTTTAAGAAGTGCTTAAAAAGTCGAAATCCTCTTTCATTTTAATAATACAATCTCGTGAAATTTCGGAGGATAGCAAACAATGCTGTATGTGAACTCTCTGTGGTTTTAAGAAGTTTATAACAAGTTGCAAATAAGAACGATTTGTGTGACTGAAACTCAGTTGGCGCTGACATTTGTTTGTTTACGCATCGCGTTCGGCATCACAGCGACTTGCACAAAAAATAGAGTCTTTCCTGTCCTTGATCAACAATTTGTTTCACAGGAATTGATTGCATGTAACCTTAGAGCGAATTCCACCTTGTATTTCGTTTATTAACTCAATACACAGTATTTGATGCTTGCTTAGTTATGGATTGATGAAAGTTCAGTTTTAAGTAAAGTTTTGGGTTCATTATCACATAACAAAAGTCTTTAAATTACATCTACTTTATACTCTTTTCCTGTGGATTAATTTTCAAGACCTTTCAGGACGTGCGAAAAGAACGAAATTAAAACTCACTCAAAATGTTGCTCAAAACAGAATTCTCTTAAGGACATTGTTAACGTTAATATAAGTGTGCAAGGAAAGACAAATTGATTTAGTTGTTCTGTTGTTCGAGTTGAGCTCTTTCACAGCAAAAGAAAGCGAGACTGCTCAGAAACAGAAGCTTTTAAATATTTTTTATAACATTGCAAAAGCCAAATTTGAGGTAAATAGAACTAAAGATTCAACACCTCTAAAGGACATCTCTCTTATGTGGACTCAAGAAATTTAAGGAAATGTCTCATTAACATTTTCCGCAAATTCAAAAATAGATTTATGGGATGTTTTGTGAATTGGTTTGGTTATTGTAAGGAGTTTTTGTTGAGAAAAATAAGAAGGGATTTGTGAAATTCAATAAAAAGAAATATTGAGAATTTAATAAAGTTATTTAAAAGTTAGATTTCAAAGTTAAAGATTTTAAAATGGAGGATAATGCCAAAACAATGTGCTGTTAACCTGGGGTGCTATTGCGTTGGTATTGTATCTCTTCGATCTTCTTTAAAACTCTTCCTATTTCATAAAAATTCCACCAGACTGCCACGCAGTGTTCATTATGTGGTTCATCTTTCAATAATTCACCCTATTTTCATCTAAAAGACATCTTCCTCAATAAAAACCCAAGTAAGGTGTTAAAAGAGGAGCGGAAATGGCGGGGATGCGTTTCGTAAATCAGCCGGGATTCCTTCCAAATAATTACTGATCCTCATCAAATCCTATTGTTCTCTCTCTGCATTATATCAACGATTGCAGCGTGATTAGGAGTTTTGATTCCAAGTGTCTGAGGAAAACGGGGGCGGTCCTTTTTGTTAGCAAGGGAAATTATCAGGGGTAATACTAAACGTGCTAAAACAGATTAACTGCAATATTTTTAATATTGCAGTGTGCACGCTGCAATATTAAAAATATTGCAGCGTGCACACTGCAATATTAAAAATATTGCAGTTAGCCCGTTTTTACCACGTTTAAGTATCCCGCTCTGATGATTTCGTTATTAAAAGACCGTTTGGGTCTTACCCTTATTATTTTTGCCGCTAACATTTGTTTAAATTGGAATCCCACTATGTCCCCTTTTGGCTTATGCAAAGCTCGCAAATAAAACACGTTATCATGGTTATCGCTGACTTCTATTGGGACATGAGACATATATTTCTTACACAGTTCAACCGGGCAACGATCTACATTAGTCAAATTCTTATATGCCCGAACAACTTTCCTTTTGATACGCAAATGGCCCAATCCCCCATTATTAGTCTTACTTATATTCTCGGTGTACTGCAAAAATTCACTCCCCGATGCGAACTCTGCGTTATAAAAATCGCTGATTCGTCTTCCGATGAATCCTCCATGCTTCCAACGAGTGAGCTAGGTACTGAATAAAATGACTGAGTACTCTGGGTTATAAAGTATGCAAATATTTGTGAACATTCTCGTCAACAAAAAATAAATTCAATACTAATGTTCACACATGATCGTAGTTACATAATCATCACAACAACTGAGGAATTGAGGGTTATGTAATCGCCACCGCACTGTATAGTGTACGTAGTCACAAGATGTGCTAATTTCATTGTTATAGCTGTATTCAAAATCAATGTAACAGCCAAAGGGGCGGCTAAAATCGAGGATATAATGTATAGGGAGAACAATACGATTTTGTGAGGATAAATTGTCATTAGTTAAATAATCTTCACAACAACTGAGGATTTGGGGGTTACGTAATGGCCACCACACTGTATACGTAGCAACAATAAGTGCTAATTTCATTGTTATAACTGTATTCAAAATGAATACAACAGCCAAAGGGGTGGCTAAAATCGAAGATACAATGCAGAAAGAAAACAATGGGTTTTGATGAGAAACAGTAATTATAATAGATAATTACTGAGGCTCGGAGCATTATTAGGTATATTGCAGGCAGCTTCGGGCTGCGCCCTCAGCTGCCTGCAATATACCTAATAATGCTCCGAGCCTCAGTAATTATCTATTAAATACCGTATTCACTTGATCAGCATCAAAGTTGTTATCCTGACGCCTTGCCGATTTTGTGATCGTTCTTTAATACGTTAATTAGTTCTTCCTCGTTGGTAATCTGTGAGTTCTTTTAGGGATGTTTGCCTTTCATATTGAGTTTTTGGCATTTCAATCTAGAATTTTGGCGCTGCTTAATAAGTTCTAATGGTTTTACGCTCGAACGACTAGCATTAAAGTAACGTGAATATTACAAAGTAAATAAAATGTATCTAAAAGAGGAAAATATTGGTCGGTTTCAAGAAACGTTTACTAAGGTACTATTTATTCACTTGGGAAATAGAAAGTAATAATAAAAGAAAAATATGGAATTGGTAAGATTAAAGAGAAATTATATTTAAGGAACTATCATCAAAATATAAACAACCCTAAAACTACAACTTTCCTGTAAGCTTAAGGACGTTCGCGCGAAAATCTTCTAACATTGATTTTTTTATAAAACTTTTGCTACAGCTAGGTTATGAGTTGTTCGTGTCAGAAATGCAAAAAAAAGAGGGGGTCACCGACTTCGTTTCCGAGATAAGATATCTGAACAGCGACCCTAATTTTGAAAAATTGGTCTTCCCTACGGGATGAGACCCCAATGTCTGTTAATCTAAAAATATCGCAAATAAATCTCTAAAATGCAACTTTCTTTCCCAAATTTTATGCGAGTAGGTCTGTTCAGCAAATTCATTCAACTGGTGATGTTTTTAAAAGTAAATTTAATCTTTAAACAACAGCATTTGCAAACTCTGACAGCCGCAAATTGGCAGGATTCGATGTCGCGCGGGTAGAAAAATGGAAAAAAAATTAAACTTCCTACATTGATTTTTTGTTCATTTTTTCACAATCTGTCGAGAAGTGGCAAAGAAAATTATCTATCGAAAAAAAATTGGGGGTCACCGACCATCAAAGCGAGTTAAATCTAAGCAAAGTTAACGCAACGGCTACCGGTCCTTTATGTGCTCAGATTTCTTCTCTTGCGCGCGCGCTCGTGCATGACGTAGCATGGCGTTGCGAGATGAATTGCGTGCGCAGTAAGGATGCGCATAAACAATTAGCGCGAACGTCCTTAAGTTAAACCACGGGCAGCGCTCATTTCTATACCGAAACACTCTTTAATTTTAATATTGCGGTAATGGTAAACAAAATCTATAACTCAAAGTCCTTGTTCTTACTCAGACTCTAAAGAAAGATTCTTTCTAATTAATAGTTTAAACTCGGGACATTTAGTCTCCAAAGTTGGAAAGAGTTTTCCTTCATATGATATCTAAACTTTTAAGAATTCCTTTTAAAGCGGAAATCCTCTTAAATTTTAATATTGCAGTCTCGTCAAATTTCGGACGGTAACAAAATATGTAACTTAAAGTCCTTGTCAGTGTTATTTGATTTTAAACACAGACTCCTCCTTATTAATAGTTACAGCTCGGGACATTTAGTTTCCGAAGTTGACACAAGTTTCCCTTCATATGATATGTTAGCTTTCAGTTTAAGAAGTGCTTTTTAAAGCTATTTCATGAGCTATTGAATGACACCGTGTAACATGAAATTTTTGCGTGGTTTTAATTTTTGCGGATTTTGCGGAGTCAATCCGCAAAAAGTAGGTTCCCGTAGAAAAAAACTGAACTCTCGCAGAATAATACTCCGCAAAAAATTACTCCCTTCAGTCCGAATAAAGCATATTCAGACATTATTACTTTTTGCAATTAATATTTTACATTTTTGTAATAAAATATTACCGGTCGTAGCATAGTAATAAGAGTTTTGTCTTGACCATGGCAGGAGCAGGAGTAGGCTTTTCGTTTCATTTTGTTGTTGCATCAGTCCTTTCGGACAGTTCTGTATATAATGTATTGACCAAACAGAACAATTTGATGTTTGTTTTATGGCGCAGGCACACGTCCTAAAAAGGTATATTAACTAAAAATATTCGTCGGGTGCGTGATCTCGAGGATAGAATTTTGTGTCCACGAGCGATCGCTACGTAAGCTTTTTACGCGATAACTTTTTTTCTGACATGACTTTTTTTAAGTTTTACAGCACAAAGAGGAGGACTAAAAAAATGAAATTATGCAAAAAAAAAAAAAAAGATAGGTCACCAAGTTCGTTTAGGAGTAAACAACCGCTTATTTACTGAGGGAACTGAATCCTCAAAGAAAACCCTATTGCTTCGGAGTGCGCGCGCGCTCGTGCACGCGCAAATGACGCAAGATATCATGCGCAGTAGTAATGCGCAATGCAGTACTAGGGAATCACCTTAAGCAGTTTGTGTGACTGCAACTCAGTTGGCACTGACATTTTTCGTTTTTCAAATCGCGTGCGATATAACAACTTCCACAAGAAATGGAGTCTTTTTTTCTTTGATAAAGGATTTGTATTATAGGGATTAATTGCATGGAACCTTAGAACGAATTCCACCTTGTATTTCGTTTATTTACTCAATACACAGTATTTATTTTGTGTTTAGTTATTGATGAAAGTTCAGTTTTGAGTTTTGGGTTATCTCATTATATTTACTTTATATTCTCTTCCTGTGGATTAATTTTCAAGAACTTTCAGGTCGTAGGCGAACATGAATAACGAAATTGCAACTCACGCGAATATCAAAGACATTACGGTAGCCAGAAAAAAACACCCACTGTTTCCGAAAATGTTGCTAAGGCAGAATTTAAGAAAGTTGTTTATGTTAATTTAAGCGTGCAAGTAAAGACAAATTAAATTAGTAGCTATGTTGTTCGAGTTGAGCTGTTTCACGGCAAAAGAAAACAGACTGCCCAGAAAAAGAAGCTTTTAAATATTTTTAATAACATTGCAAATGTTAAATTTGAGGTAAATAGAACTAAAGTTTCAACACCTCTTAAAGGACATCCCTCTTAAGGGTGCTCTCTATTTTCAGCGCTTCTCGTTAACATTTCAACTTAGATAGATATATGGGATGTTTTGTTAATTGGTTTGGTTATTGTAAGGAGTTTTTGTTGAGAAAAAAACAAGGGATTTGTGAAATTCAATAAAAAGAAATATTGAGAATTTATTAAAGTTATTTAAAAAGGTAGATTTCGAAGTTAAAGATTAATAGATGGACACCAAAACAATCTGCTATCAACCGTTGGTATCTATTTCTTCTTTAAAACTTTTCCTATTTCATGAAAATTCTACCAGGCTGCCACACATGTTTGCTTTTCATATTGAGTTTTTGGCGTTTCACTCTAGAATTATGGCGCTGCTTTAAGATATAACGCTTTTACATTAGAACGACTAGCTTTAAAGTAAGTAAACGTGAATATTACAAAGTAAATAGAATGCATCTAAAATGGGAAAAATGTTAGTCGGATTTCAAGAAACTTTTACTAAGGTGCTATATATTCACGTGGGAAATCGTCACTAGATAATATGGAATTGGTAAGATAAAAGAGAAATTATCGATTAAGGAATTATCAGTTAAGATATAAACAACTCTAAAAATGCAACTTTCTTAATCTTGGGTTAAAACAAGAGCAGCGCTCATTTCTACGCCGAAATCCTCTTTAATTTTAATATTGCGGTAATGGAAACAAAATCAATATAACTCAAAGTCGTTGGAGGGTAACGAAAGATGTACCTTAAGTTCCTCGTTCTTATTTGAATTCAAACATAGACTTCGTCTAATTAATAGTTAAAGCTCGGGAAATTACGTCTCCAAATTAAGTTGACACAAGTTTTCCTCCATATTATATGTTAGCTTTCAGTTTAAGGTTACAGTGTACCTTCAGATCGACAATTTATTGAAAATTTTTTTTTGGCGTTAAAATAAAGTTTGCAGAATGAACTTTCATCCCCCCCCAAAAAAAAATAATCGAAAAATGGTGAAAATTGACGGGGAAATGACGGTATAACTTTTGTGAGCGTAGTTTGTTTATTAAGCGATATGTTTTTTAAGCGCCGTTTTCTCAAAGTTAATTTTTCGCTTGTTGGGGACACTTTAAAGAGCTACAACTCAAAGGGAATTTGTTCGATTTTCCTTAAATTTGGACAGAAGCTAGGCTAACAAATAATCAACAAAAAGTGTCGGCGAATTTCTTAATTCCGAAAACTTTTTCGTCAAGAGCCATTTCCATGCGATCATTCCAATTTTTTTTCTCCCCCTTTCGAAAATATTCTGTAACTTTTCACTGCAATTGAATATGGGAAATCGCCGACACGTTTTTTTAGCGCTTCGTGTCCGGAAACCCGAGAACAAATAAAATTAGCAAAATACAATAATCGCTTTGAGTTGTAGCGTTTTAAAGCTGATTCGGACGTTCGCATTTAGACCTCGGAAACAATTCGACAATTCATTTTATTACCAAATGGTTTCCATATTTAGATAGCCAGCTCTATAAGCTTTAATTTGATATCTGGGTTTAGGTATATTAAGTGTAATCGTACGACGCTAGAGCTGTTATACTGGAGACACCCCCGAAGGTACACTGTAACATTAAGAAGTGCTTTTCAAAGCTATTTCAGCTATTGAATGACAATAGCTAAAATAGTTAAAATTGAGCTGTTGCGATAAAAGGAAACATCGTGTTCAGAAAGCCGGGCGGTTTTTAACCCGTGAATACCTGAAGGCGTAATGAACCGGTTATCGGTAATGGAGACAGATATAGAACAGATATGCAAATGAGCACTCACTCGCTCACTCGTTCCTTCCATCAGCTGTAAACGTAGTGACGTAATACTTTGTTACGAATGCGTTCCGTAACAAGAACAGCATGAATCCAGCGATCACAATTACTAATTTGTTGTAAACGAATATAAACAACAATAAGCTAAAAGATGTTTCGCATTTGGAGTCTTTAATGCAACAATAAAATCGATCTAAAAGGATTTTTCAACCGAGACACGTGTTTTAATGCGTATCTACCTTAAAGTAGTTAAATTTATCCTGTTCTAAGTCGGTGATCACGATGGCCGAGTGGATTAGCACGCGGAATAACACGCGGAATGGCAGCCGGAAGGCCCGAGGTTAAAGTCTCGCTCGAGACCTCCTTTTTTTTTCTTTTTTCTTCGGACTATGCACTTATTGACTGAGTGGGAGGGCCGGACGGTAAAATATTTGGCTCGAGGTCATGGCGTACGGACCGAGCGCAGCGAGATCCGTGCGCCATGACCGAGAGCCAAATATTTTCCCGTCCGGCCCGACCTAACTCAGTCAATAAGTATTTTATAATATAACTAGAAAGTACAAGTACGAGGTCGCTTGAACTCGAGCGAGGCCGGACGGTTTTTTCCGGACCGGCTCACGTCAACCCGTCCGGCCCCGCTCACGTCACCTTGCGATTCTATTTTCTGTAAGATTGCGTCAGCGGGGCCGTACGGTCGTATGTTGAAGCCACAAATGTAATAATTGACCACAAATGTAATAAAGCCCTCAAATGTAATAAGGATTGACCACAAATGTAATAAAGCCCTCAAATGTAATACGAATTGACCGCAAATGTAATAATGGATTTTACCGTGCGTTCTTCAGTTTGCACAACAGGGTTATCAGCCCTAAGTTGTGAGGACCAGGATTTCGCCAGTCATTCATTATCTTTCTCGGACAACCAAACTTGGACAAACTTAAGTTGTCTATGTAGTGTGTTGGACGTCATCTGTCATTCACATTTGTGGTCAATCCTTATTACATCTGAGGGCTTTATTGCATTTGTGGTCAATTATTACATTTGTGGCTTATTATTACATTTGTGGCTTCAATATTGAAGCCACAAATGTAATAATTGGCCACAAATGCAATAAAGCCCTCAAATGTAATAAGGATTGACCACAAATGTAATAAAGCCCTTCTCTGATTCGCCTTAAGGAAATTATTAATACTTGTTTGCTGTTGAAATTGTTATTTCAAGCTTCTGATTGCATGCATTACCGTATGTAGAACTCGTATCATTTGTGTGCGAATGCTTTTACCAAAAGGAGGGCGATTTGAACAATTAAACTTTGAACTTTATATAAATTACTTTTAAGTGGCATACCCTTCGGTCGCACTAAGTTTTCTCTCTGTGAGTTGATTGTCACGAAACCTGTTGTACACCGGTATCCTGTCTATGCGTGTAGTTTATACTGTTTCATATAGAGGTATACTGCTACTGGGTGATGTTACGGAGATTTTATTTGCCTCTGAAATGGTAGAGTAGCCAGCTGAAAGTAGTACGCAGTTTATTTGACAAAATTTTACAAAGTCTGGTTGCGAGGCGCTCTTCAGTATTGTAGTTGTTACTTCGGGATTGAACAAGTGACCGATGACGTGGTATACCGCTTAGACCTCGGTGAACTGAAAAGAAATGACAAGAGGCTAGCATAAATAATTGCTTACGTTCGTTCAGGTTGTGAAATGTGAATAAACGTTTCTTTTAACTTGACAGATATTCACTCCGAACATTACTTCGTTTACATTTTATAACTGGGCCTTGGTTCGGTACTTGAAAATGTTTAGTTGAGATAATAGCAACTTCAGGTTTGGTCACGTGAATGACAGATGACGTCCAACACACTACATAGACAACGTCAGTTTGTCCAAGTTTGGTTGTCCGATAAAGATATGCATGACTGGCAAAATCCTGGTCCTCACAACTTAGGGCTGGTAACCCTGCTATGCATACTGAAGAACGCACGGTAAAATCCATTATTACATTTGTGGTCAATTCGTATTACATTTGAGGGCTTTATTACATTTGTGGTCAATCCTTATTACATTTGAAGGCTTTATTACATTTGTGGTCAATTATTACATTTGTGGCTTCAACAGTCGTATTGTAATGAACATTAGAAAGTAATGTACTGTATTTTTTTTGCGTTTGTCAAAAAATCCTTACGTTTAATTTTAAAAATATATTGAACCGTGTCAGTGTGAAAACATAAGGAGCCTTTGATTTTATCTATCATTGCGAAGGACAATAAACCCCACACACATCGAGGTTGGCGGTAAGACATGGAAAGTAGAATGTATATATAAAAATCAATATTAGAAAACTCACCGTTGTAATGCAACCGAAACAGAAAATTTGAGCATGTTTTCAGTATCTTGTTTTCTTTGTCTTTTAATACTTTTAAACCTTTTAACATTGTGAATAATTTACAAAATCCATTATCCACCGGACGTAGGTCCAATTAAAATCAGATTTAATTACCGTTGTGGAACAGATAAAATAACAGAGTTTAGTTTAGAGCTGTAGTTTGAGTTCAGTTGCTGTGGAAGAACGTTGCTTAGAAAACAGAGGCTTTTTGTGAATCTGCTTTTTGCAAAAAACAGATTTGAGGTAAGTTTAATAGAATAAGACATTCTACTCCCTCGTAAAGGACTCCTATCCTTTTTTCGGATATTAGATTATACGTTTTCTCTCTTATTTTTCAGCTTAGGCTAAAGCCGGGACTATTTTAGCAAATTATAGTTTTGAATTATACAGACTTGTATTCTTGTACACTCGCGATGGATAAACCACATTGTACACGCTACAAAACAATTGAGGATTATTGTAATAACTTTTAGATGCTTTACCTAAATTCCATCAAAAACCGAAAAATAAGAAACAATAAAATTTCACACTTGAAAAATTCTTAAAATACATGAGTGTTAGCGTTAAGACCAGAGAAAGGGTGGGAAAACGCGTGCGACCGCATTGGTTTTCGCGACAAAACTAAATCCGCCATATGGTAGCGAATACGATCAATGCGCTTGAGTTTCTTCGCTGCAGAATTTGTTTGGAACCTGCAACGAAAACCGCTTTTCGGCTCTTTAATTTGATAAAGCTAACATTTGACAGTCTTTGAACTAATTTCTACATTTACATCCATTCTTTGAAGCAGTCGGCAAGAAAAAAATAGGCGCTGGCTCGAGGGTCGCTCTTTGTCGAATCGTTCCAGTAATTTTCCCCGAAATGAGTTTTACTATCACTTTTCTTCATCTCCCGATACTTTTTTTCAAATGTTCAAGTATTAATTGGCTTAAAAAAGCCTTTTCGATCCTTTTGAAGTACTTTTATCTTATTATTAAACTCTATTTTCTGCAAGTGCGCCGCTAACCGCTACATCATAATTTGATACGTTCAAGAACTTTTTTCTTCATAATTTCTTGTCGCGGATAAATGGTCTGTCTTCATTTACCTCTGTTTATGGGACAAATCTTTTGGAACTACTGTTCTGTTTGTACAGAGGATTATTTAAATCTACCTTTTCCATGGCCGTAGCCAGTATGAGGCAAACCGAGGCACTTGCCTCAGTCATTTTTCTTTTTTTTTTTCCGTCGAAAGTAATTATAAGATGTTTTTTATGAAGGGAAAGTAAGACACTACCAGCAAATAACCATGGATATTGCCTCAGTCCTTATTTTTTTTCTGGCTACGGCCCTGTTTTTAAAAGTCTTTCCATGAAAATTGTAACCATTGAGAACCATGTATTATTTTTAAGCAAAATACTGAAATCGATTTACTGATAAATAAAAAAATATAAACAGTGCACAGCCATTACGAATCGCCACTCCTAAATTATGCTTTCTGATGTTCAAAAAGCGAACGCCGAGATCATGTTTATCTGGTATATAAACCAGGAGTACCCAAAGAATCGTTTCTGTAGAAAAGCTGTTCAGAAGGACTTAGTGGCCTTAATTAAAAATTCGTAATGAATAGGCCTTATGCACGATGACGTCACCAGCTCAAAATTCACCACCAAGCCTCGTTCAGTGCACAAAATTCCTTGCAAACGTTTGACAAGTTCATGTTGCTTTTGAGTGTGTGTTCTTTTCAACTTTGCTCCTTTTAGAATACATTGATGAGATTGTCACGGGTTTACACTTCGAAAGCGAGGCTTGGGGGTGAAATAAGCAAGTCTGACATAAACATGCATAAGAGCTATTAGCGGACTAAAAACTAGAGTTTTCTTTTGTAAAATCTCGCTTCAATCTTTCAAAACATCGGAAAATTTAGCGCCTTTTGTTTTCGGAGGGATAAAAAAATGTCGTTGCGGCTACGAAATGATACAAGATCCGCTGTAGGATTTTCCGAAAGGAGAAACCAGCTTGTAAACTGCGGGGATAAATTCCTTTCCCTAAAATTTTCTGCGGCTGAAATATTCAGCGAAAAGACTCCGAAAAGCTCAAACTGTATTCGCTTTCACGTACTTTCGTTTAAAGGCACTAAAATGATATGGAAATACAGTATAACACTTTCCAATCGTTTTCCTAAACATTCCTTGTTGGGTGTCCATGGTAAACTGAAAGGCGTAATTCATTGAATGCGACGGTGAAAGCATTCTCAAATCTTCAGTTTAATTTTGAAACTCTCTTGTTACAATTTGCTTAAATTAATACTTCTTTCTTCGACACAAAATAGATTCACAAATCAGGTAGCAATGCAATAAACTAAAAATACAACATTTTGGCAAATAAAAATCTTAAAGAGAGGCCAGTGACTAAATCCGTGTACTTAAATTTTTCTTGCGATTTGATCTGGCATCTCATTGCATTGGCAGCCAACTATTGAGCTGTTCATGTCGAATTTTCAAATCAAAGTGTTGACGGTTAATGAGTCGTAATTTATGCAAAATTATTCCGGTACACGATTATCAACGGTAAATCACAGACGCCATTTCGCCGATTTTCCTAGAGGGGAGTGGCTGTACACAGGCTGAATTTACTTGGCTACCTTCGAAGCCTTCGCTGAATTTGGTGCTCGTAAATTCGCAATCGAACAACGCATTTCTTTCATGGGTCAAATGCTGTCAAGGCAAAGTCAGTTGACCGACAGACCTCTCTTTCAATTCGTTCAGTAAGTGTTCTTTTTTTTTGTTAAAAATTCCGCGTAGGCTAAATCAATTTGCTTTCTATACATACATACATACATACATATATATATCTATATATCTATATACACTGGTTTTCAAAAACATTGCTACTTGAGAAATATATATCAATATATATATATACCTTTTGTATTCCTATCAAAAACGTCACCTATTTGATGGGAATACAAAAGGTTTATATATATATAGATATATATTTCTCAAGTAGCAATGTTTTTGAAAACCAGTGTATATATATATATATATATATATATATATATATATATATATATATATATATATATATATATATATATAAACTAATTGTAAAGGTCCAGAAACCAACTTCATAAAGGTCTTTAGCTGTATTTGCTCTACGTTTCGGCCGTCGCGGCCTTCCTCAGGAGCGTACACTAGTTTGACAATAACGGTAACGGTTAGGTCAATATGAATTCAAATAATTCACTTACAATAAACAGTTAACTATGATGAAACAGCGATAACTTGACTAGTTCAAATAGATTATATATATATATAATTATATATATACACCTAATTGCAATAACGTTGTCACAGAAAAATGAAAAATGTAAAATGAAAAATGAAAAAGCCAAATAGGAATTAATTAGCTTAATCATGTCAGCGACACGCGGCACGATTAAGCGTGCAGTGGCTACTGTTAATTTAAATTAAGCGTGCATGCAGCGGCTATTGTTATTTGAAATTTACCTAGGTAAAGGTTGAAATGATATGGTAGCCGTCCATGTTGGAAATATGTTGCTACCAGGTTGATGTCATTTTCTGAGAATAACTGTTTCATGTGCACAGTTGCACTACAAAAAAGGAAAAGTACAAAGACCTGTTCTTAAACATAGTTCTTGTGCATGCTCTGAGAATTATTAAAATCTGGCGAGAATGTATTTTGTGAAGCTAATTAATTCCTGTTTGGCTTTTTCATTTTTCATTTTTCATTTTTCTATGACAACGTTATTGCAATTAGGTGTATATATATATATAATTATGTTATAATGTTATAATTATATATATATGTTAAAGTTACTGTTGATTATATATATATATATATATATATATGTGTGTGTGTGTGTGTGTGTGTGTGTGTGTGTGTGTGTGTGTGTGTGTGTGTGTGTGTGTGTATTAAAGTGTTCTTTATTCTGCTTTTCATTTGTTGAAAGTAAAACCTCCCTTCCAGAACTTTTAGAAAAAATATCCAATGCTTGTTCTTATTGTTTAACTCGCGGTTTTATTATTAGATCAAATGAAGAATGATCCTCGCAGTTGTGAACGCAATTTAAGCAATTGCGAAAAGAAGCCTGAAAAAAAAAAATTCAGGACTTCAACGGGGTTCGAACCCGTGACCTCGCGATACCGGTGCGATGCTCTCCCAACTGAGCTATGAAGCCACTGACGTTGGGAGGAGGTCAATTGTATTTTTCAGGCTTCTTTTCGCAATTGCTTAAATTGCGTTCACAACTGCGAGGATCATTCTTTATTTGATTTCATTTCCGCAGTTCATATATGATTTATTTCATATATACCTAATTCAATAAAGGTTGCTTTCTTGGTCATTGGTAATTGGGCATTGGGAAGCTATTGTTTGGCGGTCACTCAAGCAAAGCATTGCATTGTGTTCCGTATGCCCAAATGCCAAAGCCCAATTACCAATGACCAATTGCCAAAGCAACCTTTATTGAATTAGGTATATATCATTTCACGGTTTTATTATTGACGTTAACTTTCAGAGTAACAATGTGGGCCAAGCTGTTTTCTGCTTTAATGGTCATGACACTGCTTGGAATGATGGTTAATTCGTCCGATGGCATTCTTAGTAGGAGTTATCGTCAAAGGGTGGGTCGCCGATCTGAGGTTAACAATCAGGAGACTTCCCATCTAAAATATAAAGGCACCGACGCCAATTACGAAGCCGCCACTAATGACAACTACAAAGCTGCCATAGACAAGTACGAAGCTACCGAAGACAACTACGAAGCCAATTACGACTAGTACTGGAAGCCATTTTGACGACAACACAGACTGCAACGGAACTATTGATGAATGTTAAAATAAAAACAAAACTAACCTCGTATCCATGATATTTAACTTGTGGCTTAAAATGGTTTCACGATTAAAAATGTGTTATTACTTATGCGCGTAGCGGCATGAGTTATAAAATGGCCTCCGTTTTTCTTATTTTTTGTGTCACGATTTTGCATGCAAATTTCTGCACGCATATTTTAAATGGGCATTTCCGGTTCATAGCTTTGCCCGTTACACTTCCGGTTTAGTGACTCCCGGCTACTCTCACTTCCGGCAAAACATCGTTACTGAAGTGTTACGACAGCGTCTCCTACAACCCTTCTCACATTAGTAATGTTCACGTCAGGTATATATTACACTCACAAGAATGACTGGCTTCATTGTGGTACAGCCTTCATTTATAAAACATTCAATAGTAATGTGGTTTGCAGGTACGATGAGTGAATGAAAAGAGTAACCCTTCTCTATGTCGGATGTCTTCTTATCTTGTTTAAAATATTAAAATATAAATTGCTTCTTTTCTCATGGTACATTAAAATATATAAAAATGTTTCTTACGTAAGTCAGTCCTGTATTTCTCCCGTCGAGGTGAACGTTGTTTTTATATACAGCATACAACTTTCTTACGCATGCACATGAGTATAGGCTGCTTACAGCCTCTTGTTTTTTTTAAAGAAAGAACAGCGTCGTTACTTCAGCCCATCGGATTTAATAAAAAATTTGGACTTCGGGACTGGACTTCTGTGGATTATGGACTGTGGAATGCGTGTACTGACTTCATTGGTTTCTGTGGTTACTAGGTTACTAGTAACCACTATGTTGTCACCTGTGTAAGTAAGTCCGAGTTTCCGAAGCGCGAAGTTGTGCCGAGTTCACCCGATTGCTGTACGATGAGACAGTTCTGATAGCTTCGGATTGGACGACTCGATTGTCAAGGCAGTTCTGTTTGTACGTGCGCGCTTTGGATCCGTGGGAAAGGTAAACGGAGCTTTCTCGTTCTTTCTCGTTCTTTTTACTGCTTTACCAAGCACAGCTTTCACCAAATGTAGTCAAGTATTGTTTTCAAAGATTATTTTAGGTGTTTCCGTGGTTTGGAAAAAGGTTTTAGTGAAAATCGAGCTGTGAATCGAAGCGTTTGTTTGCAGAGCATGAGCTATCCGAAGTCATGATTCCAACGCCACCAGCATTTCATTTCTGTACCTTTGACCATTCAGAACTGCTTTTTTGATTAGCGAAAGCATTATGCGAGTCATCTTTCTGGATAAGATTGGCATTTTATTACACAGGAAAAGCCGGAAATTTTAGAAAGCATAATAAAAATAGGTTGCTGAATTGAATTTATTATATTTTCGCAGACGCTAGCCGGTTCCTCGCCGTAATTAGGATACAATAAATCGCCAAGACTTCCAGAAGCAGAAAATCACTGAATTCTGATACGCGTTTGACTCTTTTAATCAATGAAAGGATATTTTCATTCAAGGAAATATGAGTTTCATTCAAAAGTTTCGACCTTTTATAGAAAATATATTTTGGATTCAGTGGTCATAAAAAAAACGGCTTGCTATCAAATTACATTTCACATGAAATTTGCATAAAACAAAATTGTGTATTTGCGACAACACTTTGATGAAACTGTGAAGCCTGGAAAAAACTAATTATAGATGGCAAAATCAAAGCATTTTTTTTAAAGAACCAGCTTTAAAGGGGCAGTATCACGAGGTTCCACGCGCTGCACTGTTCACTATTCTTGCACCGGAATTTTGGACATATCACTGTTAAAGTGATTTTTTCTTTCTTGCGGCTATCAAAACGGATTTTTTGATTCAACAAATACCTCCACTTCTCGACGGCCTTTTTGAACTTGCGGAATCAAACTTGAAAACGTGGCCCGACGTTTTCAAGTTTCGACCTCGTGATACTGCCCCTTTAAGTTATGGAAACATTTCATTTCGATTTGGTTTTAAAATCACGGAGATATTTTAGTGAATGCGTCACGCAACGTTTATTTACAAAATGTTTGACCAATTCATAGCAATTATCACCAAAGATTTGAAAACTTTAAAAAAATCCCGGATTTTTGAATGTGAGTTTTCTGTTTATTTAGGGCCTACAAAAAGTTAATGGCAATCCGGGCAGGAGGGGGTATCTGGGTTAAAAATCAAGGTGCGAGGGTGGGTCTGCCTGGCCGGGAAATCCGGGCGGGGGAGGGGTAAAAAAATCATGCATCCGTCGGGGGGCGGGGGGGGGGGGATTTTTTCTGGAATAACCCATTTTACACAGGTTGCATGCAATTTAGTACCACAGGAATACTAATTCTTTATATTGATTATCAATTTTCTTTTTACAGCATGTGGGCCACATGCAGTCCTCGACTGCCTGTTTTTTTAAGTAGTCTTTTCAAATGTAACAGAAATAATTCACAGCTTGGAAAGTAATAGACGAGTGTGGATTTGATCGGGAATCAATAAATTAAATATAAATATAAAAAGCGAGTACAGAAAAATTCAGTGGTAACTTCAATCAACGCGTCTTAGAGTCGTACAGGCTAAGCGTAGCCTCTTGTTGAACGATATTGTTCATCTGGTTTCTATTTGTGCGATGATTAGCGGTCTGCGATCAGCCCTCTTGCCGTCACCATATTTAGTGTAAAGACATCTTTATATCATTTGAAACCCAGACATAATGGTCCAGTTTTGTTTAAAATTATTACTCATGCGCGAAGCAGCCTGAGGTTAAAAAATAGGCTTCGTTTTTCTTGTTATTATTATTTTTATTTTTTTGTGTCACGATTTTGCATGCAAATTTATGCGCGCATATTTTAGTGTACGCGAACTCGTCCCTGCCTCCCCTAGAAAGTTATTTTTGTCCCCTATTGTTATAAAAGGCTTCAGGAAGGTTAAACCAATCAGAATCCGTCTACTGAGCACATGTCTGGATTTTAGGGGGGACTAGAGAGAACCGGTTTGTCAACTACGGTAAAGAAAATAACATTTTTGAATGTCCATGTACTTTGTAAGAGACATTTCATAGACTGTTCCTTTGTGTTGTCAGTTGATTTTAAGAAATATGTAGGAAACTCGATCGGCCACACGGGAAATTCTTCGACATGTGCTAAACAAATTTCCTTGCGTTTCCGACAGTTTCCTCGATGCGATAATTTAACGCGTCAAGAGCATGGTCCGTCGTATTGGAAATTTAACATGCATTCTAGTTTGACTAACGATGAGGATTACCTAAAATTAATAAGTGACAGTGTACCTATATGAGTGGAGGAATTTAAAGAAGTGAACGACAAGAGAGTGCTATGGGATCTGCTAAAATATAGGATAAGACAAGTTTCTATTACATATAGTAAAGGAAAAGCCCGGATTAGGAAACAAAGATTGTCGGAAAGAACAATTGCTAAAATTATATCAGGAAAAGTGTGCTATGGATCCGTCAAAAGAAAATATAGAACAACTAAAATCTCTCAAAAATACGTATGATTCTTATTTTGATTATCTTTCGATAGGAGCGATTATTCGGTCAAGGGCGTCCTGGTACGAGAAGAGTAAGAAAAACACTAAACATTTCCTAACTCTTGAGTCTCAAAAAAAGGCCAAGAGTTGTATTCGGAAAATAGATACTAAAAAGGAAGTGTTAAGCTCTGATCCCAAGGTAATCATGAATGAGTTGGAAGAATTTTATAAAGATTTGTACGAGACTAAAAATGATCCACCAGATGAACTTTTAAATGCTTTTCTTCAAAATCCTAAAATTCCTAAACACTCACCAGACAGAGCAGCCACTTGTGAAGGAAAGTTAACAGTAAATGAATGTTACGAAAGTCTAAATTCTTTTAAGCAAAACAAGTCACCAGGTAACGATGGCCTCACTGTGGAATTTTATAAAACATTTTGGGAGTTGATAGGTGAACTATTAGCAGAAAGTCTAAATTATGCTTTTGAGTCTTTAGTCAGAGACCTCGGTCAGGTACCGTGGTCATTGATTGAATCCTCTGATGACATAGATGTTTCTGTTTACCTCTGGGAACGCCTTTTCTGTGAGGTGGCTGATGATCATGCACCCGTTAAAAAAAGAAGAGTGAAAGGTTTCAAATCCCCTTGGGTAAATAACGAACTCACAAGTCTTTGGAATGCCAGAGATTATCATCATAAGAAAAACAATCAAAACAAATTTAAGTTCACATTGGATCCGTTACAAAAAACTTCGTAATCAAGTTACTCGATACGAAAAGAAACTGAAATCTAGCTATTACTGCAACCTTATCAATGATTCTATGTCCAACAGTGAGGAAATGTGGAAATCATTGAAACAAGTGTTACCAGGATCTAAAGATAGTAAGCAGATTACATCAATCTCTATAAGTGGCAAAACATTTTTCGACTATCGGTGAAAAGTTGGCAAGGCGCTTTGGAAGTATCTTATGCAAAAGTGACGATTTTCCATTGAAAACTGGTCTGTCATTTTCTTTACAACCTGTGACGGTGCCATTTGTATTGGATCAACTAAAATGCCTAAAGCCTAACAAAGCTATCGGCTTGGATCGCATAAGTTTCAAGGCTCTTGAAAGATGGCGCTGAAGTTGTCGCACCTGTTTTAACGAATGTTATAAATTTGTCACTTTCTAGTGGACGTTTTCCGGAAAACTGGAAGCTGGCGAAGATTACGGCGTTATATAAGAACAGCGGAAAGATGGATTCCACAAGGTAATGTTCTTGGCCCGCTATTGTTTCTCGTTTATGTAAATGATCTTGCTGATGTTCTGAAAAACTGCCAAGCTTCCTTGTTTGCTGATGACACTGCTATCTATTGCTCATCTCAAACTGCTATTGATCTGGAAGCCAAATTAAATGAAGACTTAAATCACGTAAAGGACTGGTTAAACAAGCATAGACTTACTCTCAATATCAAAAAGTCAAAGCTAATGCTGATTGGTGGTCAAAAGAGACTGAAGCTATTGGGACAAGTAAATCTGAACATTAATGATGAGAACATTGAGCGAACTGGACATTACAAGTATTTAGGAGTTGTGATTAATGAAAATCTCACCTGGTCTGACCATGTTGACTTAATATGCAGCAAAGTTTCAAAACGCTTAGGAATGATAAAACGTATTAACCACTTACTACATAAGAAATTTAGGGAAATTATTTTCAATACAATTGTTTTACCAATTTTTGATTATGCCGATGTAGTGTGGGGTGATAGGTTTAATTGCACCCTTATGAACAGGCTACAAATTTTTCAAAATAAGGCTGCGAAACTAATAACTGATAAACCTCCTTTTTCTTCTAGTCATGATGCACTGAAGTTGCTGGGTTGGAAAGATTTAGAATATAGGAGAAAATTTCATAGGTTATCTTTTATCTTTAATTATATTACAAAAAATAATGATTTTATTTATGATAATATTAAGTTTGACGATATTCATGCCCATAATACTAGAAATAAATCTATGTTTTCTCTCCCCACAGCAAAAACTAACTGGGGGAAATCTAAGTCGGCTTATATGTTTTTTAATGAATGGAACTCCTTGAATGGATCACTGAAGACATCGGTAAATTTTAGGATTTTTAAAAAACAGTATTTTAATAATATATAATTTTCTTTTTTGTCCATTATTATATTTAGTTTTCATTAGTTTATTTCAATTCATCTTAATTCTATTTCTACAAATGTAATTAGCTCTTGTATTTCGAATATTTTTCAATTATTGTTGTAACTAACTTTTATATGGAGGTCCCTCATGAAAACCACCCATGGGTGATGTGGTTTCCGCCTTAAATAAATCTTTCACTTTCATTACGGAGAACTATCAGACTCACAAAAACCAGCAATTATAACCTTGTTAGAAAAGAAAGGGAAAGATAAGAGACAAATCTCGAATTGGAGACCTATTTCACTTATTAATGTTGATGCGAAAATCGGTTAAAAGCAATTGCAAGTAGACTAAAGGCTGTTCTACTGGATGTAATATATCCATTACTTCTCCAACTCTGCATCCCATAGTCTGCAGATCTACTGACCAAACAGGGGGAAAATCACCCTCTAACTCACGTCTAGTAAGCAGGTTGGAATGTCTCAACCGATTATACAAAGAGACAGGCATTTCTTCTACACAAGCTAGAAAATACATTACAGTAAAATACATTACATTTAATTTTAATGTAATGAAATGTATTTTTCTAGATGCAGAGCCCCAGCCTTTGAGCTGAATGAGCCACCCTGGTTAAATAAAGGTTTACTTTACTTTACTTTACTTTACTTTACTAGAACCCTGCTTGTGGCTGCATGGCGAAAGAACACCTCAAATGCCCATGGTGCAGCTTGGCAAAAGTGGGTTGGCTGGTGTAATCAGCAACAAATTCATCCCCTTTCATCTCCTTTATCCTCAGTTTTAGACTTCCTTACAAAGTAATTTGAAAGCAAGGCCTATAGGACAATTAAAGTCTACCGTACCGCTCAGCAATATCCATGACCCACCCACCTATTGATTCAGTGCGAGATGGAGAACACCCCATGGTGTGTCAGCTCACGAAGGGTTTATTTAATACGATCGAGACCACCACTTACACCATATACGGTTCATCAGGTCATTAGGCTTTGGAAATGCTCGTTGATAGTCCAGGGTTGTCCCTTAAACAACGGTCTCTAAAGTTGGTTATTTTGTTGGCTCACATGTACATCAGCTGATCGTGGATCAGAGTGAGTTGCACATGATCTATATTTTAGACGTTTTTACCCAGAAGGAGTTAGTTTTACCCTTCCTGAACTAACAAAAACGTCTTGAATTGGAAATCCAGCAAAAATTCTTTTCATTCCAGCTTCCCCTGAATGTTTGAATGTTGAAAGAGTACGAGAAACGTACAGAAACATTAAGAAAAAATAGGAACGCAATGCGCGCAGAAGCGACGACGAGTTTCAACTTGGCGTGAAATCAATAGGTCTGGAGTGCTCTGATAAAATCAGTGCATCACTTGGTTCCACTAGAAAAGGGTCGGTGTGAAATGCAAATTTCGGCGACTTTCGGCGACTTTCAGTCGGTGCAGAGCGTCCTGTAAATAAAATTTGCTTAAAAATGCTCATTAAACCAGAATATTGCCCCAGCAAATAATATAATACCAGAAGTAGCCAAGGACTTGTGATAGAAATTTCATTGGTAAAATGACTTTTTTCCAAACATTTTCAATTTTTGTACTTATGGTCGTAGGAATAACATATGTTTGTCAGTTGTTGATTGTTTTGTGTTTGATTGAAAACCAAAGGTGTGAATGGCCAGGTAAGCCCTTTTTATACCAGAACTTCCTGTTGAAGACCCAGTAGTGACCATTATGCATTGCGTGATAAAAACAATGTAAGTCTCGATCCTGTGAAATAAATAACAATAACAGAGGCGCGCGGAGCGTAATGGTCATTACTGGGCCTTTAAAGTCCTGGCTGACACCAATACTCCTGATATGCATGAGAAGATTTTTCACACAATTGTGGTTGCTGCATTGGCAATTGCACATTTTATCGTGTGTAAAATCAAAGCAATTCATCGTTTTTCCTTCATATTTGTGGCAAATATGGATTGGAATTTATTTTGCCATACTTGGTTGGTATAATTCTATGCTGATCAGGCTTAATATATGTCACACACGCGTCAAGAACAAGTAACATTTTTTCATTTTCAAATTATTTGAGATTAAAATTACATCTGAGTTTGTTTTACTTACGTGCAATTCAATATTTGTACATTTTGTTACAATTGATAATCAGCCCATTGTTGTCTATTCGTGTTATTGGATTGAACAGAAGATTGGACTGAATCAATATATGCGGTATTGGATTGCATATAAATTTAAGGATTGGATTGAATCAATATTCGTGGTATTGCATTAAATATAAAATTTAAAGATTGGATTGAATCAATATACATGCGGCATTGAATTGCAAATAATTACTGATCCTCGTCAAATCCTATTGTTCTCTCTCTGCATTATATCAACGATTGCAGCGTGATTAGGAGTTTTGATTCCAAGTGTCTAAGGAAAATGGTGGCGGTCCTTTTTGTTAGCAGGGGAAATTATCAGGGGTAATACTAAACGTGCTAAAACACACTAACTACAATATTAAAAATATTGCCGTTAGCCCGATTTTACCACGTTTAAGTATCCCCCTGATGATTTCGTTATGAAAAGACTGTTTGGTTTTTTGCCGCTAACATTTGTTTAAATTGGAATCTCACTATGTAATTTACAACTGAAGATAAATCTTTCTAAAATAAATAAACAGTACACAAGAAAATTATTCCAGGAGATATGTAAACACAAAGGTATTCAATTTATTATAAATCGTAACTTGTTTACACCTCGTACAAGGTTTCTCATTTATACGAAATAACAATTTTAACTGACTGATTACAAACTTCAATTTTTTCTGGCTCAATGGATTTTTCCTTTAACTCCTTTAATTTCTTCTTTTTGCTCACTGTACTTTTGTTCAACATCTTCCTTAATACATTTTTCTTCATTACCTTTGAGCTCTGCCGAAGCATCATTTACCAAAATCGTTGAAAAATCGTCGATTCGTCTTCCGATGAATCCTCGATGCTTCAACAAGTGAGCTAGGCACTGAATAAAATTACTGAGTACTCTGGGTTATAAAGTATGCAAATTTTTGTGAACATTCTCGTCAACAACAAATAAATTCAATAATAATTTTTACACATGATCATAGTTACATAATCCTCACAACAACTGAGGAATTGAGGGTTATATAATCGCCACCGCACTGTATAGTGTACGTAGTCACAATAACTGCTAATTTCATTGTTATAGCTGTATTCAAAATCAATGTAACAGCCAAAAGGGCGGCTAAAATCAAAGATACAATATATAGGGAGAACAATAGGATTTTATGAGGATCAATTGTTATTAGTTAAATAATCTTCACAACAACTCAGGATTTGGGGGTTACGTAATGGCCATCGCACTGTATACGTAGCAACAATATGTGCTAATTTCATTGTTATGGCTGTATTCAAAATGAATACAACAGCCAAAGGGGTGGCTAAAATCGAAGATACAATGCAGAGAGAAAATAATGGGTTTTGATGAGAAACAATAATTATAATAGATAATTACTTCGGCTCGCAGCATTATTAGGTATATTGCAGTCAGCTTCGGGCTGCGCCCTCAGCTTCCTGCAATATACCTAATAATGCTGCGAGCCTCAGTAATTATCTACTAAAAAAAATTTAAGGACTGGATTGAATCATAAGAAATAGTTTGAATTGAACCAACATTGGTAGCATTGATTGCACTGAATGGCTTTTATGACTTTAAATTAAACCTTTATTTAAAGGATTGAACATATATATCTAAGATTACATTTAGCTACAAACGGCTTGCCATACTCGCAGCATTATTAGGTATATTGCAGGCAGCATTATAATAATTATTATTTCTTATCAAAACCCCATTGTTTTCTCTCTGCATTGTATCTTCGATTTAAGCCACCCCTTTGGTTGTTGTATTCATTTCGAATACAGCTATAACAATGAAATTAGCACTGATTGTTGTTACGTATACATTGTGGTGGCCATTACGTAACCCCTAAATCCTCAGTTGCTGTGAAGATTGTTTAACTAATAACAATTGATCCTCATAAAATCCTATTGTTCTCCCTATACATTATACCTTCGATTTTAGCCGCCTTTGGCTGTTACATTGATTTTGAATAACTATTAATGAAACAAGAGGCTACCAGTAGCCTATACTCATGCGCTTGCGTAAGAAAGTTTTATAGTTTATTTAAAACGGGTCACGCACCCCTCCCCCTCAACGAATTTTTCGTGACACACATTGCACCACACTCAAGACATGTTGATTGAAGGTACCAATTTTTCTATACTCGCTTTGAAAATTTAATTTATTGATTCCCGATCAAACCCACACTGGTCTTATATTTCCCAAACCATGAATTATTTCTATTACATTGGGTTATTCCAGAAAGAATCCACCCCCCCACCTACGGATGGCAAGATTGTTTGACCCCTCCCCCTCCGCCCGGATTTCCTAGCCCGCTAGATCCCCCTCCTCCCGCCTGTATTTCCAAGCCCAGAGAACCCTCCTCCTGTCCGGATTTCCGATAAATTTTTGGAAGCCCTAAATTTACAGGTAATGAAAAAAAAAATACATGTAATCGGATTCAGGAGATTCTGCTTTTATAATGTCAAAACTGTAGTGATGAGTGCTATAAATCGATGAAACATTTTAAAAATAAATATTGCGTGACGCAATTTCAAGACCAAATTGAAATGAAATTTTTCTATGAAGCTACAACCCTAGCCAATACTTCTTGGGACATTCACTGAAATTGCACGCAAAAATACGCTTCCCTAATATATTCTTATCCTACTGTTCAGTATGCTTCTGAATGTGTTATCACATACTATTTCAGTCCTCCTCCCCCCTCCCCACAGCAGTGTTGATTGCCGTGAAAACAATTTTGTACCCGTGAGGTCAACATTGGACTGGGGGGGGGGGGGGAGGGAATGCGTAAAATTGCAGAGTTATATCGGAAGTGTCCCAAGAGTATTGGCCAGGGTTGTAGTTCCTTAAATAACTGCTTTGATTTTGCCATGTATTAGTTTTTCAAAGTGTTGTCGCAAATACACTTCGTTTCATGCAAATTTCGTGTGAAATGTAATTGATCGCGCGCTGTTTTCTCATGATCATGAATCCAAAATACTTGTTGCAAAGGTCAAAACTTTTTAATGAAACTCATATTTCCTTGAATGAAAATGTCTTTCCCTTGAATAAAAGAGTTAAACGCTTATCAGAATTCAGTGATTTTCTGCTTTCGGAAGGCTTGGTGATTTATTTATCCTGATTACGGAACGCTACCGTCTGCGAATAATATTAACTTATAAACATCACAAAATAATATTTAAATTCAGCAACCTGCTTTATTATATCTAGTGTTTTCTAAAATTTCAACTTTTCCTGTGTATATAGAATGCCATTCTCATCCGTAAAGATGATTCGCATCATGTTTTCGCGAATCAAAAAATTTTGAAAGCAAACTTTATTTCAGAAAGCGCTATTTAACTTAATTATATTTACTAGCGTGCCTTTACCGTGATTATTGGCTTCACGAAGAAATTATTCGAACAAGTTTGATGGCAATTTGCCTTTACACAGGAAAAAAGACAACAAATTCTCTCAGTTGAAAGTTTTATTCAAATATGTATTTGTTTAGTCTCAAGAGAAAATCGCGTTAAATTATCGCATCGAGGAAACTGTCGGCAACGCAAGCAAATTTGTTTTGCACATGTGGAAGAATTTCTCGTGTGGCCGAGTTTTCTAAATATTTCTCAAAAAGCACTGATAACCCTATTGCAACCCTATTCTAGACTAAACACCAAAAAAACCCTACCCTATCCTAGACCTATTCCAGACTCGCTATTTTCCAGAAACTTGTTTACTATCATAGTTATTAGTTAACAGGGGTCAGTAAAAATGCTGTACTACCTGCCGTACCGATTCTTAAATGCCATTTGCCAGAAAACCTTGTCTAAACTAAATTCTTCACGTAACTGACCAGTTTCGCGGAAAATGATACCCTCTGAAAAATCTCTGATTACTATACCCTATCCCAGACTAAACTGCCTGAAAACCATACCCTTCACAGCGGCACATACCTATATGGCTCAAATATGGGAGTATTCCCCACCCCCCACCACCCCCCCCCCCCCTCCGGGGGGTTTGGATATCCTGATGAAACACTGTTCCTCGTGCCGGTTTGATTTATTACTTCAAACCTCCTTCGATGATAGTGATTTCCTTTAATTGGTTTCTTTTCATGAATTACAGTATTACCATGCTAACTCGAACTCGGTCATATTAACAATTGAACACCCAGCTAACTCGAACTAATTTTACTTTCCTTTGGATAAAAATTCACCCCGTTAACTCGAACTCTCCGGAAACTTCAAAGTTTCAGAACGTAGATCTCAGCCTTTGTTTTGTCCTTTTAAGGACAAATATGTTCTTAACTATGAATTATTAATTATTAATTATTAATTATTAATTATATAATTATTAATTATGAATTTAATGTTCTTAAATATGTTCTTAACATTTTGGTTAAAATTCCCAAACCAAACGTTCTTATCAAAAGGCTCTTACAAAACAAACTAATTGTACCAAAGTGACTCGTGATTGTGATTGAATGATAAAACCACAATACCTTATTATTAACAGGATACTTGAAATTCAACACCAACCCCGCTAATTCGAACCCGGGAGTTCGAGTTAGCGGGGTTCTACTGTATTAATGGGTTTGGGACATATATTTTGCAATATGCTTATGATAGCCTGATGAATGGGTCTCATCTTCCAGCAATAAATGAAAGGATTAAGTAACGAATTAAGAAAAACCAGTACGTCAGTGAAAGACATCACATTCGGTGGAATCTTAAGATCTTGTCCTGTTACTAAAACACCAATAAGACATATGTTTGGCAAATAGCAAACCAAAAGCACAATATACACATAGAATACAGCAACAGCAGATTTTTTCTGCCTTGCATCATTTACCACCTGTTCATAATTCTGTGCTACTTGTTCTGTCTGCAGGGCACTAATTTGTTGGGAATGGTGTCGTGCGACCAAATAAATCTTGAAGTAAAACAATGCTGTAGCAATAAGACAAACAATCAAAATTATAATAATCATGGCTAAGCTTCTCTGATGTGGGATCCACAACCCAAGAAGTGAAAGAAACGCACTCAACACCCAAATTGAGATCACCACAGCAACAACACGCTTGTGGGTCACAATTTCTTGGTACCTGAGATGGACATAAATAGCCAAGAATCTGTCAAAAGCTATAGCTACAACAACGAAGAACGAAACAAGACATAGTAAAATAGTAAAGATGCGCAACGCTTCCCTTGTGTTATTGAAAATGTTCACATTGTTTTGATTCATGCTCATGACTTGACATGCAATGTACAAGGGTTGGACCAGTAGTCCAACACCAAGATCAGCAACAGAAAGACTCAGGAGCCACGTTTTCAGATTCTTTAGTAATCCAGAAGTTTTTCTCAGCGCATGTATTGTTAAAATGTTCAGCATGATGGTAGTATATGATAAAAAAGCGGTGATGACGCATACAGCGATAGGTATCGTGTTATCAGCATCTGCCATTGTAGAGAACTTTTGAAGAACTGATGCAGCACGAACAAGTTTCTCCAGTGGGCACTTTCCACTTTAAGTTTTGTGTTATCTTTCCTTTTAGAACTGAATGGAAAGGCCGGATGGACTGACCATGACGATGTTTCACTCTGTCTGACCAGTTTTGTTAGGGATCTCTGTTGTTTACTTCTGATATATTTTAAAACTGCTTCAATAAACGCATTGCTGAAGGAGAAAAATATAAAATACGTTAGAACCCAACGCAACCATAGCTAAAACACAGAGACTATGCAAAAACATATCACAAAAATTGGTCGAGTTTAACTTATGGCTTAGTTATTTTAATATAGGTCTTTTACCGAAGTAGCATTTTAGCTCGTCCTGTTAGAAACAACAAAGAAAGCTGAGGCAAATGGAATTTAATTTTCTGTTTGCGAGAAATGATCCCTTTGCAGGCAACTGTGGTTAATAAACCCTTTTCTGCTGTGGTTGACAGCAGGGCCGTAGCTAGCATGAGGCGAACCGAGGCATTTGCCTCGGTAAAAATAAAATGTTATAAACTAGTACAAGCATTGGATCTCTGTTGTAAGAGGCTATGCATAAAAAAATGAAAGAAATATAATTACTGTTAAGCCTGAACACTGACGTGATTGGAGTTTAATTTTTTGTTTCCGTCAATGTCATTAATTTGCAAGAATTAAATATTAAGTTTTTTTACAACCTTGCGGGGTGCTAAAACCTACCAGTCATAAATATAATTACTACAGCAAAAAATAAACTTGAAAAGCAGGTCAAAATCAGTAAACTGTGAACGTTTTATACTACTACGCTTATCAACCGCTGAAAACAGGAATGGCTTGTATGGCCGACACACAATCATTGCTTGGGTTATTTTAATCTACCTATATCAATGGTAAGCCAGGAAGGCCGGCCATGCATGGGGTGTTTGACTCCTTTTTCATCCTTGCTCTAGAAAATTTGATGTCAAGTCTTGATCTGGGCCTCAATGTGGGGACGTTTGACCCTTAACAAGGAGGGCTGGAGCGTAATTCCCATCGTGTTGTTCGTGGCGACCATTTTGAATTCACAAAGACACAGACTCGTTGACACGGAAAAGCTTTGTTGTCTTAACACGAAGCGAACTAATTTTAGTTGAAAGAAATCTTAAAGGCAATAGACTTTTCGCAAAAACAAATGTGCTATCTAATAATGTTTTTAATGTAGTTTTGCTCAAAGTACAAACTTTACGAAAACGAATCAAGTATGTCGTGTCATACAACGTTTCACTTGTTTGGATTTTCACGTGTGTCGAAGCCTAAAGCCTGGTTTCCATATAATCGCAACGATCGCAACGATCGCAAGGATTGCAGCGATCGTTACGATCGACGATCGCTGCGATTCTTGCGACCCTTGCGATCATATGAAATTTTTCTATCTCTGCGATCGCAATCGCAACGATCGCAACGGTTGGTTTCCATATGATCGCAAGGGTCGCAAGAATAGCAGCGATCGTCGATCGCAACGATCGCTGCGATCGTTGCGATTATATGGAAACCAGGCTTAACATGCATCGCCTAAATTTTATGATCAGTGCGCAGTTTGAGGAAACATTTGATGAGCTTTGTTTGATAAAAGGAGAAATAACGTCAGCATATTATGATAGCAGTTGACATAAAAGAATGTTTACGTCCAGAGGAACACACCTGAGACATAATCCATGCGTCTTTACTCAGTTTTAACTATATTTTCCAATACTCGACTCCATCTCACGAGATTATTCTTTCGAGTTGGTCAGGGTCCATTAAAAATTACTAATTATGATTACAAAAGAATGTGTAATTAATAGTCAATATAAATAAATAACAGCCTATGTCATAAGCAGTAGACCAAGGTTGGCGTATAAAGAGTAAAGGGAGCATGGCTCTATTGTTGACTCTTGATGGAAAGGCTTCTGACAAGCATCTTAGCTCTTCCAATTAAGATGCATGTTAACAAAGAACACACCGACATAGCGAGTAAACTGAGCCATTTGCAGCTGTACGTGAGTGTTGTTGTCTTTGTGAAAAGTTTGCGCACCCACTTCATGATCATTTTTTGGTTTTCGAGGTTTAAAAAAATACTATTTCTTCACCTTGCTCATACCAGTTTGCCTTGGATCTTATTCTATTTACCTCGAATGATGTAATTGTAGAGTAAATGATGTAATTGTAGAGTGAATCGTTATATTTTGATGGGAGGTAAATAGAATAGAAAAAAATAGGTTTAAAAAAAAATACTATTTCTTCACCTTGCTCATACCAGTTTGCCTTGGATCTTATTCTATTTACCTCTTTGGTTTTCGAGGTTTAAAAAAAATACTATTTCTTCACCTTGCTCATACCAGTTTGCCTTGGATCTTATTCTATTTACCTCGAATGATGTAATTGTAGAGTGAATCGTTATATTTTGATGGGATTATCTCAAGCGATGAGACCCGAGATCTGAGATTATCCTAGGCTTTTATAAGTCCCCGCTTATGATTATAAGGTTTTTTTTTACGGTTTACTTTCTTGTTGGTTGAAACAATGGATAATGTTTCGAAGTCAAAGGATTATCAAAAGCTTGAAACTTAATTACAAAACATCAAGAACAACCAAAACAAGAGGCTCCAAGCAGCCTATACTCATGCGCATGCGTAAGAAAGTTTTATGACATATTTTAAACATGATAAGAAGGGTCGAAGATGTCCGACATGGCCAAGAGTATTCCTTTCATTCAGTCATCGTTCCTTCAAACCACGTTGTATACTATTGATTGTTTTGGAAATGAAGGCTGTACCACAATGAAGCCAGTGATTCTTCTAAGTCTTATATATACCAAACGTGAACATTACTAATGTAAGTAGGGTTGTAAGAGACGCTGTCGTGACACTTAAGCCTGGTTTCCATGTGATCGCAACGATCGCAACGATCGCAGCGATCGTTACGATCGACGATCGCTGCTATTCTTGCGACCCTTGCGATCATATGGAAACCAACCGTTGCGATCGTTGCGATCGTTGCGATCGTTGCGATTGCGATCGCAGAGATAGAAAAATTTCTATCTCTGCGATCGCAGTCGCAACGATCGCAACGATCGCAATGGTTGGTTTCCATATGATCGCAAGGGTCGCAAGAATCGCAGCGATCGTCGATCGTTGCGATCGTTGCGATTATATGGAAACCAGGCTTTAAGTGACGCTCTTTTACCGGAAGTGAGAGTAGCCGGAAGTCACCAAACAGGAAGTGTAGTGGCAAAGCTATGAACCGGAAGTGCACAATTTAAAATCTGCGTGCATAAATTTGCATGCAAAATCGTGACACAAAAAATAAAAAAGATAATAACAAGAAACACGGAGCCGAAAGCTTACCTCATGCCGCTTCGCGCATGAGTAATTAACGTTACGTTGTTTTCGATTCACGAGATGCGTCTTAGAGCCCGTTGAATTTAGTTTCTGTTTTTGTGTTCTGTTGATGTAGTCAGCGGAACACTTATGTCCGTAACGTCTTCAAGAGAAGATTTTCGTATAAACAATAGAAAAGGTGGTAATTATAGAGGATTCGCAAGCGAAGAACTGACGAAATCGAAAGTGGTTCCGATAATTCTCTTACAATTCTTCATATGCTCACAACTCGAATAATATTCCATTTGTTCACTTCATTGAAAGACTGAGTAGACTATCAAAATTTCAGAATTTATCTGCTCCTACAAATTATTTCAGCAGTCTAATGCGAAGCGAAATCGCACGACGACTCTATTTACTTGAGACTGGGCGAAATTATAATTCATCATGCTTACGTATACCTTCGAGAATTCATAACTCGAATAATATGCCAATGATTCACTTGAATTAAAGACTGAATTACGGCTACAGTGTAAGCGATCAAAATTTCAGAATTTATCTGCCACTACAAATTATTATTATTACTTTTTTTTTAATTTTATATGTTTTATTATTATTAAACAAGAAAAAGTAGTGTTACATTACAGAAAAAAAAAGAAGTCACAAATACATTACAACAATTAAAGACTGAATTACGGCTACAATGTAAGCGATCAAAATTTCAGAATTTACCTGCCACTACAAATTATTTCAGCAGTCTAAAGCGAAGCGAAATCGCATGACGACTCATATCATATCAGTTTTTAACCGGCTAGCCCGGACCCAGTCAGGGTCCGTATTTTTTGAGCTGCAGGTAAATTTGGATGTAGGCCAAAACTCAAAACCCAGGTTTTGTCTAGAATGTTAGCGGCAGCGCCAACTAAATATTTTTCTGTCTGAAATTTCCATTCACATACACTTTACGCTAATGCATTACCACAGCCTAATGGATAAAACCAATCGAATAATGTCGACAGGTGGCTAATTGATTTTAGATCTGAATTACTCAGCGAGATATAACTTTTAGAAATGTTAAAATTTTTAGAATTTAGATTTTTTTACCCAGTTCTACTACAGGGTGCTATAACATTCAGTAACACGGGAACATATTATTCATCTGCATATTTGGATGTCAACAAAAGAAGTCGCCAGTTTAAATTGTCCAAAACTGAAATTTGTGGACAATATTAAATTACCTTCGGAGTTCCTCTCCCGTTGTAATTTGCATGGCTTACTGACACTATTTTAATCGGTAATGCGAGACTCGGTGCTGTTGAACATTAGAGAAACTGATGCCGATGATGATAATACAAGAGAGCCAAAAGGTGGTAACTATCCAAAAGGAAATTAGCAGAGGGTAATGAAATATATTTTACATCGTAATGAACACACATTTGCAAAAACATTGTGTGTTCATTACCATGTAAAATATATTTTATTACCCACTAATATATATTACGTATACATCTATTACGTATACAGACAGAATTTCGATGGAAACATATAAAAAAATATACAAAATATATATATTTCTTAAACAGTAATGCTTATTCGTACATCATTTGTCTAGATTTTCCTTTCAGCAACAAATTTATTATCAACAATAAGACATCTTTGCCGATATTTCGTCTTTATTTGCCCTGCCCAATTAAACAGAGACGAAATAGCGGCAAAGATGAATTTTTACGTCTTATATCCAGTTATTGTTGATTATTCTATTTTTTCGAAAAAATTATTTTATTCATGGAGAGCATGGATAGAACAGAATGGATCAGAATTTGAATTTCAAAATTGTCACGGCATTGTGGGCCAATATTAACTTGTCATCGCAAAAACACCTGCCAATACTTTCACATTTTAACTGAATATTCGTTAGCTAAAAGAGGACAACGATCATAAAAATATGAAATGTGTTGGCATTCCATTAACAGCGTTTCTAGTTTGGTAAATGTTGGAAACGTTTTTCGGTGACTGTTATCAGAATTGTTAGACATATACGAAGAAGCGGCTTCAATGTATTGCGACCACAATATACGTGTCTATTGAAATGATTTCAAATGATTTAAAAAGGAAAACAATGAAAAGAATATTCTTAAGTACTCAAGGGGGACTAACCAGCTCGTGTTTCCGATATCACTGATCATGAAGACACGTGCACACTGATGAAGAAACGCTGCCGCATCAAACTTCAGTGTTGATGTCAGTTTTGGCCGCAGCATCAAACGATCGCGTCAGTTCGATTCTAATAACAGGAAACTTAATAATTCATATGTTTGTCAGTTCTCAGGTCACGCACCAGTTACATCAATCAATTAATCGGATGTTTACCATTTGAACAAATCGTGAAAATAATTTTTAATGATTTTATACATGAAAAAGTTCTTTAAAATGTTTTAAAATTTTATTTTGAGATTTTGGAGCCATGGCATTGTGGGCAAATATTTAGTTTTAATCGCAAAGGCCGACTCGTGAAGAGTTAAGAGTTCTAAAAGGCTATCAATATTTGTTAGCTTAAAGGCTGCAACTCCCATGTAATTATATTTAAGAAATAATGAAAATGTTTTGGTCTTTTATATGAAAGATTGAAAAATTATTTTTTCTTAGGTTGGTAAATTTAACAAATGTTGGGAATTTTTGTTTCGGTGACCGTTATTATAATATGAAACACGGTAAAGAAATGGCCTCAAACGACCTTTTTTTTTTATAGGAAATTAAGTTGTCATAGTAATTTATGTATTCGAAATAAACGCTACTTAACCCGGAAAAAAGGAGCATTTTCAAAAGACGAAGAAAAATATGACGCGACTGAAAAAAAAATACCCAACAATTTGTGATCATAACCGGTAGAGACAAATTGTTCTTTACTATTGATATATTTTTAGTTTCCGTGTTACCTTTTTGACTTCATAATGACTTGAAACAGCGTCGAAACGTCGTCGATTTTTATAATTTTTCTTATGGACTTTAAGAACATTTAAGCATTCAATTTTATCAAAAAAATATATTCCAAATCTTGTCTCACGAGCGTTCTTCAGTTTACACATTGAATTTACATTGTATAAAGAACCCAACATCTTGGCAAACGATGAACGCATGCAAAATTGTGTGTTATGCTAAAAACAAGGTGCTCAATTTACGGATAAAGTTATCCGGCTCCAGGCTGTAGCCGAAAAGGTAACATCGCCGTTACGTGTAATCGCTTTGAAGAACTCTGTCGAGGATAACTAAAGTGATCTTCAAAACACATGCTTGTCGAAAAACATGAAGAAACTAATTACTAAGAAAAGAATATAAACTAACAAACCAAAAATACTAAGCATTACTAGAGACAAACTAACCAGCTCGTACGTGCGTAGGTTATTTCGGGTTTCACTGAAGAGACGCTAAAGACGACACAAAGAAAAACTACCCGCAGCAACAAACTTGTTTAAAAAAGGTTCACTGGCGAAAAATATAATTCACATGCGCAACGTAAAATATCACGTGATAGATTTCGAGCAGTGTTATTGGCTACGAGGCGAAAATGCCCTCGAGATGTTGTCGATAAGAGTAATGGCTGTCGTTTTTTTTGTTTTTGGACTTGATGACAATGATGATGATAACTTATATTTAAACTAGGGTTGTTGGAGCTGACTGCTGGACTTGTAGTTTTGTAACCACTAGAAGAGATCGAAGAATCTTTTGGTCGAATTGATAACTGAACTGTGTTGTCCAGAACGTTTAGCATTCTGGGACCGCTTGATAAATGCGGCGGATCGATCTATTTTACTGAGATCGACTTTGTTATTGCTGTCTTGCGAGGAGAAGACATGACAAAAAGGTGGGTCATTTTCACATTATTGTATGCTTAGTGCAAGTCTCGTGTCATTCGGTACAACTGGAAATTGTAGAGAGGTGAAAAAAGATGTTTGAGCTTTATGCTGGTATATAAATTAGCTTGTACCAAGCTAAGTGGCAGTAAAATGGTGATTTTGTAGAAAGTGTAGGTCCTTTTTGGGCACAAATTCGACAAGATTTCGATCGACTATTTAAAGTTTTTAAAGAACAATATTTGGCTGTAAAAACTACTCCTAAAAGAATGATTTTGACGCGCTTGTAATTAAGGGGATTAATGTTTTGTTGTGAATTGTTTTGGGTTCAGATATATAATCATCTACACGCGACTATTCAATGTACTGAATTCTACGTGCATTTTGAATGGTCATTACCTGTATGTATGATTTATCAGAGTACAGACGCGCAGCTGGCGTCACGGATAATTTACTTTCTGTGTTTCATCCAACATGGCGCACGGTTTTGAAAAATGTGAACGAGATTGTTCCGTTAAAGTCAAGTAAAACCATTGAAAAAATGTTTAGCAGAAACTATTGATAATAAAATAAGACGAAACCGAAGCGAAAATAAGTTTTGTTGGCGTGGAAATGTTCTTCCCTGTTTGTATAAAACTAATAGATTTATTGTCGCCGTGTGTCTGTTCAGTTATAGATCACACAAGACGTCAAAATGCAGTGATAACATCAATGACAATGATCTATAACTGAACAGACGCACAGCGAAATGGAATATTCAAATTGTTGAGGAAACTGGCGCTAATCGAGAAATATTATGTCTCGTAAGAATGAGAGGTTTAGGTCGAATGTATTCCGGAGCAAATTGCAATTGTTCCAAAGGTGCTGGTGCTTAACTTAGCTTGAGGGGAGAATGAACTCAAAAATGTTTGAGTGTATTTTTTCAAATGACCGCTTTTTAGTGTATTATTTGTCTGTCGAAGGGATAAAACCGGAACACCTTCGAATGTCAGTTCGTACCAGTTTATATATCGTAGCGGATAAAAGTGAACTAAAAATAGGTCAAATTAACTTATAACGGCCATGATTAAGATAACAGGAGTTTTGTAATAGGAAACGCTTCCTTACAGATATTCAACTATTAAAATAGTTTAGATTTGCACTTTTAACTAAAAAAGCGCTACTTATTGTTTCCTTTAGGCACACGATTGTGTAGTGTTTTTTTTTGTGGACTAAAACTGATCTTTGGGCACTCAAATTTATTTGAACCGTCCAAACTGCCCTTGATGGCCACAGTCGTCATATTATTTGTGACGTTATCACTTTTTACGTCAAAAGATGTTTATGACAACCAACTCATGCGGAATAGAGAAATCGTCTAAAGCGTGCTGAATTGAGGACGATCCCCTGAATTGAGCCATAGAAACACGCAAGAAACGCAGTAAATTTGACTGAAAAATCAAAGGAAAAAATGGTTTACCGATTGCTACTTTTTGTTAAATATTCAGTCACTTTCTCCAGCATTTACTTGAATACTTTTCCTGTCAAAATAAAGTCTAGTGAGCAGCCAGCAACAAGGAAATCAAGAACGGGAAAATTGAATAAAAAAAAGGAAAGAGAAAAAAAAAATTAAAATTCAAGCAGGTTTTATCGTTTTCTCGTTCAAAAACTGACGAAGTATTCCGAAATGAAAAACTGGGTGATACACTGGAAAGGAAGGGGTTGTTAGTTTTGTGTTGTAAACGACGTGTTTGCCAGTTTCGTTGCAATTTGTCCAGAATGTGGTAAAAAAAGGGCATTAGTGGTTTCAAATTGCCCTTTTATGCTAAAACTCCAGGAGTCATTGCTTTGAATAAGATAGTGTTGCAGTTCGCTGTTCTGATCGGACTCTCATTTTCAACTATTGTACGTTCCAAAATAAGTTGGCATGGAAGACATTTTTTCTTAAAATTAAAAAAATAGATATTTGTAATACATGTAGAGTCTAATTTAAGCCTTTTTTAATCCTTTTTATAATAACTTGCATTGAAATCCCTCCAGTTTTGACGGATTTTATAGATGTCTGTGCAATATATATCGTTTGGAAGGGGTGGGAAAGTCCTGTCCTTCGAAGTTATGTTAGGTCAAGTTGAGTTCCTTAATGTCCTCGGAAACTTGGAACAGCAAACAACAACAGCACATTGCGGTGGTTGGGTTCTGGCCCCAAAATCGTCCATTTATTAACAAACATAACAAACCCTAGCATAATACAGTACGGCTATACACATGTACATATCCGCTTCATGAGGAGTTTCTAGGCATATTCAGAAGTAGAATGACAACAACCATCCGAAAATATAAAGCTCGATTACGTTGAAGATATCGACACAAAGGTGCCAGAACCACAATGGCTAAATATCCGTTACACATTACTTTTAAGCAACCTAATTATCATATATTTGAATACCAAAACCCAGGACCTCCCTCGTCCATAAGGAAATCATTTCTCTTTCCGCTACTTATTCATTGCATTCATAATATGGAATTCCTTATACTTGTAATTAACAGTATGTTGAAGTATTTCATTATGATTTTCTTTAAACTTGTTCACCCCCTCCCTCACCCGAATCTGTGATAAAAATAGCGCCTTGTGATTTGACGAGTTAAATCAGAGAACATTTGTTACAAATACGGTCTTGTTTTCATTAAACTTTCTCATCTGCACTTCTAGGAAAAGAAAAGTGCAAACGGGTGTCAGCAAAACGCGGGGTCGGGGCTGGGGTCGGGGTAGGATTAGGTCTAGGATTAGGTATAGGATTAGGTATAGGATTATGTGTAGACCCCGACCCCGCGTTTTACTGACACCCCATGCAAACTTATTGTTGATGATTATGAAGAATCCATGCTTGCATTTGCTTAGGAATCTTGCTAACTGTACAAAAAATTGGGAAAGAGGTGCTTCTTGATCAATGGAAAACTTGATAAAATATTGACACTTGTGCGTTACTCCCTTACCTTTTTTTACTAGAGAAGATGAAGTTGAGGCTGAACAATGGAAATCATACCAGCAAAGGTGTCTGATGATGACTGTGTACATTAAAACAACAACTTACGGTCACTTAACAGGTTATTCCAGACAGAGACGGCAAATGAAATTAATAAATTAATTAAAGTAACTTAACAGTAGAGTTTTGAGTTTTGTACTCAATTATTTGTTGTTGTTTTCCTGTGGTGGGGGTTCTACACAAATCCGTGCTGCAACGAATGATCACCCAAAAAAATCCTCCAAACACCTGTTTACACTGAAAATGCTTTACTTCTACCAAACTCTTACCCCAGTACAATGTCTTCATAGCCGAGCTTCTTCGCGTCCAAAGGCACGAAAACTATTCACATGTGTATTTTCGGCAGCTGCTGGCTAGGATGGAAATGAATTGCCTGAACTTTTCGCTAAATTTTTCAAGTTGTTCCTCCGTGTCTTTGAAAAATGGTTTTATATCTCGCTTGTTGGGTGCAAAGAAAATTGTATGCACGATTGATTAGGAGCTGAACAGAGTTTAAACCAAAAAATAAAAAACAGCCAAAAAAAAAGTCATTTTGACATAGCTCCCGTTTTTAATTCAGTTCCCGCAAAAAGTTACTTCCCGAAATTTTTTCTGCATTAATTTTCCCCACTACTGAGATTCCCTTGCCTGCGCACTCAAACATCTCCTGTTTCCTTTACTTCACGCGGAAAACGACGTCTGTGTAAGCGGCCCGCACTCTGACTGGACGCTTGACAGTATAGGCATTGTTTATTTCGACAATCCTCTCAATCTGTGGATCCTCAAGAGGCAACCTTTTAAATAAATGATTGTAAATTCATCTAAAGCTTCACTGAAAGAATAGCATCCCCTGAAACTCGCTATTCTCTACTTACTACTCTCTACTCTCACTACTACTACTGGAAAATAAAATTTCATTGCAGAACTTGTCCGTTACAATAAAACATTTCGGTGAATGTTCCGGCTTAAAACTACATGAAGATAAAACTGAAGCTTACTGTCTGGGCAGCAGCCATAACTGTGGAAAGTCAACGAACCTATGAAGATTCTTGGTACTATTAGTATATCATGATTGCACGTATAACTGGCGATTAAAACAAGAACTAAATTTCAACACCATCCTAGATTCTCTTATAAAAAATCCTTAAATTTTTGGCAATGGAGGAACCTGACGATAATGGGTAAAGTTCAGGTCGTAAAGGCTTTTGCCTTACCCAGATTTATGTAGCGCGTTTCCCTGATTTGTTCTTGATAAACCCATAATTAAAATAGCCAGTTCCATGATGTTTAATTTCATCTGCAAGGGAAAGGATAAAAGCAAGCGGTTAGCTCTCTTCAGTGATTATAAGAAGAGCCGTCGAAGTCAGTGAGGCCTACAAAATATACTGATTCTGCACTGACTGGCAAGTAATATAAATGTTTATACGGTAATTCAAGGTTGAGCGACGCAAGTGTTCACTAGCAGGCTTCTATTCTACAGAACATCTATCAAAACTATGTCTACATGTACAAATGCGTAAGACTATTTCGTAACAAAATACATCGCTGAATCATTGCGTGTTCGATCTAGGGGTTGACACATTATGCCGGCATAATTTCGAGCATAATACTATAGGTGGAGCATCGAGCATAATGCCGGCATAATAGTGCTATTTTGCCGGCATAATAGTGCCATTTTGCGACATAACAGTTATTTCTTTTTTTATAGCTACTATTGTTCGTTTATTAAGTAAAAACTACAAAATTTTAAGCTATTTTAATGTTCTACGTGGTTTACGTTACTATTGGGTCCCAGTCACTGTTTGTTTTGCGCGCCAGCTCACAGTGATATGTGTATCCCCGTGATATGTGTACCCCCGTACACATATCACTAGTGATATGCGTATCCCCTTCCAATATGGCTGCCGTGTTTTGTGTATCCCCCGGTACCCTCCCAGGATACCCAAATCCCTAGTGATATGTGTATCCCTTTCACATGCGAAATTTCCGGTGAAGCCTTTAAAATATGGATAGCACAAAATATAGAAACCTTTTCGAATATGTTAAAAATCGTGAGTATCCACCGTAATTTATCATAATTTACCAAACAAGAGAAATTAATTTTACAACCATTTGCCACTGAAATTTCGAGTTAGACCCAAAATTGGAGTCGCTATTTCATTTGGACAAGCAAAAGGACCAAAAGGATGGCACAACGATCAAGCGACTTGTCATCAAAGAAGACGAGAAAGCGAGGGCGTTTAAGAATATGCACGTACTAAGATCGTGACCGTCATCGGTTTTGATAAGAGACCTTTCATCCTCGAGAAATGTCCGTTTACAAGACTGAGCGCAGATTATTTTTTGCGCCTCATGTAGAATGGACATGAGTTTAGATAAATTCGGATACCGTATGCTCATAAATGTTCTGAGATAACATCGCTGTTCACCCTTGTGCAACCTTGTCAGCAAGAAACGTACGAGGTTGACACTTGTGAAAACTAACAGAAAATTATATTTTTTATACAGAGGCTATGAGTACAACCGAAGGCAGTACTTGCACGGTGGTTGGTTGCTAGGGCTTTTCCTCCCGCACCTCTCAAAACTGAGAGTTTTAGGCTATAGACAAAAGTAGAATGCATCGAATCTAACGAAACTTGGAAGGAAAGTAGGTGGATAAATTACCTATCAATTGGTGATTATTTCATCCCATTTGACTGCTATTGTGACGTCATAAATAATGCCCAAATTTGGCATCAGAATTAAAATTCAGGAAAAAAGTGTGAAAAATATTGTATTAGTTTTCAGTATAAAATTCTATGATTTCTGGTGAAAACCCCATCTCAAACGGATAAAAAGGCGTAAAGCTACAGCTAATTAAGGAAATTCAAATTTCCCGCCAAATGACCATATATGGTCAAACTTTAGGGGTATTTAAACGCGAAAACAATGAATGTAGTCGCAACGGAGAAAAGACAAAGTTGCATAAAATCAAAATTGTAGTTTTTTGAGTTTACGATGTGTGGTCTATGATACGGGTTTCGTAACGAATTACGTCAATGTGACGTCATAATGACGTAATTCGTGATGAAATACGCGTCATAGTACGATGTGTGGTCTATGATACGGGTTTCGTAACGAATTACGTCAATGTGACGTCATAATGACGTAATTCGTGATGAAATACGCGTCATAGTACCATACATCTTAAACTCAAAAAACTACAATTTTGATTTTATGCAACTTTGTCTTTTCTCCGTTGCGACTACATTCATTGTTTTCGCGTTTAAATACCCCTAAAGTTTGACCATATATGGTCATTTGGCGGGAAATTTGAATTCTTTAATTAGCTGTAACTTTACGCCTTTTTATCCGATTGAGATAGGGTTTTCACTAAAAATACTTTTTTTCTGTCGCAAAAGTGTCTGTAAAGTTTTGAACACTGCTTTTCAAATTTTTAATGTTGTTACTAAAAATAGGTGGCACTTATGACGTCATAATTTCAAGAAAAGCCAAAAAAGCCTTCACAATGGTAACAATTTAAAGAAAAATTTTCTCCAATTAAGATGTTCTAATGTCTTGCTTCATTTAGAATATAAACTACTCCTCTGTGAACCAAAAAACGAGATTTAGAACTTTGCGGGAGGAAAAGCCCTAGCAACCGACCATCGTGTGGGTATTTATTTTGTGAATAGAAAATAATTTCCGTATAAAAGGAGTATTAAAGGATTTTGCGCTACCCGATCACGAACAAAGTTGTGTGTTTCATCGAGTCAAGTCTCGAGTCTCCCGAACTGGAAAGAATCCTTACTTTGCTGGAGTCATAACTGTTGCTAAAAATGGAATGATATTACCCGGTTTAAAAGCAAATTCCCAGGCTAATCTAGATGCTGGAATCCGAAAATGTATAAAAGAGTTATAAAATTTATGCCAGCATGTCACTTTTGCTATACTAGTTCGCTGCAATGGGAGGGGTAGTGCATCCCCACCTGGGATACGCATATCACTAGTGATATGTGTATCCCAGGTGGGGATACACATATCACTAGTGATATGTGTATCCCCACCTGGGATACACATATCACTAGTGACATGTGTATCCCCACCTGGGATACGCATATCACTAGTGATATGTGTATCTCCACCTGGGATACACATATCACTAGTGATATGTGTATCCCCTTCCTGAATAGGGCTGCCGTGTTTGTCTATCTCTCTCCCTCTGTAGCGAACTATCTAGTGAAGTGATGTTGTCACAATAATATGTGTATCCCCGTGATATGTGTATCCCCTGTACACATATCACTAGTAATATGTGTATTCCAGGTGGGGATACACATACAATTAGTGATTATGTGTACGGGGGTACACATATCACGGAGATGCACATATCATTGTGGCAACTTCACTTCATCAGATAGTTCGCCGCAGAGGGGATACACAAAACACGGCAGCGCAGCCATATTCAGCATAGTAAGGCCGAATACACATATCAAGTAAGGGGATGCACATATCAATAGTGATATGTGTATCCCCACTCGGAATATACATATTACTAATGATATGTGTACGGGGGGTACACATATCATGGAGATACACAGTTTGTTGTGACAACTTCACTTCACTAGGTAGTTTGCTGAAAAGGGATGGGGATACACAAACACGGCAACCATATTCTGGAAGGGGGTACACATATCACTAGTGATATGTGATACACATATCACGGAAATATCATGGAGATACACAGTTTGTTGTGACAACGTCAATTCACTAGATAGCTCGCTGCAAAGGGGTGGGGATACTCCAGAAAACGGCATATTCAGGAAGGAGATACACATATCACTAGTGATATGTGTATCCTCACCGGGAATACACGTATTACTAATGATATGTGTACGGGGGATACACATATCACGGAAATACACATATTATTGTGACAACGTCACTTCACTAGGTAGTTCGCTGCAGAGAGATGGCCGGGGGATACACAAACACGGCAGCCATATTCTGGAAGGGGGTACACATATCGCTAGTGATATGTGTATCCCCTTCCTGAATATGGCTGCCGTGTTTTGTGTATCCCGGAACCCCATCTCTCTGCAACGAACTACCAGTGAAGTGGCGTCACAATAATTTGTGTATTGGAGCGATAGGTGTATCCGCTGGTACACATATCACTAGTGATATGAGTATCCCAACCGGGGATACGCATATTACTAGTGATATGTGTACGGGGGTACAAGTATCACGGAGATACGTACAGATATTATTTTGACAACCTCACTTCTGATCATTAGATAGCTCACTGCAGAGGGAGAGGGATACACAAAACACGCAAGCCATATTCTGAAAGGGGGTACACATATCACTAGTGATATATGTATCCCCACCGGGAATACACATATTACTAGTGATATGTGTACGGGGGATACACATATCACGGGGATACACAAATTATTGTGACAACGTCACTTCACTAGGTAGTTCGCTGTAAAGGGATGGGGATTTACAAAAAACGGCATAAGTATATTGGAAGGGGATACACATATCACTAGTGATATGTGTACCCCCACCGGGAGTACACATATTATTATGATATGATTATGATATGATATGATATGATATGACATGATATGATATGATATGATATGATATGATATGATATGATGTGATATGATATGTGTACGGGGTATACACATATTACGGGGATACACTAATTATTGTGACAATGTTTATACTTCACCAGAATTCACTATCTTCTCCGAGGATAGGCATATTGCTAGTGATATGTGTACGGAAGTATCATATATCACGGAGATACACATATCATTTCGGCAACGTCACTTTACTAGTTAGTTCGCCGCGGAGGGAGAAGGATACACAAAACACGGCAGCCAAATTCGGGAAGGGGATTCACATATCACTAGTAACATGTGTATCCCCGTACACATATCACTAGTGATATGTGTACCCCCAACGAGGATACGCATATTACTAGGGGTGGCGAATGGTACCTTCAAAATCGTGAGTCTCGGAAAATTTTGGTCCGGTCTCAAAATCTCGGCAGTTTTTGTTTGAAGTCTCAAAGTCTCGTTTGGCTGGTGTTTTTACTGTCTCGGAGTCTCGGATTTTTTTCCTCAAGGTCTCGGAGTCTCGGATACTTTTTTTAAGCATTCTTGATTCTTCATCCTTGTTCGGTTGTTTGATAGGTGATTCGGATATTTTTGGCACTGAGTCTCGGGCTCGGTTTTTTCCCGCATTGGGTCTCGGGCTCGGATTTTATAACGTAGCTGCGGTCGCGGTCTCGGATTTTGAAACAAGGGTCTCGGCGTCTCGGCGAGTCTCGGATTTACCATTCGCCACCCCTATTACTAGTGATATGTATACGAAGGTGCACATATCACGGAAATACACATATTATTTTGACAAGGTCACTTCACTAGATAGTTCGCTGCAGAGGAAGTCAGAGAGATACACAAAACACGGCAGCCATATTCAGAAAGCGGATACACATATCACTATCCCCACCGGGGATACACATATCACTAGTGATATGTGTATCCCCGGTGGGGATACACATATTACCTCATATTACTAGTGTGCTATCTACCTTGCTTATACTACACAAATAAAAATCGGCTCCTGCTAATATATACGATGTAATGTTTCCTGAATTTTTTATACTTTATCAGTACTTACATCCTGGTTTAATTTTCAAATCAAGTAACCTGGCCGAGTTTTTAAGAGCTTGGTTATCGGAAATACAGTCGAAATTCTCCTATACTACGAATACTTCTCATTCACGCACACTTGATTTCGAAGAGACAAAAATTTTACTCCAGTTTGAATATTAATTTTATAACCGGTCACCAACCGCAGCAAAAGGGGTTTTCCACCTAAGAACTGTCAAGAATTGTGTGACCCACTGCTATTTTTGGTTATCAAGTGTTTATGCATCTTACACTGTTCTGACAAAGTGCATGCCATCTGAATTTAATAGATAATGAAATACAAACGAATTTGTCTAGCTGTACCGTGTTGACTGTGGTCTTTATTTATCATTTCACTGGATTATTACACGTGAATAAACGGTGAGAGTCGGTGAGCGTGCTTTGGATTGTAATTGCTTTGGGACTTGAGGGATATTGCACACATCGAATCATTCATATGTCGTCTGTACTCTTTTCGGGAGGTTCAAGTTTAACTCAATGTTCTCGCACGATCATCACACAACTCTACTCAAGTTGTACGATGCCCCCCCCCCCCCCCCCCCCCCCCTTCTAACCGTATATACAAACAAGTTTGCACCCTCGCTTGAATGTATATATAAATCACCCAGCATTTTGAAGCAAGATCGCGTTGTAAATCAATCTAATAACTTTAACAATGATTATTTTGAGAAAAATTTTGTTTCACACCGCCAAAATGAAAATTTTTAAACAATGAAACATACGAATCTTGTCTCGACCTTGCTTGCCCCAGTCTGTTAGTGATATGCAAGTCCCAGCATGTTTTGCGCGCCATGAAGCCCTCGGTAGAAGCGCCCGCGATCAATTTGCAAATTTAACAACAAAATGGCGACACACAACAGAAGGAGGGGTAAGGGAAGTTTTGCATTTTCTTCGGAAAGATAAACCTTTTCATCCACATTTATGATCTTATTTCTCTTCTTTGATTTAGGAAATCGTCCTACCGAACGTGAAATGAATAGGCCTTGGAGAAAGTAAGTTAGATTCTTAACATGCTCATTCGTCACATCTTGCACAGATGTGATAATTTTTCACCGGCATCTTTTAGGGATTTGGAAGTTTAATTTGTATTGAATTGTCTTACACTTATGTTATTGCATTTAGAATAAAAGGCGTGTATGTGAAATTGTTTTTACTTGAACTAAATTTCGATGTTTTTTACCGGTGGGTGAATAGTTTTGCGATTTCGATCAAAACATAAGCTAGCTTACTGTACGTAAGAAAGCTTACAATTGTTTTAGTCTAATAATAAAGGTGGAAATGATCGGAGTTTCAACTTATTTGAAACGTTCCAGTGGATTATTTTGTTTAATAGATTTAGATGTTTGTTAAATTCAATTTTATTTTATCAGGGCCTTGCTGTAATTAATTTTGCTCCTACTGGACATCTATTATCCACAAAAGTGAAGGCCATAATGTGCATGTAGATGTTCTCGTAGTGCCAGCTACATGTACATGTATAAGCTTATAAAACATCATTTTGGTTTGAATTGTTTAACACTGTAGTTATTTTTTCTCCAAAAAAAAAAATTACTTGCTAACTATCTGTTGCCTGTGATTTTCCATAGAATTATAACATAAAATGAGTTTGCAATTTATTCTGAACTGTGATTATTTTCTGGTTGCCACCCAAAAATATGTGTACAAATGTATGATAATGGACCAGTTTAACCCAGCATGCTCTTTCCTTACAAAAGGACATACCATGGCCAAAAAAAAAAAAACAATGTAGCCCTGTTGGAAATACCCATGTCCTTGCACATTAAAATTTCAGTGATAAACAGTCATGTTGGACATGACTAATTTTTTGAGTAGCCAGGGAAACGGAAAAGTAACCGGGAATAAACGGTTGTATTAGTGGCTTTGGTTATGTTACGTTTGGTGCTGCGCTATATAGCCAAAAAACAATAGCTACTACAATAACTACTGTATTAGTGCACTCCAAAATAGTGAAATAATGTCAAGATCATATGGCAAATAAAATTGTCATTTTGCGAGAGAACGCTGAACATTTTTGAGAGAGAACGATGAATATTTTCGAACAAGGGAGTGGATGTTCAAACCCGCAAAAGTGCCATCGTCTGATTTAGATGAATCATGTATCCTGCTTGTTACCAAAATGTGTTTGAGCAATTTTTGAGTGACATTTCGTTCTTTTATAACTTGTAAAATGTGAATTTTTACATTTTTAACTTTAATTTGTAATTTGCTGACTCAATTTGGCGACATTAAATTTGCTATTTTAGCGCTCACTAATACAGTTGTTTTTTGCTAGACACCCCTAAAACTACTGCTTCTGACAGATTTTAACATGTGAAATGTCTCACATTCAAATCATCGGAGCATCACATCTCACCTATTGTTAATGAACTTCAAAACAAAGGAAACAACCCTCTATTCAAACACGACCGCGTCCTATTCTTTCCCAGTTTTTTCGACCACAAAAAACCGAGGTGAAACCCGGGTTTTTAGTGCGTCGGACGAGACTTACCCAGGTGAAACTGCAGCCCAAAACTGCGGTTTGACCTAGGCGAAACCATGGCAAATGCACTAATACTTTCGAGCAGTACTGTAGTAATATTAGTGGTACTCGTTCCCTTCACAGCCTCTCTTCTAGCTCCAGCATCATCACTTGTCTTGTCCCCCTCTCCCATTTTTCTATTTCACATTTACTACATGTATGTAATAATATAACTGGTACTTGTTCCCTCCACACCTATTCACTCTGGTTCTCCAGCATCTGCACTTGTCTTGTCTCTTTCCCCCTCTGCCCTCTTTCTTTTTAACCTTTACTACATGAAAATAGTAATATAACTGGCATGGTACACTGTACTTGTTCCCTTCACAGCCTTTCTCCTTGATCTGATTCTCCAGCATTGCTACTTGTCTTGTACCTCTCCTTTCTCATTCGCCTTAACTGCATGTATGTTATAATATTATTTTTACTTGTTCCCTTCACAGTCTTTCTCCTAGATCTGGTTCTCCAGCATCACCACTTGTGAATGGTACTGCTTATTCACCCCACACACCACGCAAGAGAGACTCATCTGCATCTCCAAATGACCAGGAATATAAAAAGAATGTGGATTTTTTAAGAAGAGGTGAGGCCAACATTTATGCAATTTTTTACGAAATAATTGATGGGTTTAACATGTTATAATGATAATTTGTTGTAAATTGGAGAGAATGTTATGATTAAGGTGGCTCAAAATAGTTTTTTGGTTTCCCTATTTAGTACATTTGGATTGAGGCAAAACAATTATAGTTACACTTTACAGATCACCATCATATTTTACCCTGAAATCAAGATAATATTATAGTATTAATTTCCCATAGATGTATTAAGGTTGGCATTGCCATAATGATGGTACACCATTGGGCTTTCAAGTAGGGCCTCAAAACAGACATATATTCAATGTTATTTAAAATTCCACGGTGAATTCTGTAACATTTAAATTTTGATGGGTTTAAATATGTTGGTAATTTTCTTTCTTTGTTGACAGTTTTTGTTTCAAAATCGTGTAAAACAGACTTGAGAAGCCAACATGCTGAAAATTACGAAGCAGAAGCGGAAGTGTGGATGTTGAAAGTTCAAATTTCTTAACATTTTGACACGACAAGATCGGCAATTACGAATGCGAGTAAATTCCAAACCAGTCTGCGTGTTCCAGAAAAGCTATTTCGAGCCACCTTAATACAATGTACATGTATTATGTTGTAGTTCAATTTTAACCTTGGTTCAATTTTGATTTTCCATTGTTATTTTCTATGTTAATATATGATAATGAATATAAAACAAAAGAAAATCAAAATTGAACCAAGGATAAAATTGAACTACAACAAATATATAATTTAATATGTATAGCAACCTTGGCATGTTATAGAGAAAATTATAAAAAGTTACGAAAACCAAGCCTTCTTATTTATATGTGTGTGTATTTTTAAATTTTTGCTTATTGTCATTGATATGAACCAATGCCAAGGTCTGCCGTGATCAGACTTGTAATTATGAAGAAAATTTACACATAAACTGAGAATTTTTTTCAAACATGATTCACCAGTACCAGTTATGATTCACTCGCCATTATTTTCGTGTCATGATTCGCCAGTCATGGTTTCCCCATTGTCAGAAAATGACAGAAGTACTGTAAGTACTGTAGGTATTTATTCTTGAGCTCGTTTTATGGGCAAATTGTTTCACCATTGTCTAAAATGATTTTCGTCTAGTCTTTTTAAATCCATATTAAATAACTCAACATGATTGCTTTAAATACATGTAGGGTTGTAAACGTCTGTCATTAATTTTTTAGTTCACTCTTATGAAAATTGCATAATTTTATTTAAAGAAAATAAATTAATTCTGCCTTCTTCAAATCTCATTTTTAAAACAAAGCAATTCATATTTTTTTAATTTCCAGAATGGGAAAAGCTTAATGCAGAGAGGACTAAAAAAGGTAGCCTTAAGTTATTTATTTATTCTTTACAATCTGGCTTCTTCTTTGTATCATTAGGGGGTTTGGATGCTTCTTTCACTATACTTATATTTGTGCAGTATACATGTACATGTACACCGTGTCATGTTCTCTTCGAGTTAAAGGGGTAAAGTCACAGAGATTTGTAGTTAATTTATTTACACAACCAGTGTTCTCACCACGATTTTGCCTTGGGGAGTTGCAGGGCCCCCTCTGCTACAAAAATAGGGGCCCTGTAAGAATATTAGAGGGACAAAGTCACTCCAAAAGGTCTGTTACATGAAGTACCTACCTGATCCAACATGGCGGACAAGATGTTTACGATTTGATAGCGATGCTTACGCAAACCTTCACCACCTTCAACCTGAAGGTCGGTGGTTCAAGCCTGTTCTCTGCCATCCTGTTGTTTGAAATCTTAGACAAGAAACTTTGCTCCTGTTGTCTCTCTCCACCCAGGTGTATAAATGGGTACTGGCAACATAATACTGGGGTTAACCTTGTGATGGACTAGCATCACATCCAGGGGGGAGTAGTAATACTCTCAATAACTTCATGCTACAGGTACTGGGTTAAGCTCCGGCCATGTGGGCCATCCGTGGCTTGTGTGCGGCTTTTACCTTACCTTTACCTACTTATTTCATTATAACTTATAACTCTTAAACTGGGACATAATTAAGTGTACATAATGTTATATGGCAATCTACTGTGTAATATGCTTGAATATTTTGCATTTTCTCTCTTCCTTAGAAGGTAGAATAATAATATAATAATTTATATAATTTGTATGATGTCATTGTTGAATAATCGGTAAAGGTATTGTGGCATGGTTTTGACTACAATTTATAAATTTATAGATCCTTGACACTGTCCCTCTAAATTCTGAAGTCCTGTCCAACCATTCCTTTACTCTACTACAGTACTTACTCTCTTATACCTTGATGAGTAAATAATGTTAAGTTGTTGCTTTAGGCACTACATGTAGCACAGAAAGGGTTTTGAGTCTGAAAAATAATGCTCTTACCAAATACATTTATATATTCAATTTTAGATACTGTAACAGAATATATTTCACGAGACCCCGACATAAAAGGTATAAATATAATTATATATTTTAATATACAAGTCGTATTAAATATTAAATTGTACCGTAAAATCTATATTAAGCCACCCCTCTCAAATAAGCCCCCCCACCCCTCTAATAAGCCCCACCCCTCTAATAAGCCCCCCACCTCTCTCAAATAAGCCCCCCACCCATCTAATAAGCCCCTACCCATCTAATAAGCCCCCACCCCTCTAATAAGCCCCCCACCCCTCTAATAAGCCCCCACCCCTCTAATAAGCCCTCCCCACCTCTTTAATAAGCTCCCCACCCCTCTAATAAGCCTCCCCACCCCTCTAATAAGCTCCCCACCCCTCTAATAAGTCTCCCCCACTCCTCTAATAAGCCCCCACCCCTCTAATAAGCTCCCCACCCCTCTAATAAGTCTCCCCCACTCCTCTAATAAGCCCCCCACCCCTCTAATAAGCCGCCACCCCTCTAATAAGCCCCCACCCCTCTAATAAGCCCCCACCCCTCTAATAAGTCTCCCCCACTCCTCTAATAAGCCCCCCACCCCTCTAATAAGCCGCCACCCCTCTAATAAGCCCCCCCACCCCTCTAATAAGCCCCCACCCCTCTAATAAGCCCTCCCCACCTCTCTAATAAGCCCCCACCCCTCTAATAAGTCTCCCCCACTCCTCTAATAAGCCCCCACCCCTCTAATAAGTCTCCCCCACTCCTCTAATAAGCCCCCCACCCCTCTAATAAGTCTCCCCCACTCCTCTAATAAGCCCCCACCCCTCTAATAAGTCTCCCCCACTCCTCTAATAAGCTCCCACCCCTCTAATAAGTCTCCCCCACTCCTCTAATAAGCTCCCACCCCTCTAATAAGTCTCCCTAACTCCTCTAATAAGCCCCCACCCCTCTAATAAGTCTCCCCCACTCCTCTAATAAGCTCCCACCCCTCCAATAAGTCTCCCCCACTCCTCTAATAAGCTCCCCACCCCTCTAATAAGTCTCCCCCACTCCTCTAATAAGCTCCCACCCCTCTAATAAGTCTCCCCCACTCCTCTAATAAGCTCCCACCCCTCTAATAAGTCTCCCCCACTCCTCTAATAAGCCCCCACCCCTCTAATAAGTCTCCCCCACTCCTCTAATAAGCTCCCACCCCTCTAATAAGTCTCCCCCACTCCTCTAATAAGCTCCCACCCCTCTAATAAGTCTCCCCCACTCCTCTAATAAGCCCCCACCCCTCTAATAAGCTCCCCACCCCTCTAATAAGTCTCCCCCACTCCTCTAATAAGCCTCCCCACTCCTCTAATAAGCCCCCCACCTCTCTAATAAGCCGCCACCCCTCTAATAAGCCCCCCACCCCTCTAATAAGCCCCCCACCCCTCTAATAAGCCCCGCCACCCCTCTAATAAGCCACCTCTCTTTAGAAGAAGAAATTTATTAAGCCCACCCCTCCCCCTTACTTACTTCAATACTCTTGAACCATGATAAAGTGGCTTTTGTTATTGGTATGAACCAGGTATAAACCGTTATATAGGGAAAAATTATGTAATTGTAACATTAAAGTTCAATCCTGAGATTACGATGCCTGAATAAAGTTCATATCATATTATATCCTGATAGTGTACAGCGTGCTGTATTTTGCTAAACCAATAATACAGTGTCTCTAATTGGCACTCCAATTAGCACTTAGCCAGGTTTGACAGCTGCTACACCACCTTACGCCAATACATGTACGTTTTATTATGGTTAGATGTTTATAATTTCTTCATTTTTTGCTTCTTTTAGATTTTCAGCCATTTGATTTGGATGCTTTCCTTGAAAATCTCCACCGGCATCGACAACAGGAGCAGCAGCAACAATAACAGACAGAATAATATTATTGGAAACACAAATCCCATCCTTAATCTAGTGCATATTGTCATGTATTGCATCTACCTGTTTTAACTCTTAAACTCCCAAGAGCGCCAAAACGAAAAAAAAAAATCAAGAAAAATTCCAAATTTCATTTAATAAAAATAACATTGAACAACAAATGGTACCATTCACAATACTGCAATACTGAAGAAGTTTCATTTGAATGGTCACCGCATAGGATTTCGTTGACAGATGCCAACATTAGATTTACATTACATGTCTCCATAATTGACTCTGGGAGGGCAAGGGTTAAGACATCAAGCTGCAGTGCTTTTAGTTACTTGAATAAACACCACCTTTTATTTTAATCACCTGCTCCACCCCCACCACAAATTAGGCATTTTTTTTTCTTCTATCTTTCTGAGAACTATTCTGAAAACTCATTAGTGGAAACACAAAACAGTTTATGGTATCTAAGTTAGACTAATTAGTAATAGTAATATTGGACGGAGTGGATTATATTTCAGGAAGTAATCACCGTATGAAGTGACTTCTTCGCGAGACAAACAATAACGAAAGCTACAGACTTTCAGCTTGTTTTTAAAGGGATGCTGTCTCACTGAAATAACAAAACTTGTCTGAGCTTATTGCCATGTTATATCACCAAATGCCACCAAATATACAACTTATTTGGATAAAAAGCTTCTAAAGAGCAAAACAAAAGCAGTAGTTTGGAGATAAAGTGCAGGATTACAAGGATGGAAGTAGATTACAATTCACCAAGTTCGATTTTGTGTCAGGCGGTCAAGAAATCAAACTTGTCATTCTTGTGGAATTTTTACTTTTTTAGTCATTATTTTGTCTCTTTAGTTAATAAATTACTTTGCTTTCATCACTTTTGGCATTTTTTTCTTATTATTTCAAGATAATAAAGAAAGCAGTTTTCAATCACTCTAACCAATCACAATAGTCGTAAACAATCCAATGAACCAATTAGAGCTCGAAGCGGGAAAACGTGTACAGGCAAGTCATGATCGGTTTTGGTTTTACTTCTGATTGGTTGAGAAAAGTGGCGCGAGTTCTTTTAGCCAATCACAAAGCATAGCAAATGCAAAACCAAAGAAATTGTGCAATTACTTTTGATACTCAATTGAAAACTGCTCTAATCATGAAAACACGATTTATCAGCCGGGACAGTGTCACTTTAAAATTAATACTAGAATCGAAATTTCATTGTTAATTCTTTCACTTCTAAAGTTACACCTTGGTCTTGTCCATGCTGGTGCTTACATACATGTACTCTCCTGAAGTTTCTAAAGAGTACAAAGTTGCTTTTCCCTCCATATTGGTGTTTTTAAAATGTAAAATGCAGAGATAAAAAAATTAAATTGCAATACCACGTTTATTCCACATTATCATCCAGGGGCGGATACAGGGGGTTGGGTGGCTAACCACCCCCCCTTTAGACCGTTGGTTTTTAAACAGTTTTCTTTTTATAATTGCCACAATGAAAAATATTAATACACTTTGGCATATACCCGTAGCCACCCCTCCTAAAAAATCCTGGATCCGCCCCTGTCATCATCGTCAACATCATCATCATCATCATCATCATCATCATCATCATCATCATCATCATCATCATCATCATCATCATCATCATCATCATCATCATCATCATTTTATCATTATTATGTATATATATATTATTTTAATTATTATTATTCATTGATTTAAAAGCAAGTTACATTAGGTACATTGTAATCACAAAATTACTCCTCACCTCCATTTACTTAATTTAAATTTCGAATTGACTTACCTTTGTTTTCTTAACTTATATCAAATGCTTTTAAGTTATGTTGTGGACAGTATGTTTCTTAGTATACTGTAGCTCAAGTTAGCTTGTAAGAGCAAAGAAGAAAATTAATAAGATTTTCCCTAGATCTCATGAAATGAAAGGATAATTCTGTCGGGTCAAAACTATACACTATTCAATTGTCTTTCCTCCTTTTTTGTCTCGATATTTTTTTGGTAATGTTTATGTATGCGCCTTTAGTCTTGTTTATCAGAGCAAACCGATCGAGGAGTTAAGACAAAGCCGTGATTTTTAAAGAGACTCCTTGTTAGTTGTCTACTATTAGAGTAGTTATCCGTAATCTTGCTTTTTATATTAATTTAAGTTTGTGTTAATTTGAAAAACGTACGTGAATGAAGATTAGATTTTCTTTTATTTTCAGCAGCAGATCAATATGTAATGAAGAACATAAGAAGTAAATTTAGTGAATTCCTTAAAATGTGGTATTCCTTAAATGTGTGTCTTATTAAGTTTACTTTAAAACAAAAAAAAGGACTGGGTAATCTGCGAGTAGTGGCAAGGCCAAAATGTTTTTAGTGGAAGTTCTTACTGGATGACAAAATAACGTCTTTAAATTATAACGAGTAGTTAACCCGTGAATACGCGCAAACGTAATGAACGGGGTAACGGTGGCTAATTCACTCACTCGCTCACTCGATCTATCACTCAGATGTAAACTTTTTCCACATATCTACGGAGGGAGCCGAAGGACGTGAATTCGATTCTCGCCCAGGACGATTTTTTTTCGAACTGAAAATTACTGTTTTTTTTTTGTTGTTGTTGTTGTTGTCTGTGTTCGTCAAAAGTCGCGACATTTAATTTCCCAAAAAACCCCGCAATATTGCGTTACCGTTAACATTGATTTTCTCTTGCATTTACAATTATTTCTTTAGTTCAGATGAAAGTAATATTCTGTCTAAAACATTTTCTCAGTACTCTTTAAGGAAGTTCGCGCGAAAATTTTCTAGCATATAGATTTTTTCAAACTTGTCTGACCAATCAATGAAACTGATAATCATTAACAACCGATATTTTACAGTTATAGTGCGAAAACGAGCGCAATATCGCCGGATACTCAGCCGACGAGGCCTATATTGCGTATATCCAACGATGGAGGTAAATTTCACATTTTGACAAAAGAATGCAAAAATGACGGACCGGCCTCGATATTTTTTCTTCAAACTGTGCTTTGTTATAAATGTGTTGAATTATAAAACTATTATTGCGTTCAAGCTTGCGTGATATCGCCTAATTCTTAGCCGACAAGGCCTTAGGCCGAGTCGGCTAAAATTAGGCGATATCACGCACGCTTTCGCGCTATAATAGTTAAATGTTCGCTGAAAGGATGCATGTTGTCCAAAACTGACATACAGGATGTACAGTAGTTTGACTTAACAGTCATTATACTGTATTACATAGCTAGAGGAGCCGCGCAATCAAATTCAGTATACGTAAGCGTGCTCAAAATCCCGATAGTGCACGCGGATATATAAAAGTGCCATTCTTGACTGTGATTTCTTTTTTAAAAATAAAGAATTTTGTATTTAAACTGCAGTAAAATAAAACTCGAGCTTTCAACAGAAAATTTGAAATAAAACCAATTCCTATTTTGCTTAATATTTCGCTAACCGCGAACAATCACTTCTGATATTGTTGTCCATTTTTCGCGTCGGATTTGATGCACAATGGCCCTTATCGTAGATGAGTACGCCACGCCAACATATCAGCGGTTTCTCGCTTTCTTGACCCCATAGTCTCGTTTTGATGTTTACGCTCATCGTCGTAAGAGGTTCTCGTAAACATCAAAACGAGACTATAGGGTCAAGAAAGCGAGAAACCGCTGATATGTTGGCGTGGCGTACTCATCTACGATAAGGGCCATTCCACCGGCTATGTTATAAAACAATTGGTTCATCCTTTTAGCTGTGCACTATCGAGTTATGGAGCACGTGGGAAGTTTGGAGAGCACTCAAGAAGCTAGAGTTGCCCTCGGCTATCGCCTCGGGTAACTCCAGTTACGCTTCTTTCGTGCTCTCCAAACTTCTCGCGTGCTCCATAACTCGATAGTGCACGCTAAAGCATTTGTATTGCAGAACATTGATTCGTTATTTAAATCTTCATTTTGACTGCCCGATGCTCCAGGTTAATACAGCATTCGTTGTACATAGTCGTCTGCATAGTCGTACAGCTACAGTTTTACTGGACTTTGTAGGAAAGAAAGTTTTTTTTCTTTAAGCAAGTTTTGTTCCGCGCTAAATGGGAAAAAAAAACATGACAGTAAACAGTATGGACTGTTAATATTGAATAAGAGACCTTTTCGGCAGACTCCGAGCACCGACAGGTCAATTATTTGCATACTGTGCTACTGTGGTTCAGTTTTGTTGAAAATTACGAAATTTTACACCACCCTCGATATCTCGAACCCCCGCTATCTCGAACAATTTTCCCTTCCCTTTGAGAGTTCAAGAAGCGGGAGTCTACTGTACAACCTTTTATTAATTAAGTAAAAAAGTTTACTACAATATTTTACCTCGCGCCATTTCTTACACAACAAGAACTCTACGACGTTAAAAGATATACTTCAAAAGTCGGATCCGTTCAAACAACAAAGCTGTCAAAGACAAAACTGCTTGGTCTGCAAACAAGCTGGGAAAGGTCCCTGTAGTGCACACGGTGTAACATACGAAATTGAATGCCAGGGATGCAGAGATAAGTACATTGGGGAAACAGCCAGAAATGCTTATACGAGAGGAGGAGGACACGCAGAGAGGAGGAGGACACGCAGAGGGTTTAGAGAATCAAAGCGAAAAATCAGCACTGTGGAGACATTGCGTGGAGAAGCATGACAAGGAACGACAAGAATTTAAGATGTCAGTGACTGGGTTGTACGGGAAGGATGCCATGTTAAGACTGATTGCAGAAAGTGTCAGGATAAACAGGGCGACGAGGGAATCCCTTATCAACACTAAGAAAGAGTGGAACTTTGTTAAACTACCAAGAGTAGTGCTAGAAGAAGAAGGAGGCACTTCATGAAACCTAACATGAAATACGTGAACGGTATAAGACACTTGGTGCATCATACACCAAGGTGCAAATGTATCTTGAATCCAAGATGGCGGATACTGCCTGATGAGGCTGAGTTTTATCAGCGAAATTAATTGCGGTTTTTTACGAACACATACGTATATTTTTACGAACAGATATATTTTTTAACATTGTGCGTTAGAAGAGTACAGGACGGAGTATGTCCAAAAACTACAGAAATCTTTCTAACTCTTTTATCGTTTCGACGAGAGAACTTTCCGAAACTTTTATTTTCTTCTGACAATGTTTTCATTCTTTCTTGCCCCTTGTGCCTTTCAGTGCAAAACTCCCGCCGTGTGGGGGAAGTTTTTCCACGTTCAAGAAAAAACCAATCATACATTTTAAAGTTTCGCCCGAAAACCAATCAGAGAGAAGTCTGGTACAGGCTTCCTCAGAGCTCAACTCATCCTAAGTCATGCGTAAAAGAAGAGAGTTCTGGTGTCTAGAATGGCATAGGTATAATATGTCAATCCCTAGGCGTGGCATGCGTGGGTGGTGATGAGCTCATATACACATATACATTAAGCGCGAACTTCCTTAATGTAGTTTCTACAAATTTGATTCGCATATATTCCCAGCTTGATGGTGACCGCCTTGATCGTGAAACAAAGTGTAAAGCATTCACATGGCTGAGGTAGGATGCATTTATTTAATAGATTCACTATTACTGAACTTAACAAAAATGTCCGTAAATATCTACTGCAAACTTCTGAAAATATATAAATTCAAATAGGTGATTTTTTACGAACAAATGTGTGGCAGGCGAGCAGTGCGTACCCGTCATATGTTCATGTTAAAAACGTGAATTTCAATTTGTTTATGTTTCCTTCAGCTGTTAGCAGGCCTTGTGAGAAGCTTCAAATTTTTGCTACATTAAGTCGTGAAATTTATTCATTTACCCTGTTCATTTGTCTTATTTAATATTTTTTTAAAACGACAAGCTGTTTCAAAAAAGGGCTAGGTTTCTATCTTTCGAACTGACATTCATGTTGATACTGCTGGTAGCTTTTCTTCGTGCTGTCATCAGCGCCTCTTCAATGAAACCTGAAATAACTTACGCACAAACTGGCTAGTTTCCCTTTTATTCGTATATATTCAAGAATATGCTTGTTCATTTTCATAATCATTCTGTGTACACAGAAGTGTCTTTTTTCATGTGTTTCGGCAAGCATATGTTTTGAAGATCAATTTAGTCGTCCTCAACAGAGTTCTACAAAGTGCACTTTACGACGTGCGATTATAGCTTTTCGGTTACACCGAGATAACTTCATCTGTAAATTGAACACCTTCTTTTTAAGCATAACAAACAACACCGTAAAAATGTGGCCAAGATATTGGGTTCTGTGTTGCCGTATGTTTTACTAAATTTTAATGTGTAAAGAACATATTGTCCCTGTTATGATCACAAATTATTTTCTTTTTGTGTTTGTTTTACTAAGACTCATTGTATTTTCATTCATTTGTAAATTATCTTTTCTTCTGCTTTTATTTTCTATATTCTGAAGTCATTTCTTTTATTTGCATTAATTGAAGTCGCGTTCATTTTGAATGCCCATAGCTTAAAGTAAAACAAACTAAACGGCAAACTCAGGATGATCCTGAAGCCAAAAAAAAAAAAAAAACAACGAAACAAAAAAAAAAACAAAAAAAAAAAACAAAATAAAAATAAAATAAAAGCAAAATATATTAGTACCCAACATTTCGTTTTGCAAAAGATTCTCGGTTAAAACTAAAAAATAATTAAAACTAGAAAGACGCTATAGTTTAAATCTAATGAAAAACGGAAACAATGAAATTCAATATGTTTGGTTTTAAGAGTTTGACGGGTGACAAACTAAACTATAATCTTATGATAAAAAGGCCAATAAAGTTGGTCGCGTCTGTTTATTCCAAGTAGTTTTAACGTATTTTTATCTATAAGATATGCTTCACTAGCTTTCCGTACAGAATATCCGTTATTACGTATAATAATAGCGTTCATTAAGTTTGCGTTTGGCTGTTTCTCCTACGTATTGACGAGATAAATTACTTCTTAAGCATCATCACTCGGCCCCCATGTAAATACAACGTTTCTCTTTAGTAGTGAAAAAAATAGGGATTTATTTGGCCCAGTTTAATAAACTGACAAGTTAAACAGCGTGGATGGTTGCATCTGTAAACCTCTGCTGAAGACTGACTGTCTGAACCTTCTCGCTTGTTGGTTTCCGCAGTTTCTCATGAACTAGGAAGTCACGAAGTCTTGCACTTCTCGGAACTGGCTCAAGCTCTCCGACTTAGAGACGAAGAGTCTGCCTTATCAGGGCGTTTCCTTACAGACAATTAAAATGAAATTCAGCCGAAACCAACCAGCTAGCCCCGCAATGGGTGTGCGCCTTACAGGGGTGTCCGCTTTAAGAGAGTTGACTGTAAACATTGTTTCGGCGCAATAACGAGCAGATCATCTGCAGATATAATTTAGAGCAGAGTATTCCGTTTTCAAGGGTGAAGCGAGGGACCATATGGTATAGGCATAATATCACAATCCTTAGGCGTGACATGGACAGTAATAATAGACAATAATTAACGCCAAAGTGGGCTACCATTCGATTCGCATATTTTCCCAGCTTGAGCGGAGTATTGATTGTGAAAGAGCATGTATAGCATTCGCATGGCAAAGGTAGGATTCATTTATAGATTCACTATTACTGAATTTAACGGTACAAAAAGAAAGTTCTACTGTAAATTTTGAGAAGAAATGTATGGCAGGCGGGGAGTGTGTACTTTAAGAAAGTTGACTGTAAGCATTTTTTTGTGCGCAATAACGAGTATATTAACTGCAATCATAATTTGGAGCAGAATATTCCGTTTTTAAGGGTGAAGCGAGGGACCATATGGTATAGGGATAATGCGTCAATCCCTAGGCGTGACATGGGCAGTAATAATTGTTTTATTATGCATATTCCTGAGCTGCACTTGCAAAGACAAGAGCGCGCACAAAAAAGTGATCAATGCACAGCAGTCAACTTGTAAGTAAACAACTTACGTCACTTCTGCATGCATAAAACTATTGTCTGTAGGTATGACGTCACTTCTGCATGCATAAAACTATTGTTTGTAGGTATGACGTAACAGAAACAGCAAGCAATAATTAGCTGCCTGCTTATAGCCAATCAAAATCGAGCTAGTGGCACCAATGTATAATAATAGGCAATAATTAGCGCGAAAGTTCTTAATACAGTTTCTACCATTCCATTCGCATATTTTCCCAGCTTGAGAGTATTGATTGTGAAAGAGCGTGTATAGTATTCGCATGGCAAAGGTAGGATTCATTTATAGATTCACTATTACTGAATTTAACTGTACAAAAAGAAAGTTCTGCTGCAAATTTGAGAAAACATCAAAATTTAAAAATTGCGATTTTTCCTTAGAGATGTATGGCAGGCGGGCAGTGTGTACTCGTCATATTTTCATGTTAAAGTCGTGAATTTCAAATTTTTATGAATCCTTCAGCTTTTATTTATTTTTCGTCAATCCAATTCAATATTTAAAAGGTCAACTGAATTTGTTTCAAAAAAGAGCTACCTTTCATAAACTTAGGCCGCTGATGCCTATGAAATTGGACACTGACATAAAATAGACGAAAAATAAACACACGTTAAAGTTTGTTTTACATTATACGTTTCCAAATATTACGTACGTCCATTTTCGTTTATAAGTATTTCGGATCGACTTGCGGTAAAAAAAAGCCACAGTTCATTGGAAGGCACGAAATAATGTGTTTGTATGTGAAATAAACCGGAATCCGATTTCAAATAATTTTCGTAAAATTTGAAATCTGAAAAATCTAAGAGTCAATCCCTTGAAACATAAGGCATCGTAGTTCTTTCATAAGACAGCATATTTCCTTACCTTTTCAATTCATTCATTTGGTTTACACATCCACTCTTTTGCCTTGGGAAACAATCTGTTCCATAAAGCATTCACATGGCAGAGTTCGGCGGATCCTTTCATTATACTGAGATTATATCAACCAAAAACTTGAAGTTCCATAAAAATCTGCTGCAAACTTGGGAAAAAAATATTCCGTTTTTTTTACAAATAGCTATTTTTGGAAAGATTCCGGTATAACCCCGACTTTAGGTTGAAGGCTGTCCGAATGTCCCGCCGGCAACGATCTTCCTCCCTGGCGAAGGCGGTAAAGAACGAACAGATCTGTTTAAAAACCCGTTTATTAAAAAAATGTCTAGAGCCGACGATACTACTTTAGAAAAAGCAAACTTTAGAAAATATCGAAATTTAAAAATTGCGAATTTTCCGAACAAATGTATGACAGGTGGGCAGTGCATGTGTACTCGCCATATTTTCATGTTAAAGTCGTCAATTTCAAATTTTTATGTTTCCTTCAACTTTTAGCAGGCCTTACCAGAAGCTTCAAATTTTTGCTTCATTTAGTCGGGAAATTTATTTATGTACCCTGTCATCTTTTTGCCGATCTAATTCAATATTTTATACGTGAACTGAAGCTGTTTGGAAAAAAGGGCCATCTTTCATAAACGTAGGTCGCAGTGACAGTGGAAATTGAACAACTTTAAATAAACGAAAAATAAACAAACGTTAAAAGTTTATTTTACATAAGTTTCCAAATATTACGTACGTCTATGTTGGTTCTATGATAAGTATTTCGGGACGACTTAGAAATAAATACCTTTTTTCGGTAAAAATCCACAGTTCATTGGAACAAACAAGACTAATTATATGTACGCGCTTTGTTTTTTTTAAGGTCAGCCCCAAAGGCGTGCTATTGTTTAGCTTTTGTTTCAGTTTAAAGAAGCGTATATACAATTAAAGTTGGGGTTATATGGGAATCTTTCCAAAAATGGCTGCCGTCAAATTTACAATCAACTAGGCTTCTGTTGAACGCAGTTAAACGTCAACTGAGAAAAGATTTACTTTCGTTGCAGAGATCTTTGTCATCAAAGTACCATTCAGCTCTTCTTTTATTTTGCACTTTGTAGACAATTACTCCTATCTGATCCTGTTAACCGTTGGTCTATCCTTGGGCTTTTTTGAATGACGTGGACCAATTTTTTAACTGGCTTGAAAGCTGTTCGAATGTTCAACGAACTTTCTCTCAGGCGAATGCGAAAAAAAGCCACAGAAAATTAAGAAAAGAACAAATAGATCGGTTTAAAATAAAATTTTTTTTAAATGTCTTGAACCGATCACATTACTGGTTCTAAGTATGTGTTTGTTTGCTTGCTTTCGCGGGGGTTAACTTGAGTTTTCGAGTGTAGTCAAACGGGAAATGCTGCTCAATTCATCGTAGAAACTTTCTGAAATTTGAATCAGATTTTTTTGTTTGGACGAAACCGACAGCCTACTGATTCAATGCAGCTGGTAGCCTGTCTTCGTACTGTCTTTTCAGTGACTGAAACATGACTGAATAGCCTATGTATAAGCTGGTTTAAGCTTCCCTGGTTAGTTTCTTATACGAGACTATATTGTTTATTTTCTTAATCATTCATATTCTGTTCAAAAGGGTCTTTCTTTAATGTGTTTCGGTTAGCATTCGTCCTCAACAGAGTTGTACAAAGTTCACTTTACGCCAGCAGGCTGTGTCTGCGGCATTGTTACTAGTGTATGCGCACGCATGTTTTTGCTTGCTCGTGTTATCCTGAGCGGCCATCTTGTTGTACGAACGTTTGGTTGTTATTAAAGCTGTTATTGTTCCTTCGTTGTGGCGCTCCTGTCTCTTCAATACTGGCGTGGTGGCAGCGACTACTTATCCACGTCCCGAGAGCCCGTGAGCCGTCTCGCTGATCCAAGCAACAACGAGTCTACCTATTCTGTGGTCGAGCGAACTCTGAACAGTCTTCTCAACTTAAGGAAAGTATCACTTCACTGTTCCTTTATATTGCTACAGCATGAATTCAAATAGAGCTCCTAAGCAATGGTCCCTCACAAAGAACGAGTCTATCACAACATTCCAAGCCTGGAGGCATAATCTTCAGTATTCCCTCTCCCTGGACGCTAATTTCGCACCTTTTTTAGCGGACAATTTTACGTGGCAGAAAAAGTCTCCAGCTGCCCCCCATAGAGGACTCACTCCCGATGGGGAAGACGTCCCAACTACTCGCCGACGTACCGCCTTTCAGAAAAACTTACATCTCGAACTCATGTTAGGACAAATCGCTAACTTTTGCCCTATTATTTCACGTAATACTATCGTGAAAAATTCCACATCCGTCAACTCCATTTGGCAAGCAATAAGGGCCCACTATGGCTTCCAGTCTACTGGTGCACACTTCCTAGATTTCTCGAACATAAAGCTCGAAGTTGATGAACGTCCTGAAGACTTATTCCAGCGGTTAATGTCCTTCACCGAAGATAATCTGCTTGTTGCCAATAGCAACATAACCCACCATGGCGCAACCATTTCAGTTGATGAGGAAATGACCCCCACGCTTGAAAACGTGGTGGTTTCAACATGGTTAAGACTCATCCATACCGAGCTACCTGGTCTCGTAAAGCAGCGTTACGGCACAGAGTTAAGAGCCAGGACACTAGCTTCTTTGAAACCTGAAATTTCTCAGGCGCTAGATTCTCTCCTCGAAGAGCTCCGCACTGCCGCTGACACCAAAGTACTGCGCACCACTACCCCGAGGTTCAGACAGCCTCCACCTCGCCCTTCTTACAAACCGTCCCCCCAACCAAGGCCTGCTAACAAGCGACCAAAGTCCTGTCCATTATGTAAACAAGCAGGTCGCAGTGACCAACACTATCTAAGCGCTTGCTCGTATTTACCCCCGGAGGACCGTTCTTACCTGTCTCGATCTCGCCTTACGTCTACCCTTGACGATGAGGAACCTGACTACACAGATTATGCGCCCTCACCCTTCCTCGATGAAGATGACCACCCACCACGTACCTCAGCACGTTCAGTCTCGCGTCGCGTCAGTACTAAGCAGTCACCCCACTTCAAGGCTTTCTACAAGCATCATCCGTTACAACTCACCCTCGACACAGGTGCGGAAACTAGTATGATCAAATCTTCTGTGGCCCGTTCTATCGGCGCAACCATTGAAAAGTCCTCCCAACAAGCATTGCAAGCCGACGGTATGACTCCCTTAGCTGTAGTTGGCGAGACTCGTCTCATCTTATCCCGAGCAAACAAACAACTCGCTATTGTAGCTTTTCGTCTACACCGAGAGACTTCATCCGTAAATTGAACAACTTCTTTATTGGGTTCTGTGCTGTTGCCGTAAGTTTTATTAAATTTTAATGTGTAACAACATATTGTCCGTGTTATTATCACAAAATTGTTTTGTTTTTGTTTTTGTTTTACTGAGACGCATTATATTTTCCTTCTTTTGTAAATTATCCTTTTTTTTTGCTTCAATTTTCTATATTCTAAAGTCATTTCCTTTATTTGCATCAAATGAAGTCGCGTTTATTTTGAATACCCGCAGCTTAAAGTAAAACAAACTGAACGGCAAACTCAGGATGATCCTTACGGCAAAAAAGAAAAAGAAATAAACATACAAAAAAAGGACAAACTGGAGGTAATAAAATAAAAGTAAAATATAATATTTAGTACCAAATATTTCGTTCTGCAAAACATTAATGGGTTAAAACTAAAACTAATTACAACTAGAAAGACGCTATAGTTTAAAACTAATGAAAAACAGAAACAATGAAATTCAATATGATTGGTTAAGAGTTTGATGGGTGACAAACTAAACTAGTGATAAAAAGGCTAATAAAGTTGGTTGCGTCTGTTTATTCCATGTGGTTCTAACGTATTTTTATCTATGAGATGTGCTTCACGCGCTTTCCGTACAGAATATCCGTTATAACGTATAAGTTCCGGCGGTATAAGTTGCATATCGTTAGGAGAATGTCCTGATTGATTAAAGTGTTCTAATAGGAGCAGAGCAGCTAAGATGATGCGGATTTTCTACAAAGCGGCGATGCTCACCAAAGCGTTTATTAAATTTGCGTTTAAGTTTCCCCGATGTATTGACAAGATAAATTACTTCTTAAGCATTTTTTAACATTGGATCAGATAGGTTAGGGTTTTAGAATTACAGGTTGTGTGAATATAAATACAACGTTTCTCTTTAGTGGTAAAAAAAGTATTAATTTGGCCCAGTTGAATAAACTGACAAGTTAAGCAGCGTGGATGGTTGCATCTGTAATTAGCCCGTGCTGAAGAGACTGTCTGAACCTTCTCGCTTGTTGGTTTCCGCAGTTTCGCATGAGCTAGTAAGCCACGAAGGTTTGCACTTCTCGGAATCAGCTCAAGCTGTTCGCGTTAGAGAGGAGGAGTCTGCCTTATCAGAGGGAATTTCCCTACAGACAATAAAAGTGAAATTCGGCCGAAACAAACCAGCCCTGTAAGGGGAGTTCGTTTTACATGGGTGTCCGTTTTGAGATAGTTGACTGTAAACATTTTTTGGCGCAATAACGAGTATATTAGCTGCAATCATAATTTGGAGCAGAATATTCCGTTTTTAAGGGTGAAGCGTGATATTATAATTTTATAAGTATTTCGGGACGACTTCAGTGGTAAAAAACCTACAGTTCATTGGAAGGCACGAATTAATGTGTTTGTATGTGAAATAAACCGGAATCCGAATTCAAATAATTTTTGTAAAATTTGAAATTTTAAAAATTTATAATGAGTTAATCCCTTGAACTATAAGGTATCGTAGCTCTTTCACTAGACAGTAGTATTTCCTTACCTCTTTAATTCATTTGGTTTACATATCCATTTTTTTGCCTTGGGAAACAATCTGTTCAATATAACATTCACATGGCAGAGTTCGGCGGATCCATTTATTATATCGAGTTTATAGCAACCAAAAACGTGAAGTTCCGTAAAGATTGCTGCAAACTTGAAAAAATATTGCGGATTTTACAAAGACATGTATGCATGCATTTAGGCAGACCTGCTGAGCAAGTGTAGGCCACATTGGCCGTTTTCGCCCTATAATACGGACAACGTTTGAGACAAACAAGTGATTTTAGTGTAAAAATGGGATGGATACGAATGTGGACGTAAAAGCAATCTGATTTTGTCCCTCTAAATATTTGTCCGTCTATGAAGACGATTTTTCGAGGTCATTGACTTTATAATTTACACCAGACGAACAAATTTTGGCATTTCGAGTAGGTACTTTGATGACAAAGGTCTCTGCGACGAAACTAATCTTTTCTGAGTTGAAGTTTACCCGCGTCAGTTCAACAGAAGTCTAGTCGATTTTAAATTTGATGGCAGCCAGTTTTGGCAAGATTCCAGTATAAACCCAACTTTAATTGTGTATACGTCGCTTTAAACTGAAACAAAAGCTAAACAATAGCTGACGTCGAAAAACCAAAGCACGTACATCATAAGCTCTGTTTTATTTTGCACTTTGTAGACAATTACTCATATCCGATCCTGTTAAGCGTTGGTCTGCCCTTGGGCTTTTTGAATATGTTGCCCGATGTTTTTACTGGGTTGAAAGTTGTCCGAATATTTAACGAACTTTCTCCCTGGCGATGGCGGACAGAAGTCACAGAAAATTTTGTAAAGAACAAAGAGGCTCTAGGTATGAGTTTGTTTGTTAACTCGAGTTCTCGAGTGTAGTCAAACGGGAAATGCTGTTCCATTCACTGCAGAAACTCTCTGAAATTCGAATGAGATTTGTTGTTTGAGCGGAACCGAAAGTGTATGATGAGTAATGCAGCTGGTCGGCTCTTCAGCGTCTCTTAGGTGAAACATGAAATAACCTACGTACAAGCTGGTTAGCTTCCCGGCTTTAGTTACTTATTCAAGACTGATATGTTTGTTTATTTTCTTAATCATTGTGTAAAGAAGTGTCTTTTTTCACGTGTTTCGGCAAGCATGTTTTGAAGATCAATTTAGTCGTCCTCAACAGAGTTCTACAAAGTGCACTTTACGACGCGCGATTGTAGCTTTTCGCCGGCTACACTGAGATAACTTCATCCGTAAATTGAACACCTTCTTTTTAAGCGTAACAAACAACACAGTAACAATTTTGCCAAGATATTGGGTTCTATGTTTCCCGGTAAGTATTATTAACTGAAATTCAATGTGTAAAGAAAATAATTTATTGTCCCTGTTATGATCACAAGTTGTTTTCTTTTTCTTTTTGTTTTACTGACAGAGACGCATTATATTTTCCTTCATTTGTAAATTATCCCTTTTTCTGCTTTAATTTTCTATATTCTAAAGCAGTTTCCTTTATTTGCATTAATTTACGTCGCGTTTATTTTGAATACCCACAGCTTAAAGTAAAACAAACTAAACGGCAAACTCAGACTGATCCTTTAATACTTCGAAAAAAAAACAAACAAAAAATAATAATAATAATAGTAGAACAGACTGAAGAAAATAATAAAAATAAAAGTAAAATGTGTTAGTACCCAATATTTTGTTTTGCAAAACATTTGTGGGCTAAAACTAAAAATAATTACAACTAGAAAGACACTATAGTTTAAAACTAATGAAAAACGGAAAGAATGAAATTCAATATGATTGGTTAACAGTTTGATGGGTGACAAACTAAACTAGTCGGCATAAGAAGGCTAATAAATTAAAATTGGTCGCGTCTTTATAATCCAAGTGGTTCTAACGTATTTTTATCTAGAAGGTATGCTTCATGTGCTTCCCGTACAGAATATCCATTATTACGTGTTTATTCCAGCGGTATAAGTTGCATATCGTTAGTAGAATGTCCGAATTGATTAATTAAAAGTGTTCTGATAGGAGCAGGGCAGCTAAGATGATGCGGATTTTTTTAATTTAACATTGGATCATATAGGTTTTCCGTTAGGGTTTTAGAATTGCATGTTGTGTGATTATAAATACAACGTTTCTCTATAGTAGTGAAAAAAAAAAGGATTAATTTGGCCCAGTTTAATAAACTGACAAGTTAAACAGCGTGTCGGGATGGTTGCATCTGTATGCCTCTGCTGAAGACACTGTCTGAACCTTCTTGCTTGTTGGTTTCCGCGGTTTCGCGCGAACTAGGAAGTCAGGAAGGCTTGCACTTCTCGGCATCAGCTCAAGCTGTTCGCGTTACAGAGGAGGAGTCTGCCTTATCAGGGCGTTTCCCTACAGACAGTAAATAAGTGAAATTCGGCCGAAACCAACCAGCCCTGTAAGGGGTGTCCGCCTTACAGGGGTGCCCGCTTTAAGAAAGTTGTCTGTATTTACGTTTTTTCGGCGCAGCTGCAATCATAATTTGGAGCAGAATATTCCGTTTTTAAGGGTGAAGCGAGGGACCATATGGTATAGGGATAATGCGTCAATCCCTAGGCGTGACATGGGCAGTAATAATAGACAATCAATTTAGCGCGAAAGTTCTTAATGTAGTTTCTACCATTCGATTCACATATTTTCTCAGCTTGAGAGTATTGATTGTGAAAGAGCGTGTATAGCATTCGCATGGCAAAGGTAGGATTCATTTATAGATTCACTATTACTGAATTTAACTGCAAAAAGAAAGTTCTACTGCAAATTTCAGAAAATATCAAAATTTAAAGTTTGCGATTTTTCTGAAGAAATGCATGGCAGGCGGGGAGTGTGAACTCGCCATATTTTTATGTTAAAGTCGTCAATTTCAAATTTTTATGTTTCCTTCAGCTTTAAGTTTTTTTTGTTTATCCAATTCAATATTTAAAACGTCAATTGAAGTTGTTTCGAAAAAGAGCTATCTTTCATAAACGTATGCCGCCGATGCCTATGGAAATTGGACACCGACATAACATAGACGAAAAATAAACACACGTTGATGTTTGTTTTACATACGTTTCCAAATATTAGGTACGTCCATGTTCGTTTTATAACTATTTCGGGACGACTTGCGGTAAAAAACCCACAGTTCAATGGAAGGCACGAATTAATGTGTTTGTATGTGAAATAAACCGGAATCCGATTTCAAATAATTTTCGTAAAATTTGAAATCTAAAAAATGTAAGAGTCAATCCCTTGAAATGTAAGGAATCGTAGTTCTTTCACAAGACGGTATATTTCCTTACCTCTTTAATTCATTAATTTGGTTTACACATCCACGTTTTTGCCTTGGGAAGCAATCTGTTTCGCTATAGCATCCGCATGGCAGATTTCGGCGGATCCAGTTTATCCGTGTCAACCAAAAACGTGAAGTTCCGTAAAGATTTGCTGCAAAAACTTGAAAAATATATTCCGTTTCTTACAAAGACATGCATGCATGCATGCATGCAGGCAGACAGAAGTTTAGGCCACATTGGTCGTTTTCGCACTGGAATACGGACAACGTTTGGGACGAACAAGGCATTTTAGTGTAAAAATGGCACGGATACCACTTTGGACGTAAAAGTAATCTGATTTTGTCCTTCGATTTGTCCGTCTATGAAGACGATTTTTCGAGGTCATTGACTTTATAATTTTCACCAGACGAACAAATTTTGGCATCTCGAGTAGGTACTTTGATGACAAAGGTCTCTGTAACGAAACGAAATCTTTTCTTAGTTAACGTTTTCCTGCGTTCAACAGAAGGCTAGTCGATTATAAATTTTGTAGTACTAGCCTTGCATTTTAAACGGTTTATCTACACTTTGGGTGACGTCTATTACTCGCATCCCTTTATAAAGGAGATCCGGAAAGAAAGTTACCACTAATTTATCGTAGTGTTGAGTGGTCCTCTGCATTTAAACGTTTTATAAATTTTGTGACCCCAACCTTAATTGTGTATACGCTTAATTCTTTAAACTGAAACAAAAACGAAACAATAGCACGCCTTTGGGCTAACGTCGAAAAACCAAAGCGCGTACATGCATAATTAATAAACCATAAGCTCTTCCTTTATTTTGCACTTACTATCTACTAGTAGATAATTACTCCTTTCCGATCCGGTTAACCGTTGGTCTTTGGGCTTTTTTGAATACGGCCCAATGTTTTAACTGGCTTGAAAGCTATCCGAATGTTTAACGAGCCTTCTCTCAGGCGAAGGCAGACAGACAGAAGGCACAGAAAGTTTAGAAAAGAACAAATAGATCGGTTAAAGAACCCGTGTCATAGTTTTAAGAAATGTCTAGAACCGATCATATTACTGATTCATATATTTATTTATTTATTTATTTATTTATTTATTACAATTAATCTATGGATTGTAATAAATGTGCGTGTTTATTTGTTTTGGTTAACTTGAGTTTAGGCAAACGGGAAATGCTATTTTATTCACCGCAGAAACTTTCTGAAATTCGAATCAGATTTTTTTTTTGTTTGAGCGGAACCAAAAACTTACTGATTCAATACAACTGGTAGGTTTTCTTCGTGTTGTCTTCAGCGTCTCTTCAGTGAAACATGAAATAACCTTCGCACAAACTTGTTACATGTAATTTCCTTTAGTTATTCAAGAATATGCTTGTTTATTTTCTTAATCATTCATGTGTTTCGGCAAGCATGTTTTGAAGATCAATTTAGTCGTCCTCAACAGAGTTCTCCAAAGTGCAATTTACGGGGATTAATTGGGACCTTTTCGGCTACAAAAGATAACTTCAACCGTAAACTGAACACGTCCTTTTTAAGCATGATCACAAATTGTTATGTTTTGCTTTTGTTTTATCGAGTCGCATTATATTTTTCTTTATTTGTAAATTATGTTTTTTTTTTCGCTTTAATTTTCTATATTCTGAAGAAATTTCCTCCCAGTTCCGCTTATATTTAAGTCGCGTTTATTTTGAATATACCTAAATTACCACAACTTGAAGTAAAAAAAACTAAACGGCAAAAACTGGCCGATCCTCACGGCAAAAAAAAAAAACCAAAACAAAACAAAAACCAAACAGAGACTGAATAAAATATAATAAAAGTAGCATATATAATTGCCTAATATTTCGCTTTACAAAACATTCGTTTAATCTCGCAGTGAATATGCAAGAATTCTTTTGTTTAGATCACGCCATTACAAAATTCTAAGTTAGGATAAAATAAGCCCTGCATATTCACTGGGATAAACCTATTTTACACTAACAGCTCTGAGATGTTAATTTAATTCTTTCGCTTTAATTTTAGCTCTTTTCGTTTTCTCAGTTATTGTAAAATTTTGTCACATTTGTCATGTTTTTATACAGAGCTATTAACTTGCAAATTGTTCTTCTCGCTACAACTGAAGAAGACCGTTGTAGCGGTCGAAACAAGTTTATATTTGCCCACAATGCCATGAAATTTAGAAAAACAAATTCCGTTCCTTTCTGGTCTATCTGGCATTCGGTTCCAGAATCTCAAAATATAATTTCAAAATTTTAAAGATTTTTTTTCCGTTTTTTACGATTTGTAAATGTAAAACACCCGTTTGATTAATGGAGCGGGTGTCCGATCAGAAAGCACTCACGCTAGCGCCGACATAAATAAGTTTCATGTTACTAGAATCGAAATGACTCTTTAAAACAACTGTTTGATGCTGCTAGAACTGATATAAACAAGCTTGGTACATGCGGCTGGAACTGAGATAGCAAGCTTGGTGCATGCGGCTAGAACTGGCATTAGCAAGTTTGATTCGGCTAGTAGCTGTTGTCTTCAGTGATATCAAACACAAACTGGTTAGTCTCTCTTAAACTGCTTAAGAATATTCTTGTTTTTGTTCTCCTTTTTAAATCATTTGAACGGCGCACATCATTCATACATATTGTGGTCGAAATACTATGAAGCCGTTTATCTATATCTATTTCGAATTCTGATAATAGTTACCGCAAAACATTTCCAACATTTACCAAACTAGAAACGCTGTTTATGGAATACTAAAACATTGATATTATGTTTTTATATTTTTATGACCGTTGTCGTCTTCTAGCTAACGAATATTCAGGTAAAATGTGGAAGTCTTGGCAGGTGGTTTTGCGATAATAAGATGTTTAGCCCACAATGCCATGACAATTTCAAAATTCAAATTTTGATCCATTCTGTTCCACCCATACGGCCACAGCGTCACAAAATGTATATTTTTTAATTTTAGAGGAGAAACGCTTCATACAATACCATGTAAAATATATTTTTACTCCCCTTTTGATATTTTCAGCCTTTTGGCTATCGTCATCAACGGCATCAGTTTCTGCAATGTTCATTAGCACCGAGTGTTGCATTATCGAATGAAATAGTCTTGGAAAGCCATGTACATTACAGAGGCAGAGGAACTCCGAAGTTGATTATTGTCCACGAATTTCAGTTTTGGACAATTTAAACTGGCGACTTCATTTTATTCCGATATAAAATTATTTATTCACAACTTTTATTTAACATCCAAGTATTTCCGTGTCACTGAATGTTCTAGCACCCTGTAGTAGAACTGCTGGGAAAAATGTCTAAATTCTAGAAATTAACTCTTAAAATTTTCACAATTCTAAAAATTCTTTAGTGGAGTCAAATAATTCTATTTGGATCTAAATTCAGTTAACCCTGACTCGGCTCCAACATCATTTGTTTGGTTTTATCCATTAGGCTTAATGCATTAGCGTAAAGTGCATATGAAGGGAAATTTCATCAGATATCAGGTAGTTTATGTGCATGTTGAAATAATTTTTTTCAATATTAAGTTTGCCCGTTTCGTTAACCGTTAACTGAAAGCAAATAAATACAGCTACAGGTTACCATCCTCTCTTGTGGCGGATTGTGCTTTTAAACGGCTGCGTCGGTTATAAATTTAGCCTTTCTCTGATATGATGCGCCGGTTTGGGGTTATTCCGGAGCCCCCATTTTTTTTTCGGGTACTCCAATTTTCTTCCTCCTACAAAAAACAAATTCCAACTCGATCCAAACACAGTAGCCTGCGAAGCATTATAGTTTCTTCTCATCGGCCGGGTGCAATGAGAGGCGACTGTATTGGCAGGCTACAGAAACAGTGGAAGAATAAGCCAGTGCATTTGCACTGAAATTATTATTTGATTTTTTTAATATGCATCTTTTATTATTATATTGATACAAACACAACTGCTCACCTCCATAAATTTCGAACTTGCTTCACTTTTATCTAACACTTAAGTTAACGTGTATGTTTTAGATGTTTTAGATAACCCGCAGGGAACTGATCGGCTGCGTGTTGGAGGTGCAGTTTCAAGTGTTGCTTAAAACAGTAAGGTCGAAATAATTTGTTGAAGATCGCTTTTAAAAAAATAATGTCGTCTTGTTTTGAATTTATAACAAAGGATATCATCTAACAATTAAAAGATTTTATGCATCGTAGCAATGAATCAATTAGGTGTTACCCGGCTTAGTATTGTCGTTATGAGTCATTACCCTATGTAAGGTGCAGGGAGTTCATTTTTGTCCTGAACTGAATTTTGTGTTTGAACATCCAATTGAACTCAGCGAATACTAAAAGTTTTAATAAGTCGACATTTATATGATTTGTTTAGGATGGAAGTTCCGTGGATGTCGTCAAAAACAATATTCCTGCCATTTCAACTTGTGAATAACCATTTATCAAGAATAACTTCAAGAAGGTGGACCATTTATCATTCCCTTTACAGATCTGAGATCTTCGCTCCACCGAGAGCCGCTATTTAGGGAGTCAGCCAATTTGTTTTCTTTTAGGTGGGAATTTTTGAATAAGGCAGGTGTTCTTTCACTTTAGAGTTCAGTTAAACGGAAAATGTCGTTCCATTATTAACATCAGCGAAGTTTTTGAGTACAAATGGAACCCGCCTATATTAAATGATGGAATTGGTCTCCAAGTGAGAAACTTAATTTCTATTCGGTCACCAGTCCTATCAATCAACGTTTTAATGTCAGTTCGGCACCGGCAACATGAAACTTATTTACGTCAGTTTAAGCTATTGGCTAGCACTGAAATTAACAACTTTGATGTTGCTTGAGTCGTACTGACATTAGCAACTGAAGGTAAATGCTGCTGGTAACTTTTCTTCTTCGTGCTCGATACCGTTGGCTTCAGTGAAAACAACCTTCGCAAAAGCTGGTTAGTCTGACTTCCTTTAGTTGTTTAACAATATTCTTGTTTCTGTTTTTCGTTTTAAATCATTTGAACAGACGCATCATAGAGGTCAAAATACTTTAAAGACTTTACTTTATCTTTGCTTTGAATTCTGATACTGTTACCGAAAAACATTTCCAACCGACTTTAAAATTACCAAAAAACGCTGTTTATAAGTTAAGTTTTCATATTTATGTTTCATATTTATGTTAAGTTTTAATATTTATGTTTCATATTTGAAGCTAACGAGTATTCAGCGAATTTGTAAACGTTTTAGCAGGTGGCTTTGTTCATTATGGCCATTCAAAAATTCAAATTCCGATCCATTTTAATATATCCATGCGGCGCCAGAGTCGCGAAATGAAATTTTCAAAGAAATGTTTCTATGTTGTAATATTTTCACGTATTTTCCACTGTTAATTCCTTTTTTGTTGGTTGCAGCCTTTTAGCTTTTATCATCATTAGGATCAGTTTCTAGTTAGTGCCGAGTATCACGTTACTTGAAAAGCCGTGTTTTATATTACAAAGGATGCGGACCTGTTTTTAATGACGGATTTTTGAACAATTTTAACTCGACTCAAGAATTTAGTTCGACCTCGTTTGTTGCATTGTGCCTAGGAAAACGTTTTCAGTGCTTAGTTTAGAGTCGTTGTTATTACAGTTTATTCGCCATCGTGTTTGTTTGGGCGACCCGAACGATACAATTAATAATATCACTTGAACAATACCCCTATCCCTAATCCCTATCCCAGCGGAACAAATCTATTGTTTTCTTAGCGAATCACAGACATCGTTTGGACAAGTGCTGGACTACCCGTTTGTTTTACAGAAAAACTTTTAGCTGAGTTTTCGCTTTGTTTAATTAGTAGTCACTGGGGTCCAAATTAGCATGCGCAGTACAAACCCTAACCGGCAGACATATTTCGGTCCAGCTATACAAGCCCGAGTTGTCTTGTTAGCCTTATCAGTTTAAAAGCGCACTGCTCGTGGCCATGTTGATATCACTCAGAATTTTTTACAGTTTATCGGTTTTACTGAACCTGTTCTTTTATTAAGATTCACAAAACCCACGTACAGCTGCACATGGCTTTTCACTCGCAAATTTATGCACACACGCAAATAGAAAATTAAACTTTAATTATGTCGGCGCGGTGTTCTTTATCAAAACCGTTTTGCTGCATCCTAACTGGAGGAGCTAAGATTAGCTCGCTAGAAGCCTGACTATCAAGTGTCATCATCATCATTTAATATAGCCTTTTTGAGTCAGCTATATATTTAAACTTATACCCCATTCAAACAAACGCTTAAACATGTTTAAATGATGTTTAGTTTAAAACAGGTTTAGAAAAATACCTCCTAAACTCCCGTAATATTTGGAGTGAAATCTTTACTAAAAGAAACTTTATTGACTTTATTACCATTTCAGGTAGTTAGAGTCATACATTTAAAAATGTTCTGTAGAGGCTAAAAACGTAGTTTAACTAAACAATATTTAAACATGTTTAACAGTTGGTCTGAATGGGGCTTTAGTAAAAGACGCATAGATTATGCCTCACATACGTTGTCTACACACAAACGGTCTTTCATGTCAACTGCTATCAGAATCTGCTGACGACGATATTTTTCGTTTTGCAAAAAAATCTCTTCAAATTTTCGTCAAACTACGCACTGATTCAGGTGACGCTAGGTTCGATACACACGAAGTTTAAACTAGTGAAAAGTTGTGTGACACGACAAACTCGATCATTTTTTAAGGTTTTTGTTTGCGTGTGAGCTAAACTGAGAAAAATTCGCCGTGAAGTGAAAAGTGTCAGATGTAAATGAGTTCATTTATCATGAAAAGTTCCTATTTTAGTGCCGTCTTTTACATATATTAAATTCGAATGTTCAATGCCAATTTCTTGTTTTATCGCAAACTCGCAACTATTGTTTACGCAGAAAGGCTTGCATGCAAAATCTTTGATAGCAAAGTTTAATTTGATAACATGGTTCGCCAAAAAAAGAAAACAAATAATCTCCGTGTTCACGAGTTTGTGTCTTTATGAATTCGAAATGATCACCACGAGCAACACGAGGAGCCAGTCCTCGTTGTAAAAATTCAAACGTCCCAACCCTAGGGGCGAGGATCAGGAAAGACTCTGGATAGAAAAAGAGATCAAAATCTCCATACATGCCCGAACTTCCCGACTCAACATTGATAACCTTTCCTGCTTTCAGCAAAAGCGTGGCAATTAGGTCTTTGTTAAGCATATAACTAAACGTTCACACTTTACTCATTTTGACCTGCTCCTTCATGTTTATTTTGTGCTATCGTCATTATATTTATGACTGCTATGTCTCACTCAGCACCCCGCAAGGTTGTAAAAGACTTATTTCTTGCAAATTAATGCAAATTGACGCAAATAGAAAATTAAACTTTAATCGCGTCAGTGTTCTTTACAATAATTATATATAAATAATTGCTGCATCCTAACTGGACAAAGCTAAAATGCTCGTCACAGGCTTGACCATCAAATGTCACTATTGAGGTCATAGCCGGTCATTTAAGCCCTTATTGCTTTCAACATTTTAAGAAGCATAGCGTTCAGGTCTTTGTTAAGGTTACAGTGTACCTTCAGATCGAAGATTTATCAATTTTTTTTTTTTGGCGTCAAAATAAAGTTTACAGAATGAACTTTCATTCAAAAAAAAATTATCGAAAAATAGTGAAAATTGATGGAGAAATGACAGTATAACTTTTGTGGGCGCTTGTTGGGGACACTTTAAAGAGCTACAACTCAAAGGAAATTTGTTCGATTTTCCTCAAATTTGGACAGAAGTTAGGCTAACATATAATCAACAAAAACTTGTCGGCGAATTTCTTATTTCCGAAAACTTTTTCGTCAAGAGCCATTTCCGTGCGATCATTCCAATTTTTTTCGCCCTTTTTCGAAAATATTCTGTAACTTTACATTGCAATTGAATATGGAAAATCGCCGACACGTTTTTTTAGTGCTTCGTGTCCGGAAACCCGAGAACAAATCAAATTAGCAAAATACAATAATCGCTTTGAGTTATAGCGTTTTAAAGCTGATTCGGACGTTCGAATTTAGACGTCGTAAAAAATTCGACAATTCATTTTATTGCCAAATGGTTTCCATATTTAGATAGCCAGTTCTATAAGCTTTAATTTGATATCTGGGTTTAGGTATGTTAAGTGTAATCTTAAGGACGTTCGCGCGAAAATCTTCTAACATTGATTTTTTTATAAAACTTTTGCTACAGCTAGGTTATGAGTTGTTCGTGTCGGAAATGCAAAAAAAAGAGGGGGTCACCGACTTCGTTTCCGAGATAAGATATCTGAACAGCGACCCTAATTTTGAAAAATTGGTCTTCCCTACGGGATGAGACCCCAATGTCTGTTAATCTAAAAATATCGCAAATAAATCTCTAAAATGCAACTTTCTTTCCCAAATTTTATGCGAGTAGGTCTGTTCAGCAAATTCATTCAACTGGTGATGTTTTTAAAAGTAAATTTAATCTTTAAACAACAGCATTTGCAAACTCTGACAGCCGCAAATTGGCAGGATTCGATGTCGCGCGGGTAGAAAAATGGAAAAAAAATTAAACTTCCTACATTGATTTTTTGTTCATTTTTTCACAATCTGTCGAGAAGTGGCAAAGAAAATTATCTATCGAAAAAAAATTGGGGGTCACCGACCATCAAAGCGAGTTAAATCTAAGCAAAGTTAACGCAACGGCTACCGGTCCTTTATGTGCTCAGATTTCTTCTCTTGCGCGCGCGCTCGTGCATGACGTAGCATGGCGTTGCGAGATGAATTGCGTGCGCAGTAAGGATGCGCATAAACAATTAGCGCGAACGTCCTTAAGATACTAGAGCTGTTATACTGGAGACACCCCGAAGGTACACTGTAACCTTAAGTATCACATTTTAGTTTATTCATTTCGTGCGTCCCTTGTTATACTTATCCCGGGGGGGGGGGGGGGGGGGTACTCCCTTATATGACCTACACGGGGCCGTGCCGCTGGACAGGGTATGGTTTTTGGCATTTTTGTCTCGAACAAGGTATATAATTTAACGTGAATCTGTCCTAAACAGGGTCTGAATCTGTCCCTAACAGGGTCTGAATCTGTCCTAAACAGGGTATGCTTCCAGTTAACATAACGCTGGTGGTGACTTCCCTTGTCGTGATTAGTATATTCATGCAAAGGATGCGTCTACCATTTTTTTAAGCTCTGATCAATAACCACACATTGCACAACCCTTTACTCGCGGGAAGAAAGCTTTTAGTGATTGAAAATCGCCTTTGAAGCTATAAAATATACTTTATAGCCAAACTATTCGCTTTCAGGATCGATTGTACCCTTTTCCTGCCAATATTTGTAAGGGAAACGAAAAACATTGTGCGCCCGCAGATCGACCACTGACTGTCCCGGATTTCTGACCATGTGATTTTTTCGGACCTTTGCTGGTTAAGGAGAGACGCAGCCAAGTTAAAGTGTACGGTTGTTTGTTTGTTTGCATGAGTACGAGACCGTGCCATCTCGAAATGGTGGACGATCTTTCGACAGACCATTTTATTATGGCACTAAAGGGATTCATTGCGCGGCGAGCAGCGATAACGGAACGAACTTCGTGGGAGCGAATAATGAGCTGCGGAAATGCATTAAGCTACTGGATGAAGAGAGAATGCAAAACTTTTGCGCACCTTAGGAGACCGAGTGGAATTTTCAGCCGCCAAGTGCTCCACGTTCTGGAGGGGCGTGGGAAAGACACGAACAGTGCACGAAGAAGAAATCGAGAATGCAAGGGACCGTGAACGAAAATGCTGCTAGTATACGCAGGATATCTGTAAGAGGTCTGATCAACCAAAAATAAACAAAATACTATAAGAAGCATGGGCTGACAACTGCGTAGAGAAAGTAACGCAACAATGGCATGATTGAGACCAAACCGAAAGTTTAAATGCAATCGTGGATAGCTATTTCGCCGTTATTGCGGCTCATCAGCACAGTGTAGCAACAAGTTCGAGCGACTAACCTGACTGAGTTAGCACTTTACTAATGTGCACTTGGTAAAAACTCCGGATATGACCTCAAGATCATATGGAGAGACATATGATCTTGAGGCGATATCCGGAGTTTTTACCACGGTCACGTGATAGAGTTGTGTTGTGAGTTCGAGTTTTGTGCAGCGTGCACGATGTTCTGAAGTGTAAAGCGGAGTAATTCCTCATTAAACCTGTTTTGTTCGAACCAGCGAGTTGTGTAAAACGTCGTCCCATCGACATACTGGGTTCTATGTTGCCGCCAGTATTATTAACTGAAATTCAATGTCTAAATAACATATTGTCCCTGTTATGATCACAATTGTTTTGTCCTTGTTTTTTTTTTTAGACGCATTATATGTTCCTTCATTTGCAAATTATTCTTTTTTTTTGCTTTACTTTTCTATATTCTGAAGCAATTTCCTTTATTTGCATTAATTTAAGTCGCGTTTATTTTGAATACCCACAGCCGAACGTCAAACAAACTAAACGGAAAAATCTGGATGATCCTTACGTAAAAAAAAAATAAATAAAAAATAAATAAAACAAAAATAAAACAGACTGAAGAAAGTAAAATAAAAGTAAAATATATTAGTACCTAATATTTCGCATTGTAAAACTTTCGTGGGTTACAATTAAAAATAATTACAACTAGAAAGACGCTATGGTTTAAAACTAATGAAAAACGGAACCAATGAAATTCAATATGATTGTGATTAAGAGTTTGACGGGTGACAAAATAAACTATAGTGATAAAAAGGCTAATAAAGTTGGTCGCATCTGTTTATTACACGTGGTTCAAACGTATTTTTATCTATAAGGTGTCCTTCACGAGCTTTCCGTACAGAATCTCCCGTTATTACGTATAAATCCCAGTGATATAAGTTGCATATCGTTAGTACAATGTCCCGATTGATTAAAGTGTTCTGATAGGAGAAGAGCAGCTAAGATGATGCTGATTTTCTACAAAGCGGTGATGCTCACCAAAGCGTTTATTAAATTTGCGTTTAAGTTTCTCCGATGTATATTGCTTGTATTGACAAGATAAATTACTTCTTAAGCACTTTTTAACATTGGATCATATAGGTTAGGGTTTTAGGAAAAAGGATTAATTTGTCCCAGTTTAAAAAACTGACAAGTTTAACAGCGTGGATGGTTGCTTCCGTAAGGCTCTGCTGCATGAAGACACTATCTGAACCTTCTCGCTTGTTGGTTTCCGCAGTTTCTCATGAACTAGGAAGTCACGAAGTCTTACACTTCTCGGAACCGACTCAAGCTGTCCGACTTAGAGACGAAGAGTCTGCCTTATCCGAGTTTCCTTGCAGACAATTAAAGTTAAATTCGGCCGAAACCAATCAGCCCTGTAAAGGGTATCCGCCTTACAGGGGTGTCCGCTTTAAGAGAGTTGACTGTAAACATTTCTTCGGCTCAATAACGTGCATACGGATTAACTACAGTCATAATTTGGAGCAGAATATTCCATTTTTAAGGGTGAAACGAGGGCATATGGTATAGGCATGATGTGTCAATCCCTAGGCGTGACACGAGCAGTAGTTAATGTAGTTTCTACTATTCGATTCGCATATTTTCCCAGCTTGAGCGGAGTATTGATTGCGAAAGAGCGTGTATAGCATTCGCATGGCAAAGGTAGGATTCATTTATAGATTGACTATTACTGAATTTTACTGTACAAAAAGAAAGTTTGCGAATTTTCCGAAGAAATGTATGGTAGTCGGGCAGTATGTACTCGCCATATTTTGATGTTAAAGTAGTGAATTTCAAATTTTTATGAATCCTTCAGCTTTTACTTTTTTTTGTCAATCCAATTTAAAACGTCAACTGAAGCTGTTTCAAAAAAGAGCTATCTTTAATAAACGTAAGCCGCCGATGCCTATGAAAATTGGACAATGACATAAAATAAACGAAAAATAAACACATGTTAAAGTTTGTTTTCCATACGTTTCCAAATAATTACGTACGTCCATGTTCGTTTTATAAGTATTTCGAGATGACTTGCAATTGCGGTAAAAAAACCCACAGTTCATTAGAAGGCACGAATTAATGTGTTTGTCTGTGAAATAAACCGGAATTCGATTTCAAATAATTTTCGTAAAATTTGAAATTTGAAAAAATTAAGAGTTAATCCCATGAAATATCGAGGTCGTTGACTTTATAATTCACCCCAGACGAACAAATTTTGGCATTTCGAGTAGGTACTTTGATGACAAAGGTCTCTGCGATGAAACTAAATCTTTTCTTAGTTGACGTTAACCTTTGTTCAACAGAAGCCCAGTCGATTACAAATTTGATGGCAGCTATTTATGGAAAGATTCCCGTATAACCCCAACTTTAACTGTGTATACGCTTCTTTAAACTGAAACGAAAGCGAAACAATAGCACGCCTTTGGGGCAAACGTCGAAAAACCAAAGCGCGTACATGCATAATTAACCATAAGCTCTTTCTTTATTTTGCACTTAGTATAGATAATTACTCCTATCCGATCCGGTTGGTTTGTCTTTGGGCTTTTTGAATACAGCTATTTCGATTAACGTTGTCGGATGAAAGCTCAAAGCCAAGACCGCAAGGTAGTATGGGTAGTTGTAAATAGCCATTGCATAAGAATCCCATACTACCTTTCGGTCTTGGCTTTTCGCCTTTTTCATCCGACAACGTTAATTGAAAAAGCTGTATGCGGCCCAATGTTTTAACTGGCTTGAAAGCTATGAGAATGTTCAACGAACTTTCTTTCAGGCGACACGTCAGAAGCCTCAGAAAGAACAAATAGATCGGTTAAAGAACCCGTTTTTTTTTTTAATGTCTAGAACCGACGACATTACTGGTTCTAGGTATATATATGTACGTGTTTGTTTGTTTTGGTTAACTTGAGTTCTCGAGTGTAGTCAAACTTGAAATGCTGTTTTATTCACCGCAGAAACTTTCTGAAATTCGAATCAGATATTTTTGTTTGAGAGGAACCGAAAGCCTACTGATTCAATACAGATGGTAGCTTTTCTACGTGTTGCGGTCTTCAGGATGTCTTCAGTGAAACGTGAAATAACTTCACGCACAAGCTGGTTAGTTTCCTTTAGTTATTCAAGAATATGCTTGTTTATTTTCTTAATCTTTCATGTGTTTCGGCAGCATGTTTTGAAGATCAATTTAGTCGTCTTCAACAGAGTTCTCCAAAGTGCAATTTACGGCGATTAATTGTGACCTTTTCGGCTACACCGAGATAACTTCAGCCTCAAATCGAACACCTTTTAAGCATTAAAAAAACAAAACCGTAACAATTTTTGCCAAGTTTTTGGGTTCTGTATTGTCGTAATCCCTGTTCATGATCACAAATTGTTTTCTTTTGTTTTTGTTTTATTGAGTCGCATTATATTTTTCTTCATTTCTAAATTATCCTTTTTTTCGTTTTAATTTTCTATATTCTGAAGAAATTTCCTCCCAGTTTCGCATAAATTTTAGTCGCGTTTATTTTGAATACACCTAAGTTACCACAACTTGAAGTAAAACAAACTAAACAGATACTGAATAAAATAAAATAAAATAAAATAAAAGTGACATATATAAGTGGCTAATATTTCGCTTTGCAAAACATTCGTAATCGTGCAGTAAGCACAGCAAGGATTCTGTTACGTTGTTATTTTGTCTTAACTTAGATCATGCCATTACAAAATTCTAAGTTAGGATAAAATAAGCCCTGCATCATTCACTGGGATAAACCTATTTTAAACTACCAGCTCGCTTTAATTTTAGCCCTTTTCGTTTTCACAGTTATTGAAAAATTTTGTCACATTTGACATGTTTTTATACAGAGCTATTAACTTGCATTTGCAAATTGTTCTTCTCGCTACAATTGAAGAAGACCGTTGTAGCGGTCGAAACAAGTTTATATTTGCCCACAATGCCATAAAATTTAGAAAAACAAATTCCGTTCCTTTCTGGTCTATCCGGCATTCGGCTCCAGAATCTCAAAATATAATTTCCAAATTTTAAAGATTTTTTTCCTTTTTTACGATTTGTAAATGTAAAACACCCGCTTGATTAATGGAGCGGGTGTCCGATCAGAAAGCATTCACGCTAGCGCCGACACAAATAAGTTTCATGTTACTAGAATCGAACTGACACTTTAAAACAACTGTTTGATGCTGCTAGAACTGAGATAACAAGCTTGGTGCATGCGGTTAGTATTGGAAGCAAGTTTGATTCGGCTAGTAGCTGTTGTCTTCAGTGATATCAAACACAAACTGGTTAGTCTCCCTTCCACTGCTTAAGAATATTCTTGCTTTTGTTGTCTTTTTTAAATCATTTGAACGGCACACATCATGCATATATTGTGGTCGAAATACATTGAAGCCGTTTATTGATATTAAATAATTTCGAATTCTGATAACAGTTACCGCCAAACATTTCCAACATTTATCAAACTAGAACGCTGTTTATGGAATGCCAAAACATTGATATTATGTTTTCATATTTTTATGACCGTTGTCGTCTTCTAGCTAACGAATATTCAGGTAAAATATGGAAGTCTTGGCAGGTTGTTTTGCGATATTAGCCCACAATGCCATGACAATTTCAAAATTCAAATTTTGATCCATTCTGTTCCACCCATACGGCCACAGCGTCACAAAATGTATATTTTTTTAATTTTAGAGGAGAAACGCTTCATACAATACCATGTAAAATATATTTTTACTCCCCCATTTTTAATAGTTTCCTTTTCGATATTTCCTGAGCCTTTTGGCTATCGTCATCATCGGCATCAGTTTCTGCAATGTTCATTAGCACCGAGTGTTGCATTACCGAATAAAATAGTCTTGGAAAGCCATGTAAATTACAGAGGCAGAGGAACTCCGAAGTTAATTTTTGTTCACGGATTTCAGTTTTGGACAATTTAAACTGGCGACTTTATTTTATTCCGATATAAAATTATTTATTCACAACTTTAATTTAACATCCAAGTATTTCCGCGTAACTGAATGTTCTAGCTGTAGTACAACTGCTGGGTAAAATGTCTAAATTCAAGAAATACTCTTAAAATTTTCACAATTCTGAAAATTCTCTAGTCTGTCTAGTGGGGTCAAAGAATTCTATTTGGATCTAACTTCAGTTAATAACCACTCGGCTCCAACATCATTTGTTTGCTTTTATCCATTAGGCTTAATGCATTAGCGTAAAGGGCATATGAAGGGAAATTTCAGTCTGATATCAGGTATTTTATGTGTATGTTGAAATTATTTTTCAATATTAAGTTTGTCCGTTTCGTTTAACCGTTAACTGAAGGCAAATAAATACAGCCACAGGTTACCATCCTCTGTTCGTGTGGCGAACTGTGCTTTATACAGCCACAGGTTACCATCCTCTGTTCGTGTGGCGGACTGTGCTTTATACAGCCACAGGTTACCATCCTCTGTTCGTGTGGCGGACTGTGCTTTATACAGCCACATGTTACCATCCTCTGTTCGTGTGGCGGATTGTGCTTTATACAGCAACAGGTTACCATCCTCTGTTCGTGTGCCGGATTGTGTTTTTAAACGGCTGCGTCGTTTATAAATTTAGCCTTTCTCTGATATGATGCGCCGGTTTAGGCTTACTCCGGGGACAGTAATTTTTTTCGGGTACTCCAATTTTCTTCCTCCTACAAAAACCAAATTCCAACTCGATCCGAGAGCAATGAGAGGCGACTGTATTGGCAGGCCACGGAAACAGTGGAAGAAAAAGCCTGTGCATTTGCACTGAAATTCCCATTTGATGTTTTTATGCATCTTTTATTATTATATTGATACAAACATAACTGCTCACCTCCATAAATTTCGAACTTACTTCACTTTTATCTAACATTTAAGTTAACGTGTATGTTTTAGATGTTTTAGATAACCCGCAGGGAACTGATCGGCTGCGTGTTGGAGGTGCAGTTTCAAGTGTTGCTTAAAACAGTTAAGTCGAAATAATTTGTTGAAGATCGCTTTTGATAAAATAATGTCGTCTTGTTTTGAATTTATAACAAAGGATATCATGTAACAATTAAAAGATTTTATGCATCGTAGCAATGAATCAATTCGGTGTCACCCGGCTTAGTATTGTCGTTATGAGTCATTACCCTATGTAAGGCGCAGGGAGTTCATTCTTGTCCTGAACTGAATTTTGTGTTGAACATCCAATTCAACTGAATACTAAAAGTTTAAGTCGACATTTATATGATTTGTTTAGGATGGAAGTTGGATGTCGTCAAAAACAATATTCCTGCCATTTCAACTTGTGAATAACCATTTATCAAGAATAACTTCAAGTGAGGTGGACCATTTATCATTCCCTTTACAGATCTGACTGGATCTTCGCTCCACCGAGAGCCGCTATTTAGGGAGTCAGCCAATTTGTTTTTTTTTAGGTGGGAATTTTTGAATAAGGCAGGTGTTTTGTCACTTTAGGGTTCAGTTAAACGGAAAATGTCGTTCCATTAACATCAGAGAAGTTTTTGGTATTAAATGATGGAATTGTTCTCCAAATGAGAAACTTAATTTCTATTCGGTCACCAGTCCTATCAATCAACGTTTTAATGTCAGTTCGGCACCGGCAACATGAAACTTATTTATGTCAGTTAAGGCCATTGGCTAGCACTGAAATTAACAACTTTAATGTTGTTTGAGTCGTACTGACATGAGCAACTGATGGTAAATACTGCTGGTAACTTCTTTTTCGTGCTCGATACCGTTGTATTCAGTGAAAACAACCTTCGCAAAAGCTGGTTAGTCTGACTTCCTTTAGTCATATTCTTGTCTCTGTTTTTCGTTTTAAATCATTTGAACAGACGCATCATAGAGGTCAAAATACGTTAAAGACTTTACTTCGAATTCTGATACCGTTACCGAAAAACATTTCCAACCGACTTTAAAATTACCAAAAACCGCTGTTTATAAGTTAAGTTTTCATATTTATGTTTCATATTTATGTTAAGTTTTAATATTTGTTTCATATTTGAAGCTAAGGAGTATTCAGCGAATTTGTAAACGTACGTTTTAGCAGGTGGCTTTGTTCATTATGGCCATTCAAAAATTCAAATTCCGATCCATTTTAATATATCCATGCGGCGCCAGAGTCGCGAAATGAAATTTTCAAAGAAATGTTTCTATGTTGTAATATTTTCACGTATTTTCCACTGTTAATTCCTTTTTTGTTGGTTGCAGCCTTTTAGCTTTTATCATCATTAGGATCAGTTTCTAGTTAGTGCCGAGTATCACGTTACTTGAAAAGCCGTGTTTTATATTACAAAGGATGCGGACCTGTTTTTAATGACGGATTTTTGAACAATTTTAACTCGACTCAAGAATTTAGTTCGACCTCGTTTGTTGCATTGTGCCTAGGAAAACGTTTTCAGTGCTTAGTTTAGAGTCGTTGTTATTACAGTTTATTCGCCATCGTGTTTGTTTGTTTGTTTTACAGAAAAACTTTTAGCTGAGTTTTCGCTTTGTTTAATTAGTAGTCACTGGGGTCCAAATTAGCATGCGCAGTACAAACCCTAGACTCACCGGAAACAGACATATTTCAGTCCAGCTATACAAGCCCGAGTTTCCTTGTTAGCTTTATCAGTTTAAAAGCGCACTGCTCGTGGCCTTGTTGATATCACTCAGAATTTTTTACAGTTTATCGGTTTTACTGAACCTGTTCTTTATTAAGATTCACAAAACCCACGTACAGCTGCACATGGCTTTTCACTCGCAAATTAGCCTCTTCCAGGCGTTAAATTTATGCACACACGCAAATAGAAAATTAAACTTCAATTATGTCGGCGCGGTGTTCTTTATCAAAATTATTTTGCTGCATCCTAACTGGAGGAGCTAAGATTACCTCGCTAGAAGCCTGACTATCAAGTTTCATCATCATCATTTAATATAACCTTTTTGAGTCAGCTATATATTTAAACTTATAGTAATACCCCATTCAAACAAACGCTTAAACATGTTTAAATGTTGTTTAGTTTAAAACAGGTTTAGAAAAATACCTCCTAAACTCCGGTAATATTTGGAGTGAAATCTTGGGTGCTTTCCATTATATCAGACCGACCGTTCAGGGACCGCTCGGACCAACCGCTGAATAATGGAACGACATTTTCCGATCGAAGCGACATTGAATGCTGGTTCTCTCCTGCCCTTTCTCCCGCTGATTTTCTCAAACATCATGAAGTACATGATGGTTGTGCCTATGTGTGCTGAATGGGAAGAATCAGAAATCGTGGATAACCTTTTAGATGAGGGTGACGATTTTCCGATTTTAGGTGCCGCTTCGTACTTTGTGCGGAGAAATTTAAATCGAGTATTTGGCTATTTTGAGGCCACCATACCCACTTATAGGCCGAGCGAATTTCACGCGGGAAAATGTCATGAGCAATGTTTAAAGATTCACCTTTAAAATCGCAAAAACTTTGAACATTTCATAATACAGTCACGTACCGGAAATCGTGGAACATGCATGCATGAGCAGAACTGTCAAATCTGTAGTTTTATAGTCACAAATAGAACACTGATAACAAGTTGCCTTGTTCGTTATGGCGGCCATGATGGTGAATTCAGTGAGCTGGAGACAGAAGAGCAGTATTGGAAATGAGAATTTGTGAAAATGGAACGGTAAATTTCGGTTCGACCGGTCCAACCGCTTGGTACGGACCGTTCCATTAAATTTCCAAACGAAATTTCCGGAAATTTTGGCATAATGGAGAAAGCACCCCTTTACTAAAAGAAACTTTATTGGCTTTATCACCATTCCAGGTAGTTAGAGTCATACATTTAAATATGTTCTGTAGAGGCTAAAAACGTAGTTAAACTAAACAACATTTAAACATGTTAACCGTTGGTGTGAATGGGGCTTTAGTAAAAGACGCATAGATTATTTCTCAGATACGTTCCTCTGCACACAAACAGTCTTTCATGTCAACTGCTATCAGAATCTGCTGACGATATTTTTCGTTTTGTAAAAAAGTCTCTTCAAATTTTCGTCAAACTACGCACTGATTCAGGTGACGCTAGCTTCGATACACACGAAGTTCAAACAAGTGAAAAGTTGTGTGACACGACAAACTCGATCATTTTTTAAGGTTTTTGTTTGCGTGTGAGCTAAACTGAGAAAAATCCGCCGTGAAGTGAAAAGTGTCAGATCTAAATAAGTTTATTTATTATGAAAAATCGCTATTTTAGTATCGTCTTTTACATATATTAAATTCGAATGTTCAATGCCAATTCTTGTTTTATCGCAAACTCGCAACTATTGTTTAGGCAGAAAGGCTTGCATGCAAAATCTTTGATAGCAAAGTTTGAAACAAATAAACTCCGTGTCCACGAGTTTGTGTCTTTATGAATTTAAAATGATCACCACGAGCAACACGTGACTAAGAGCGAGTCCTCCTTGTAAAAATTCAAACGTCCCCACCCTGGGGGCGAGGATCAGGAAAGATTCAGGATAGAAAGAGATCAAAATCTCCATACATGCCCGAACTTCCCGGCTTAACATTGTTAGGTACACTAGAATAACCCAAGCAATGATTGCCTCAGTCACGCAAGCCCTTCCTGCTTTCAGCAAAAGCGTGGTAATTAGGTCTTTGTTAAGCATATATAACTAAAACGTTCACAGTTTACTCATTTCGACCTTCTCCTTCATGTTAATTTTGTGCTATCGTCATTACATTTATGACTGCAATGTCTCACTCAGCACCCCGCAAGGTTGTACAAGACTTATTTCCACAGGGTCCAGAGGAGCTCTATTTGATCGTTCAAGACGCTATTTTCTTTGAATCGTCGCTGTCTTGAAAGTTAAACTGATTGCGTTACACAAAATAAGTACCGCGGGCCAAATTACTACGGGCTCGGAAGCTGCGAAATCGGCGTACAGTAAAGAATACGGAAAGGGAGGAAACTGATTTAGGCATAGTTTTTCAAATCCCTGTAACTCAGACGAAATTAAATAAAAACGCCTCATTTTAAGTATGTGATCTGTAATTTCTATATTCTAAGGAAACATCGAAGAAATCCATTCAAAAAAGTAGGTAAACCTAAATTTGCGGCGACCGAAATTTACGGCTTGAAAGCATCGCTTTCGTTCGATGTGCACCGCAACATCTGGTGACGGAAATGACGCCATCAGGTATTGTGCGCATGATCGGAAGTTTATCGCATCCGCCGAAGGTTATGATCATGCCCGTGTGCAGTTTCGCGGAATTTTAAGATTTTTAATCTTGAGAAGTCTGCTGAAGTCCTTCGCAAATTCTATTGTTCTAGTGTAAAATGGGTATTCTACATTTAGCCTTTTGTCAAGAAGGATTTCAGTGTGGCCTGGGTTTTAAAACCTTTCAAAAGCCGCGTGCAACGGACTAGAGGTCAAGTCTGTCGGTTGTGATTTCCTGTGGTGTCGCGCTTGTAGATTTTCACCTCATCTTTATAGCGTCTTTTTTTGCCTGGCGGTTGGTGTGTTGTGTTCGCTACTAATATTAGCATGTAGATTTTTATGTAAGAAAGCCGTTTAAATTTCTTTAACTTTTCTCTCTGAAATACCGGACATGACAGGATCTGAAATGATCTGTTGGCGTGAATGTCTTTTCTGCTATTCGTAATGTCACACTGGGCCCAGCTATTTTAGTTTTGTCTTTGCAGGATTTTAATTTTCAGGATCCAAGCTTTATAGCAGAGAGAGCTGTAGCTTAATAAGCTATTCAACTTGTAGAGAGTTGAAGTTTGTTTCAGTCAAGGTTGTAATTTTAGCTCGCTGTTTATACTAAAACCTCCGCTCGCAATTGCGGCAGTCTGGCAACTGCTTCCGTTTGAACACCAAAAGAAATTAAAAATGCGTTAAATTTTCAATAATCTTTCTACCATTTCGAAACGTAAGCATGTTTTGTCCTGCTCGATAATTTTCTTTTCTTCTAAGGTGGATTTTCTTGCAGGAGCAGACCTTTTCAAAGAAGAATTTAACATGTTTTTTATTTTCCCTCCACAGCTAAAGTTTTGAATTTTGAATTAGTAACGACTCACCGCACTTCCGGTCATTGCCACTTCCGTCACCAGATGATGCGGTTCACATCGAACTCGTCACGTGGTACAAATTTCCTCCCTTTCCTTTCTTTTCTCTCTCGTTGTCGGCACTTCGTGCATTGTTCGGAAAGCTTCGCTTTCCGAAGATAATTGCGCCCTTAGTAATTTGGTCCGCGGTACATATTGTGTAACGCAATCAGTTAAACTTTCAAGACGGCGACGATTCGAAGAAAATAACGTCTTGTACGATCAAATAGAGCTCCTCTGGACCCTGTGTTATTTCTTGCAAATTAATGCAAATTGACGCAAATAGAAAATTAAACTCCAATCGCGTTAGTGTTCTTAACAATAATTATATATAAATAATTGCTACATCCTAACTGGACAAAGCTAAAATGCTCGTTACAGGCTTGACCATCAAACGTCACTATTGAGGTCAGCCATAGATTATAATGTCCCAAGCAATGATTTTAGCGGGCCATTTAAGCCCCTATTGCTTTGAGCATTTTAAAAAGCATAGCGTCCAGGTCTTTGTTAAGTATCACATTTTAGTTTACTCATTTTGACCTGTCAGTCATTTTGTGCGTCCCTTATTATACTTATCCCAGTGATAAGTCACAACAACCACAGCTGCAAAATGTGGCTTATTTCTTGCAAACAAAAAAATAAATTCAAATTGTTTCACGGCTTTCTTTATTGGCAACATTTTTATTTTTCGCAACAGAAAGAGATAAATTGCTGGTTTCGAGTTTAAGATTGAATGGTATCCTTTTTGCTCGAAGCCCCTATCGACCTTATTGTTTGTTTAAGTTTTTTTATGTTAACACTGTTCTGACTGTTTAATCAAAGGGCTCTTAAAGCCATCTCGTTAATGCGTTAGAACGCGAGGTTAATAAAAACAAAATAGAAGAATTGATAGTGAATATGTTAAAGATGCCGTTGTAGCGCACCTTTAGAATAAGTCTTCTTAAAATACGTACATGAAAACATCACATGATGCAAATCAGCCAATAGAAATTTATGTTTACGAAATGGGCGTAGTTTTATTTTAGTAGCCATTTGGGGTATTAAAAAACAGGAAATCACTAATTTTCGATTACAATGTTTACATTTTCACGCTAGTGACTAAAATGGGGTCTATAATTTGGTTATACAATAGACGTGTTTTGAAAATGTTATAGGCTGGGACTTTTCATTATTATTATTATAATAGATCCAGATGCTCGGCTGGATGTCCATGCTCGTGGCTTTTGGGAAAGGCAAGGCTCTGCCTTTTTCGACGTTAGGGTTTGTCACCCGAATGCAGAGTCCTATGAAGACCTTACACCAGCGCAAATATATCGCCAGCATGAGATGGAAAAGAAACGGATGTATGCCAGCAGGGTTTTGGAAGTCGAAAAAGCAACATTTACCCCACTAGTTTTTACAAGCACTGGAGGTATGGGAGACGAATGCAAGCGATTTCACAGTAGACTCGCAGAACTTATCGCTGTTAAAAAAGGGGAAGACTATAGTACAACTATAGCATGGATTCGCTCAAAGGTTTCATTCGCCTTACTGCGGTCTGCTCTGCTCTGTCTGAGGGGATCTCGATCTACAAGACGCGCTCCCTTGAACTTACAGGACACTGACTTTGACATTGAAAAAAACCTCGCGGGAATTAGGAACTAAATTTTTATATAATTTCTTAGCCAGTTGTTTTTTTTCTTTTTTTAATTGTTAAATTTTCTAAAACAATGTTATAGTATACAATTCATTTTGAAAAATCTAATTTTTGAAGGCTTTTCTCTTTTTTAAAAAAAGTAAATAAATGTAACGCTAGATATACTATTTTAAATGTACATATCTTATCGTATTAGAATTTTAATGTATTGTAAATAGTTATTCTAATTGTTAATAAAATTTTGCTGTAATGTAAAAAAATTAAAAAAAAAATATTATTATTATTATTATTATTATTATGCAAAAGGAGGGGAAACCGTGCCCCTCTGCTAACAACTTTTCTGTACAGCTTTGGGGGATCTGCTCTTATCAGTGCTCCACTTTTTCAAGACCAAAACCCAGAATAGTCCTCAACTTCGACGACTAAGGAGAGCTTTTTTTCACAAGATTTGGTGTCGTTTTTCCACCACAATCAAGAAAGCGTCTGGTAACCATCTGTCTTCGCTTTGGTGAGTACGTGCTTTTCAATTTTGTGGTTTTGGTTTTGGTCTCGCGAGTTTTCTCGCCCTCGCATTACATGGAGATGGCCGCGAGTCCTGCGCACCAGCCGTTCGCCCACACTAGAACTATCCGCTTGATAGCGGAGGAAAACCTGGATCTTGACTCGCTCAGTATAGCGCAGTCGTTACCGGACTTTAAGGAAGAAATCGTTGGGATTGTACCCCTCTACGGAGGAAAGTGCTTCGACATCACCCTCCGATCTACAGAATCGGCCACGCGGTTGGCGGCATCGGGCTTTGACTGCGAAAGCCCCCTTTACGCCTTTTAGGGCAAAATGCACTACACGTGTCATGCTTCGTTCCCGTTGAATTCCCCGATGAAAACCTGCTACAACTCGTGGAACAATACGGCGACCTCAAAGCGCGAGCAGTCCGCCGGCTTTGCTTCAAAGCCACAGGCTACGAGCACATCGAGAACGGCATCCGTGTCGTAGAATTCACACGTTTACAAAAGGCAGTGCCACGCAAATTAGTCACACTAGAGGCCCACCCGGCCCCCACTACCGCAAACAGCAACGACACTTCCCCTGTAACCACAATAGGCCATTTTCACGATGGCGTCATTTGACTACAACTACCAGAATTAATTTCGTTTTTCCTTTCTTATTTAAATTTTGTAATCCCAGTGAGGTTTAAATAACAATGGCCCTAATCTTGCACTACAAAACAAAAAAACTGAACCTCCTTGCGACCCTTCTTCAGAAACTGCCGGCCACCCCCTACTACCGATGCCGTGAGCGTAATCTTGAAAGCGAGTTTCGCAACATCCTGTCTCGTGGTAATTCAATTACCACAGATGATCACACGCGTTTGGCCTAGGTCAAAGATCTCCTAAAAACGATCGAAGATCACGACGTAGAAGAAGCTATTATTCGCAGTAAAGAACAGTGGATAGAGCTGGGGGAAAAACCGACCAAGTATTTCTACCAGCTTGAAAATCAGCGACAGACCACAGGGTCCAGAGGAGCTCTATTTGATCGTACAAGTGGCCTGCGAGCAGGCTCACTTGTTTGGGGTATCGCGCGAGTATCTTGGCGAGGAAGCCGGCGAAGCCGGCCAGAAGTATGGGGCGAGGAAAAGTGAGGCTCTACTTTTCTCGCTCGTAATTCGCAGCTCATTTTCGCGGCTCGCATAGAACTCGCGCGCGAAACCCAAATAGTAGAGCCTGCTCGCAGGCTATCGTACAAGACGCTATTTTCTTTGAATCGTCGCTGTCTTGAAAGTTAAACTGATTGCGTTACACAAAATATGTACCCGCGGGCCAAATTACTACGGGCTCGGAAGCTGCGAAATCGGCGTACAGAAACCACAGGTAGCCCAAGCTCAAGTGATGTTTACAGGACACTGTTGCGTAATAGCGAATTTATAAGGATTTGTATGGGGAAAATTCAATTCGAATTTGAGCGTAAAATTCGGAACGATATTTGAATAAAACTGGTTCACCTGAACTTATTTGTGTGTTTACTTGTGTCTCCAGTGGTTTGGGAGTCGATTCGAAGCGATTCCAGCGAGTTTTAGTTCAACTGTCTCTTCCCCCCTAAAAGAGAGACAAGGTAGGGCACTCCGCTCAACGAGCCGATCGGATCCACCGAAGGAAATCGGCCGTAAATTCGCTCCATCGCCTCAAGTCACCTCGAAATTCCACGTAGACCATAGTCGATAGTTCTGCTTTCCATTCGTGATCTTCATCAGAGTCGCATATACACTGAGAGGGAATTAAAGGTTACTAACCTACGTAAACCTTCCCGTTTTGAGCCATCGGAAACGGCTTTGTCGAGACTTCGAGTTTCTCTTTTAGGGAGGAAGAGACAGTTGAACTAAAACTCGCTGGAATCGCTTCGAATCGACTCCCAAACCACTGAAGACACAATTAAGTAAACACACAAATAAGTTCAGGTGAACCAGTTTTATTCAAATATCGTTCCGAATTTTACGCTCGAATTCAAATTGAATTTTCCCCATATACAAATCCTTATAAATTCGCTATTACGCAGCAGTTTCCTGTAAACATCACTTGAGCTTGGGCTACCTGTGATTTGACATATTTTTACCCTTCTAAAGCAGCTTTAATGGCTTTACGACAAATGATTGAAGCTGATAGGTAACGTGAGATATCGAAACTTAATAAGAACTGTAATACCTTTGTGGTGACGTAACGTAAGACATGACAAGTTCATGACATTTCAATACCCTATGGAAATTAACAATAGGACCGGGGGTGTTCCTCAAAAATTTTAGTGACGGTATGTGACGCCCTTCTTGAAATCCTAACCGCTTTAACCAACCATATCTTCAATGCCCTAATATAGCTTCTATAAAGAAGAAAGAAGAAACCCCCCCGGACAAAAGTCCACAAAATTTAACAAAGAAGCCTTTGTTAACAACTTTTGTCCCTTTTTTCGTATACTGATTCCGAAATCTCGTTTAAAGCGCATGCGCATTAACGAGATAAAAAGCATATCATTATTGTTTTTTGTTAAGTGTATCAGAAAAATATCTCCTTTTTGGCAAATTAATGCACATACACAAAACAGACAATTAAATATCAATTGCGTCGCTCGTCTTTCTCTATTGACGGCAATATTTTGGTGCTTCCTGACTAGATGAGCTAATTAGACATTACTCATGCGCGAAGCGGCATGAGGTAAGGTTTCGGCTCCGTTTTTCTTGTTATTATTTATTATTTTTTGTGTCACGATTTTGCATGCAAATTTATGCACGCATATTTTAAATTGTACACTTCCGGTTCATAGCTTCCATTTACATTCCCTGTTTAGTGACTTCCGGCTACTCTCACTTCCGGCAAAACAGCGTCACTGAAATGTCACGACAGCGTCTCCTACAACCCTAGTTGCATTACTAATGTTCACGTCAGGTATATATGACTTAGACGAATCACTGGCTTCATTGTGGTACAGCCTTCATTTACAAAACAATCAATAGTAAACAACATGGTTTGCAGGAACGATGACTGAATGAAAGAAGTAACTCTTCTCCATGTCGGACATCTTCTTATCTTGTTTAAAATATATCATAAAACTTTCTTACGCATGCGCATGAGTATAGGCTGCTGGGAGCCTCTTGTTAAGATAACAGCTCGGTTTAGGCACAGAATGAAGGAGACAATTTGACCGAAAGTTCAGTTTTTACCTTTTTGTGTTTTAGCGACGGTTGCGTTGCAGGGTTCTAACATATATAATTTTCCTCTTTCAGTAATGGATTAATTCAAGCCATTTCAAAATGTAACGAAGGAGGAGGACAGAGATCGCGAATTAAGCTTTTCAGTGGAACATCATGGTTTGACCATCTGGGCCTTTTCCGTACCCGTTAAAGATTCGTTTAGCTCTAGAAGGAAAGATAACAAAGAAGAATATTGTCAATCCCGACAGTCATTTGAGAAGATACTACCTGCAAAGTGTCCGCTGAAAAAAACTTTACTTTTGTAACTTGCACTTATTGCAGCGTATGTTAAGAGTTCCATATAATGACAGAAGACTCGATATTTATTGCTAACTGCGTCATCAACGCCGTCTTATCTTGTACCAACGTCATGTTGAACATTGTAACAATACTCGCGCTGAGAAAAACTTCGCCGGCATTACCGAAGTCTTTTAAAACGATGCTCCTGAGTATGTCTGTTGCTGATCTTGGTGTTGGTTTACTGGTCCAACCTTTGTACATTGCCACGGAGATTGGGTCAAACAATGAAAACTATCCAGACTTTTTGGTAAAGACGTATTTCGTTACGATGTATCTACTTTGTCTCGCTTCGTTCTTTAACGTTTCTGTTCTAAGTGCAGACAGATTCTTGGTTATTCATCTTCATCTCAGATACGTCGAACTTGTAACTCACAAGCGTGTTATTGCTGTGGTGATCTCAATTTGGATGTCTGCTGCATTTATTTCGCTGTTTGAATTGTGGAGACCCACAATTTTGCCTTATATTACCGGCATAATTTTGATTGTTTGTTTAATCGCTACAGCATGGTTTTACTGCAAGATTTATTTAGTCGTACGACGGCATGCAAATCATATTCAAGAAATGCAAGCACAACAAGAAACACTGAATGGTGCAGTGATGGAAAATGATGGCAGGAAGAGAAAATCTGCAGCAGCCGTATTCTACGTATACCTTGTCCTTTTGGTTTGTTATGTGCCAAACATATGTATTATTCCTGCATATATATTAATTTCAGGACAAGATCGTTTTATTCCACCGATTGTAACAATTTGCCTTGATACGTTGCTCTTTCTTAATTCATCTCTCAATCCTTTGATCTACTGTTGGAAGATAAAACAAATTCGACTCGCTATCAAAGACCTACTGCGAAATATATATCCATGTCACAACTAACAACTTTGATTGTTTAACGTAACTATATCCCCGAAAATGTTTTCAGATCGAACAAATCACTTCATTTTTCTGAGCAGAAGGCGATTTTTTTTTATGAATTTTCAAATTCGTGTAAAATCTCAGTAATTAAGACCATTACGGAGTCATAAAACCATTGGATCTAGCACAATACATGTATGTGACGTCATTCCGAGACATCGATCGTTGTCTCGAGCCTTTACTGAACCTTCAGGCTTGCTTCGGTCAGGAGGGCAGAATTGTCTAATAACTGTGTTGTTGTTTTCAGTCTTTATAAACATCTCTAGACGAGAGTCTAGCAGTGTCGGGTTAGCCTACAATTGCAGAAATCAGGTCTATAAAGTCTCTCGAAGAACCTAACATGTTTTGTTTTTCTTAATTTGTTTTCAAAGCAAATTGCGTCAGTGGTACCCTGGGTACGAGAGGTTTTATTTTTTAGCGAAAACGGCCTGGGAGCGACGAGGCCGCTACAACGTGGCTTAACGCTTCTAATAAGTTATGCAGTTTATTTCACTCGATATTTATAGAATGGACCTCTGGATATTTTTATATATGCTAATAGCAGTTTTGCCTTGCGCTCAATCTTGACGTGCTGCGAGTTTATAATAAGCAAGAGGAACTTGCTTCAGTACTCCAAGTGAATAGAATTTCTTTATGAAACCACATTTTAGCTCTGGGGAAATCATTATACTGCTCAGAAATAGTTAGCTGTTTGTTAAATCAGGTTAGTTTGCTGACAGCATTCTTTGTATATGGGGTAAATTTTCCCTTCTTTGGAACATTGGCCCAGTGTGGTGGAGTGGAGAGTGAGTTCTACCCCCCTCCCCCCCAAGACGAAAGCTCCAGGTTCGATTCCACGTGGTGACGTCTTTTGACGTCCTTTTTTAGTCTTTGCTTCTTTCTACGAGAATTTACTGCATGTGCTTATAGGGCGATCTTTGTTTACACTTTTTGCCTCATTAGCATATGTGCGTCATTTTCTAATCGAGCTACAACAAAATCAACTCTGAATATTGAAAGGGCATAGTACAATTAATAATAGAAAATGTTAATTTAAAAAGTGCCGAAAATGTAAAAGTTTTCAGACGTTTCAGGCTTAGCCCTTCTTCAGTGAAATGTCAATTTTGAATTTTCACTGAAGAAGGGCTAAGCCCGAAACGTCTGAAAACTTTTACATTTTCGGCACTTTTTAAATTAACATTTTCTGTTATTTATTGTGTTACAAGTGCCACGCAATTTTTTGAACTTTTTTGTTCAAACATTTTTGCCATAGTACAATTAGCTTTCTCTGGAAATTTGAACCCGATACACTAGATACTCTTTGTGCAATGCTGTTTTCAAAACTCTAAATTTTACAAAGAATGTATGGGCTCATTAGCGCTTTTGCCACCCAGCAATTTTGCAGTTTTGGATAGCTTATATTTTCTTAAATATTACATGCAAAGAGCTAAAAATTGGGTAGATTACTAAATTAAACAAGCTCTTTCAACTGTCGAAGTCAATTCGTATTTAGCGCAATGTCTTCTCTACGTAAATTCGTATGCTAATGAGACAAAATGTAAACAATGACGTCAGCAAAGATCGCCCTATACATGAATCGTAAATAGAAAAACCTTTGAATGCAGAGGTCCACAGGACGCAGAAATTAAACTTGCTGGTAGTTGCCGGATCTTCCTTGTGAAAGATCTCGTGCCAGGCGTCACTTGAATGTGAAAGAGGAAGACTAGTTCTATTAGTCGAAATATTGGCCATTTAGTAAATCTGCCCTTTGCCGTAGTGCCAGCCTTGCATTCAGTTTTGTATTTTGAATCGTAAAATTGGCTATCTTTGAGGCTTCTGAATCCGAGCTGTAAAATTTTTTCTTCTCCAGAAGTATAAAACGAAAACACAGCTGAACGAAACATGCAAATGACTGCCAAGATCGACTTTGTTACAATATCCTCAAATGAGGTCACTAGTGCCAGTCTCCACTACACTCGGCGGCGCGGAAAACAACTCTAACTTTGGCGGCCCATAAAAAATTGCGGATTTATCACAGGGAGCAGAGGAGCCAAATTTGACCTTTACGCGTTCGATCTTCGATCTGTTGTTTACGAGTCTGTTTTTCGCCCCAGCGGGACCCCAAGCGTGATCGGAGCTTTCCGTTGGGTAACCGCAGATTGCTGACTGTGGGAGCCACAAATCGTTACGTAGCAATAAGAGAGAATAATAACAATTGAGAAGGTAATTGGCCTTTCACCTTGGGTGAATGCAAGGAAAACGCGAGGTAAAATGAACATTTTCCTTCTCTGGTAAAACTTTAGATAACACTTTGTTTTCCTTCGCGTTTTCTGGAGTTTTCCCGAACGGTTGAACGCGGCGTTTATCTCGAATTTTCCAGGTGTTAATTTTGACGGTTAACACTTAGAAAACATGACGTTTACCTTTCATTTTCCTGTACTAGGAAAAATTTAGTTAACGCTTTGTTTTGCCTAACGTTTTCAGGAGTTTTCCCGAGCGGGTCAACAATGAAAATTTTAGTTAACGCTTTGTTTTGCCCAACGTTTTCTGTAATTTTGATAAGCGGGTGAAGGCGGCGTTTATGTCAGTCGGGTTTTCCAAGTGTTATTTTGACCGGCGGTTAACACCTCTAAAACATGACGTTTATCCTCAATGTTCCTGCATGAGGAAACTTTAAGTTAACGCTTTGTTTTGCTTAACTTTTTCTTGAGTTTTTCCAAACGGGTGAGCTCGGCGTTTACCAGTGTCAATTTCAGGCGTACGGTTAACACCGAAAAAACATGACGTTTTATCAAAGCTCCCACGTGCAAACTGGTGAATATACGAAATTCTCTACATAAAACGCTTTTCACCGAAAAAAGAAATGGTGTACTGCACGATGTCCAGTTCGGAAATACAGAAGAAGAAATAGAGAATTTCGGATTTTTTCATTTGAACTATTTGACCAAGATTGAAAACTTTGACTGGTAGCGAAATGTCGACTGCTGGTTGAGCCTTTTGAGACGGACTAGTCGGACAAGGGCAAAATTAATCATGGGATTGTGTAAAAATGGAATGTAGAGACTAAGACTGTAAAAAAAATTAAGTCATAACACAGAGGCAGAATATCCAACTCTCCAATCTAGTTTATTGAAATAAGTTGCGTGAAAAATGTTTACATATTCTGTAACAAAGCAGAAACTACATAATGGAAATGAATACAGCTAAACTTCCTGTATGTTAGAACTATTGCTAGTTCAAATGCTATTTTTAGGTGACTCTTGTCACATACAAACTTGAACAAGAAAAACTTATGCTATCTGGCTTAGCAAATTCCCAGGTATGCCAATCAAATAAGGGAACAAATATTTCAAATATCACACAACAGGATAAAAATCCTAACTTATAGGAGATAGACCAGATGGCTATTTACAAACCTGACCAATAGTTTTATTGATCTTGGGCTACCATGAAACAACTTCATCTAGTGGTCAGAGTGGGACTTAACTATACTATATATTTATATTATTATATATATACATATATATTTATTGATTTGTATTGCGCAAATATCAATCCAGGGAAAGAAATTTTCATCTGCGCATTACATTGACTCAACAAAATCCTAAAATCCTAGTACATATTCAATTCATAAAAAAAGTCTTATTTACAGAACGTTCCTAATAATTAGTTAAAAATAATAAGTCTAAAATTCTAAAATTAATCTTAACGGTCTCCCAAAAATGGTAAATTGATGATTGGATAAGGAAAAATGTTTCTTTCCAAGCATTAATCTGCCAGTATGGTCACCCAATCTCCCGAGCCAGAGGCTCATGTAAAAAACGCTCGACAAAAATACAATTAAGTTAAAATACCATTTAAGTTATAAAACAGAAAATAACTAATCTGACTAGTACTTCAATATACTATACAAATTAAAAACGTAAGACAAATGTTTAAAAAATACACCTATAGCTGTATTAAAACTGAAAGGCATTGATGTGTGTTACTGAAAACGTTTTTATTAATATCTGTGTTAGGCTTAGTAAATAAATTTTCATTACATTAAAATTACCTCAATGACTTACGCGGGTAGATTAAGATATGGGATGAAAATAAATTCGCGCAGGCCAAGAGGTGTAGCGCCAGAGGGGTAGCCGTCGTTGAGTGGAGGTGGGTGGAAAGATCATAAACGGGAGGCTAAGCGTAAAAAATGCCTTCTCTCTTGCCAACCAAGTCATGGGAGTATTCCCTGAGGTCTAGACTTCCACAGGGAAAAAGGTGCAATTATAAGCATCGCGTGAAGCCATTTCGGAGCAAAAATTCCAATGAAAATAGAAACAAATCATGATTACTGTACACGATCCGAAATGATCCCCGACCCCAAATGATCCCCAAAATCGACCTAAACACGACCCGAAATGATCCCCGACCCGAAATGATCCCCAATTTTTTTTCACACGCGACCTGAAATGATCCCGAGGAATTACTGGAATGGAAAGGGATGACGTTTAATTCCCGAAGATGCTATAATTACTAGAATAAAGTCAATTAAAGAATTTTGACTCTAATTGTTTGAAGTGTTTATGTATTTAAAAATTTTGGACAATTTATTAAATAATTATAAATCCTTTTTAACGATTTTTCAAGAAACTTTAGAGTTTAAATAGCGCTGCGCACAATTACTATAAATAGATCACGTCTTATGAGACCCCCCGCGTGACTCAGACAAACATTGGAGCTCGCTTAAGGGAAATATATGCGGGAAAGCCATAGTGCACACACAAAGATATGTATAAATCCGACATAACACAGTTTACGCTTCACAAAAGAGTGAAAATGGTTAGTACTAAGCATTGCTGTTGGGGTGAGTGTAAAACCGACTCAAGATATCCGGATAAATGGCCAAAATCGCTATTAAAGGAGGTGGACAAACTGATCTACAATACAATATACAATTAGTTTTATTAGTTTTCCCAAATGGGATCTTCCAAACTAATTTACAATAAATAAAATGTAGAAATAGAAATTACAATAATGGAAATGACTTATAAAGCGAATACAATACTCTTACAAAGATAAAAAAATTTCCAGTTGCTCAGAGAAATTAGGAAGAAAATCTGTGAAGAAACTGTGTTCATTCCCTTCCAAGCCTTCGCAAGGTATCGAAAAGTGCAAGCGGTGGATCGTGTCTTGTTCTCGGCAGTTCTGCACGACTCTTACCTCATGTTTTTTATTCCATTTGTTCCTTCTATATGTTTTCCTTCTATGTCTTCCTTCTATATGTTTCTCCTTCTAAAGCCGCGTGCAACGGACTAGAGGTCAAGTCTTTTGGCTGTGGTTTCCCGTGGTGTTGCGCTTGTAGATTTTGATCTCATTTTAGCGTCCTTTTTTGCCTGGCGGTTGGTGTATTTTTTTTCGCCATTAATACTGGCATGTAGATTTTTATGTAGGAAAGGTTTGAATTTCTCTAACTTTTTTCTCTGAAATACCGGAAAGGATCTGAAATGATCTGTTGGCTGTGCCGATGTCCGGCGTTCCTGCTATTAATGTCACGCTGGGCCCAGCTATTTTAAGTTTTGTCTTTGCGGGATTTTAATTTTCAGGATCCAAGCTTTATAGCTTCCACTCACTACGCTTTATAGCTTTGTGGAGCTCGCTGTTAGTGCTAAAACCTCCGTTGGCAATTTTGACTGTTTTGACAGTCTAGCGACTGCTTCGTTTATGCCATTATTTCATTCAGGCAAACCACACTGATGTTTCCTTTCAATTCACTATTTTCTGTCATGGCTTTTAAGGCAAACCATTTTCCATTATCAATGCTCGAATCGAGAGTACGATGACCCTCACTAAATATGAGGGGTATAGAATGGTCTATCGGAAATGATGCATCTCGGAAAATATTCACCGCTCGGGCTCGCTATAATTTTCGAAGTCTCGAAGTCTCGAATTTTGATAATTTGGATCTTGGAGTCTCGTCATTTTTTTCGTAAATCTCAGCTTCCGTTGGAGATTTCAGTCACGTTTTAAGCTGTTTTAGTATTATTGGCCCGACATTTTCCAGCAATTGGAATCTCGGGCTCGGATTTTTTAGAGGTAAAGTCTCGGGCTCGAATTTGATAAAACGCTAAAGTCTCGGTCTCGAATTTTTAAACAAGGGTCTCGCAGTTTCGCAAAGTCTCGAATTTACCATTCTATACCCCTAATATGCAATCTTTCGTGCCGGCCTCAAAAGTTCCTCGCGTTTTCCTCCCTGTTTCAATCCCCTGCACTTCAACCACCTTTTTAACTGATCCACAGTATAATATTCTGGTTCTCTCTCAAATTTCGAGCCCGGAACACCGTCATCTTCGGTAAGCACCCTAAAAGATCGAATTGAAGTGCTCGCGAAAGACATGATCTCACCCACCGCTCTACAATAAATGGCACATGGAACAGTTTGTTTGTCTGAGTCACGCAGGGGGTCTCTAGCTATTTTTGTGACGTCATTTGTGCGCAGCGCTATTGGAGGTTTTGGTTGTGTCCTGGTGTACCGGTTAACGAAAATTGCGTGACATCTGAAAGGTTTAATGATAGGAATAATAAATGAACATTAACTAGGACACACTGGGACATTTGGGACAACTGGGACACTTGGGACAACTGGGACACTTGGGACAACTGGGACACTTGGGACAACTGGGACACTTGGGACAACTGGAACACTTGGGACAACTGGGACAACTGGGACACTTGGGACAACTGGGACAACTGGAACACTTGGGACAACTGGGACACTTGGGACAACTGGGACACTTGGGACAACTGGGACAACTGGGACACTTGGGACAACTGGGACAACTGGGACACTTGGGACAACTGGGACAACTGGGACACTTGGGACAACTGGGACAACTGGAACACTTGGGACAACTGGGACACTTGGGACAACTGGGACACTTGGGACAACTGGGACACTTGGGACAACTGGGACAACTGGGACACTTGGGACAACTGGGACAACTGGGACACTTGGGACAACTGGAACACTTGGGACAACTGGGACACTTGGGACAACTGGGACACTTGGGACACTTGGGACAACTGGGACACTGGGACAACTGGGACACTTGGGACAACTGGGACACTGGGACAACTGGGACACTGGGACAACTGGGACACTTGGGACAACTGGGACAACTGGGACACTTGGGACACTTGAAACAACTGGGACACTGGGACAACTGGGACACTTGGGATAGCCGGGACATGAAGGAAAATTTCCGTATACACGAAAACCGCTACATTAAAAAATCGCTGACTCGTCGTCCACTTCAAAATGGCGCCGAGCTTGTTTATTTTGAATATCGCTTTTTGCCGCTTCTTTCTTCACTCTATAAAAGTTACGAGTCATCATCAGAGGCTGAAACGAAACTATCCATTGTTCAGGTTTATTTTTCAACTCCTTAAGTTGGTAGAATCCCTAGTGAGGATCATCGATCGTTCATTTATTGGTTCGGGAGTCAATAAAACAACTCATCGATCATTCCAAGAGCTTCGTGACGTCTCCAGTTTCGCTGTGGAGAACAAGTGACAGTCTGCCCTTTGATACATTCAGATGGCAAAAATGGACACTGTTGACGAGATAGGCCAACGAACTTGTATTGTATGCAGAATGAAGTCATTTTTTCTTTCTTGCATGGAGATACGTACATGTACCTTTTTTAGGATTATGGTAGTATACAATTGCATTACATTTCAAAAATTAGCATTATCATTACATTACTAAGTGAATTGTTTGAATGTTTTCCTCAGGAATGATTTGTGATATATGCTTAATATTGAATGATTAGGATTAGGGTTCCGTTAAACATTTAAAATCTTTAAAATTCGGAAGCAAACCTCCTTAAAACCTCAAACTTTTTCTGAAGGATTGTAACACTGATACCCACTTATCATGTTAGATACAGCTTTAGAGGATGTATAGTTAAGATTTTTTTATTTTTTATGCCATGTGCAAACCTTCAATTGAACAATACTTGAATCAGTTGAATGTCACGCTGGGTCCCGGGGGGAGGGGGTACTCTGCAAATTTTTGGATGGGGGTGTGCCGCTGGGACTCTGAGACCCTTAACCTATACTAGACCACTTTAGCTGCATTTTGCAACCCTGTTCTAGACTAAACACCGAAAAACCCTACCCTATCCTAGACCTATTCCATACTCGCTATTTTCCAGAAACTCGTTCACTATCACAGTTATTAGTTAACAGGGGTCAGTAAAGATGCCGTACTGCCCACCGTACCGATTTTTAAATGCCATTTGCCAGTAAACCTTGTCTAGACTAAATTCTTCACGCAAGTGATCAGTTTCGCGGAAAATGATACCCTATTCTAGACCAAAAATCTCTGATTACTATACCCTATCCCAGACTAAACTGCCTGAAAACCATACCCTTCACAGCGGTGATGATGATGATGATGACAGCACATACCTATATGGCTCATATATGGGAGGGCCCCCCCTCCCGGGGGCGCTGGGTATGCCATTGAATATGGTCTTTCGCATAAACTATGGACTTGATCTGATATTAAGTAGAGTTCTGACCTAGAACCCTATATGAAAATGATCAATCATCAATAAAGTACATTTTCAGATCAAACTTTATGCTATCGTGTCATTCACATATACTGCTTATATCAAATACAACATCTAAAATTCTTATCCAAATGCATGCTTTACTTTTTAGACATGACATTGAACATGCACTCGATACATAATTATTGCTGCTGTCTCTCACCCTTTTCTCATTTAACAACTGAAGTTCGGAATAAAAGCTAATGAAGAAATGACGAAAATGTCAATTGAAAAGTAATAATTGAAAAATATTATACAGTATTTATCTCTGTCAATCACTTTCAAAATGGTATAATACACTAATAAGTAAACATATTTATCAACAACATCTTTAAATATTATAAATAATAAAATCTTAAAATCTCTAACTATTAACCGTAACTACTACAGACTAAAAACCTGTGACCTTAAACAACTTATAAAAATATACAGCTATTTCAATTAAAGTTGTCGGATGAAAAAAGGTGAAAAGCCAAGACTGCAAGGTAGTATGGGATTTTTATCCAATGGCTTTTAACCATAACCTATACTACCTTGCGGTCTTGGCTTTAAGCTTTCATCATCTTGTGAACTATGCATCATAGCGGAGCAGTTCTCTGGAACAGCCTACCCTGTGATATGAGAGAAATGAAATCTCTAAGTCAATTTAAACGTTCAGCTTATCTGAATTTTTAATTTAAACTACACACGGCATTCATGAAAAACAGGTTATTTAGATTAATTGTAGTTAGCTTTGTAATTTGTTTAGGCTAGTTAGGTTAGCTAGGTTAGGTTCCTGATGATTTTACCATGTTTAAATAAAGATTTACAATTACAATTACAATTACAATCCGACAATGTTTATTGAAATAGCTGTATATAATATTGAAAATGGATGTTAGTTATAGAGCTATTTCAATTAACATTGTCGGATGAAAGCTTGAAGCCAAGCCTGCAAGGTAGTATGAGATGTTATGTATAAGTTCACCAAACTACTGTCACCCATTTTCCGTTGCGTCTGCACTGACGACCAGGATCTGGGATGGCTATTTACCACTACCCATACTAACTTGTGGTCTTGGCTTATATAGGCTTTGGGCTTTCATCTGACAAGGTTAATTGAAATAGCTGTATATGACAAGAATAAGCTCACTTTGTAATTTGCCACATTTATGCTAATGTATTAGGTATCTTGTTCTCAGTCAGCGCTGGTGGCAGTGTCTCACCCTTTTCCTTTTCTTTTTTTGTCTTGTGAACTATGCATCATTGAAAGAATTAAGCATTAATACTATTCCAGACTTCAGATAATATTCAAAAACCTTGTAAATCCGCTGCAGCCAAAGAAAGGATAGGATAGGGTAGGTTTTTTCGGTGTTTAGTCTAGAATAGGGTTGCAAAATGCAGCTAAAGTGGTCTAGTATAGGTTAAGGGTCTCAGAGTCCCAGTGGCACATCCCCATCCAAAAATTTGCAGAGTACCCCTCCCCCCCCCCCCGGACCCAGCGTGACATTCAACTGATTCAAGTATTGTTCAATTGGAGGTTTGCACATGGCATAAAAAATAAAAAATCTTAACTATACATCCTCCAAAGCTGTATCTAACATGATAAGTGGGTATCAGTGTTACAATCCTTCAGAAAACGTTTGAGGTTTTAAGGATGTTTGCTTCCGAATTTTAAAGATTTTAAATGTTTAACGGAACCCTAACCATAATCCTACTCTATAAAGAGTCAAAGACCGTCACCTATAAAGTAAAAAGAAACTTTCGTGGTGTGAATCTTTGGAAAAAGGTACATGCACGTATCTCCATGCAAGAAAGAAAAAATGACTTCATTCTGCATACAATACAAGTTCGTTGGCCTATCTCGTCAACAGTGTCCATTTTTGCCATCTGAATATATTACAGGGCAGACTATCACTTGTTCTCCACAGCGAAACTGGAGACGTCACGAAGCTCTTGGAATGATCGATGAGTTGTTTTATTGACTCCCGAACCAATAAATGAACGATCGATGATCCTCACTAGTGATTCTACCAACTTAAGGAGTTGAAAAATAAACCTGAACAATGGATAGTTTCGTTTCAGCCTCTGATGATGACTCGTAACTTTCATAGAGTGAAGAAAGAAGCGGCAAAAAGCGATATTCAAAATAAACAAGCTCGGCGCCATTTTGAAGTGGACAACGAGTCAGCGATTTTTTAATGTAGCGGTTTTCGTGTATACGGAAATTTTCCTTCATGTCCCGGCTATCCCAAGTGTCCCAGTTGTCCCAAGTGTCCCAGTTGTCCCAAGTGTTCCAGTTGTCCCAAGTGTCCCAGTTGTCCCAGTTGTCCCAAGTGTCCCAGTTGTCCCAGTTGTCCCAAGTGTCCCAGTTGTCCCAAGTGTTCCAGTTGTCCCAAGTGTCCCAGTTGTCCCAAGTGTTCCAGTTGTCCCAGTTGTCCCAAGTGTCCCAGTTGTCCCAGTTGTCCCAAGTGTCCCAGTTGTCCCAAGTGTCCCAGTTGTCCCAAGTGTCCCAGTTGTCCCAAGTGTTCCAGTTGTCCCAAGTGTCCCAGTTGTCCCAAGTGTCCCAGTTGTCCCAAGTGTCCCAGTTGTCCCAAGTGTCCCAGTTGTCCCAAATGTCCCAGTGTGTCCTAGTTAATGTTCATTTATTATTCCTATCATTAAACCTTTCAGATGTCACGCAATTTTCGTTAACCGGTACACCAGGACACAACCCAAGTGTCCCAGTTGTCCCAAGTGCCCCAGTTGTCCCAAGTGTCCCAGTTGTCCCAGTTGTCCCAAGTGTCCCAGTTGTCCCAAGTGTCCCAGTTGTCCCAGTGTCCCAGTTGTCCCAAGTGTCCCAGTTGTCCCAAGTGTTCCAGTTGTCCCAAGTGTCCCAGTTGTTCCAGTTGTCCCAAGTGTCCCAGTTGTCCCAGTTGTCCCAAGTGTCCCAGTTGTCCCAAGTGTCCCAGTTGTCCCAGTGTCCCAGTTGTCCCAAGTGTCCCAGTTGTCCCAAGTGTTCCAGTTGTCCCAAGTGTCCCAGTTGTTCCAGTTGTCCCAAGTGTCCCAGTTGTCCCAGTTGTCCCAAGTGTCCCAAGTGTCCCAGTTGTCCCAAGTGTCCCAAGTGTCCCAGTTGTCCCAAGTGTCCCAGTTGTCCCAAATGTCCCAGTTGTCCCAAATGTCCCAGTGTGTCCTAGTTAATGTTCATTTATTATTCCTATCATTAAACCTTTCAGATGTCACGCAATTTTCGTTAATCGGTACACCAGGACACAACCGAGGTTTAAATAAAATCGTGCAAATAGCATCTCGTTAGGCCCGGTTTAAAAGTCAAATTTCACATGTCCCGAGTCTGATACTTATTTGGTTCTACCATAGGGAACCCACGCGTTTATTTAGAATGATCATAGAATAAAGTTGTAAAGTTGTGATGTTGTGTTTCAATGTTGTAGCAGCCACAACGGTCCGATCAAATCCGTTGATACGATTTCGAAACGATCGTGTCTGTTATTTTTAAATGGTCTCGCATTTCGCCGTCTGTTATTACTCATGCGCGAAGCGGCATGAGGTAAGGTTTCGGCCCCGTTTTTCTTGTTATTTTTATTTTTTGTGTCACGATTTTGCATGCAAATTTATACACGCATATTTTAAATTGTACACTTCCGGTTTATTGCTTTGCCACTACACTTCCTGTTTAGTGACTTCCGGCTACTCTCACTTCCGGTTAAAGAACGTTACTCAAGTGTCAAGACAGCGTCTCCTACTATTCTCACTGGTGCCATCACGCACAAACACTCCCAAATCCGCTAGAATTCTATTGTTTCTACACCCGTGCATCCGTGAGCCAGTAGGGGGTGGTGTTATGCATATATTAGGTGGTTTTGCATAAATAGGCCGTCGTTATCCGGTTTATTCCTCTCTTCGTTTTAACGGCCGCCAGACGTCCGCTTGGCGTTTATTTCTTTTTCTAGTCATCGCTGCGCCTTCGTATTTCTAGTCTCTATGCCGGAGCAAGTTACTCAGAACCCTGTTGCGGGCGTTGTTGCTGCAGCCTCTGCAGTTCAAGTTAATCCTCAACAGGCGGCTTCAGCGGCCGAACAACCAGCACTACCGGTTCCCGGCTCTTCCTGCTCCTGTTGCTCGTAATGTTGCTCCGGACGCTGCTCCCACTGACGCTATACCAGTTGTGGCTCCAGAGGTTGGTTTTTTCTCTAGTTGTTTGTATTTCCCCGGTGTGGTTCGGTTTCCCCTTCCCGCTTTTGTGTCCTTTGGTGCGGGGTTTAAATTTGTTAGTTTATTTTACAATTCATGGTTCTCTTAGTCGCCACGTGCGCGGTATGTTTTCCGCTCCGCGTCTATGTTAGTTGGTTTTGGCTTTCTCATTCGGCGTGATCATTTTTCCGTCCGTGTGATCACAAAACTTTTTATCATCAGTCTGTGTGGCGATTTTTCGGTCTGTGTGACCACAAAACCTTCAATTTTCAGTCTGTGTGATTATTTTTCAGTCTGTGTGACTATTATTCACTCTGTGTGACTACAAACTTTCAATTTTCAGTCTGTGTGACTATTTTTCAGTCTGTGTGACTACAAAACTTTTCATTTTCAGTCTGTGTGACTATTATTCAGTCTGTGTGACTACAAAACGTTCCATTTCAGTCTGTGTGACTATTATTCAGTCTGTGTGACTACAAAACGTTCAATTTTCAGTCTGTGTGACTATTTTTCAGTCTGTGTGACTACAAAACTTTTCATTTTCAGTCTGCGTGACTATTATTCAGTCTGTGTGACTACAAAACGTTCAATTTCAGTCTGTGTGACTATTATTCAGTCTGTGTGACTACAAAACTTTTCATTTTCAGTCTGTGTGACTATTATTCAGTCTGTGTGACTACAAAACGTTCAATTTTCAGTCTGTGTGACTACAAAACTTTTCATTTTCAGTCTGTGTGACTATTATTCAGTCTGTGCGGCTACAAAACTTGCAAATTTTCAGTATCTGTGTCTATTATTCAGTCTGTGTGACTACAAAACTTTCAATTTTCGATCTGTGTGTGACCATTTAGTCTGTGTGACTACAAAACTTTCAATTTTCAGTCTATGTGACTATTTTTCAGTCCGTGTGACTACAAGACTTTCAATTTTCAGTGTGTGTCTATTATTCAGCCTGTGTGACTACAAAACGTTCAATTCTATTATTCGGTCTGTGTGTCTACTAAACTTTCAATTTTCAGTCTGTGTGACTACAAAACTTTTCATTTTCAGTCTGTGTGACTATTATTCCGTCTGTGCGGCTACAAAACCTGCAAATTTTCAGTCTGTGTGTCTATTATTCAGTCTGTGTGACTACAAAACTTTCAATTTTCAATCTGTGCGTGACTATTTAGTCTATGTGACTACAAAACTTGCAAGTTTTCAGTCTGTGTGTGACTATTATTTAGTTTGTGTGACTACAAAACTTTAAATTTTCAGTCTGTGTGTGACTACTATTCTCACTGGTGCCATCACGCACAAACACTCCCAAATCCGCTAGAATTCTATTGTTTCTACACCCGTGCATCCGTGAGCCAGTAGGGGGTGGTGTTATGCATATATTAGGTGGTTTTGCATAAATAGGCCGTCGTTATCCGGTTTATTCCTCTCTTCGTTTTAACGGCCGCCAGACGTCCGCTTGGCGCCCCTCCCTCCTCCCCGCAGCGATGACTAGACGTGTTCTTTCATTTTTGAGCTCCCGCTCCCTTTCGCCTCCGGGCTCGCTTCTTTCCATATCTCATTCTAGCTTGGGGTGTTTGGGAGTGGGGGCTCCAGTGGGAATATATTACAACCCTACTTACATTATATTAGCAATGTTCATGTTTGGTATATATAAGACTTAGAAGAATCATTCCCTTCATTGTGGTACAGCCTTCATTTCCAAAATAATCAATAGTAAACAACGTGGTTTGCAGGAACGATGACTGAACGAAAAGAGTACTCTTCGCCATGTCGGACATCTTCTTATCATGTTTATCTATGTTTATTTATGTTTATCATGTTTAAAATATATCATAAAATTAACTTACGCATGCGCATGAGTAAAGGCTGCTAGGAGCCTCTTGTTATTTTTATTATTATTATTTTTATTTTTTGTGTCACGATTTTGCATGCAAATTTATGCACGCATATTTTAAATTGTGCACTTCCGGTTCATGTCTTCGCCATTTACTCTTCCTGTTTAGTGACTTCCGGCTACTGTCACTTCTGGTAAAAAAGCGTTACTCACGTGTCACGACAGCATCTCCTACAACCCTACATACATTACTATGTTCACGTTTGGTATATATGAGACTTAGAAGAATCACTGGCTTCATTGTGGTACAGCCTTCATTTCCAAAACATTGAATAGTAAACAACGTGGTTTGCAGGAACGATGACTGAATGAAAGGAGTAACTTATCTCCAGGTCGGACATCTTCTTGTCATGAGTAAAATATATCATAAAATTTTCTTACGCATGCGCATGAGTAAAGGCTGCTTGGAGCCTCTTGTTAAATTTTAACTTGTCAGCGTCTCGTATTTCGCCGTCATGCAGCATATCACGTAACCGTTTGTTATTAATTAATTAAGAGTTTAAATTTTTAACGGTTAAGAGAGAGAGAGAATGAATGAATGAATGAATGAATGAATAAACTTTATTTAAACACAGTGTTTACATCAGTAACTAACTGCTTTACAGAAAAGCCGTGTGCTAAAAACGTTTACTATTCCAATTATACAATGATAAGCAACTATATAACACTAACTAGAAGACAGCGAGATTGTTAATCTGTGTTTTAAAAACGGAGAGAGAATTTGCAGATCTGATGTTAAAAGGAATGGAATTCCATATTTTTGCTCCAACAAAAGAAAAACTACTAACTTTCGCAAGTTCAGTATTATATTTAGGTAGGAGTAATCGACTTCCGCTCTCTCGAAGTGTATAAACACTATTACTCTTTTCGAAAAGATCAATGAGAAAACCTGGAGCTCTTCTATTCATAATTTTATACATCAGGATCGCTATATGCTTTCTTCTAATAGTCTCCAGATCATCCCAACCTAATTCTTTTCGAATATTAATTGATCTTTCATCATAACCCTTACGGGTTATAATTCTGGCCCCTCGGTTTTGTAGTTTTTGAAGTCTTGAGGTCAGAGTTTTATTCAAGTTGCCCCAAACTACATCATAGTAATCAAAAAGGGGTTTAATGAGAGACTTGTATATAGTTATGAGGGTATTTTGGGGAACGTACCTGCGAGCTTGTTTTAAAGCGGCTAGTCCAGATGAGACGCATTTACATAGACTGTCGACATGTTCATCCCAAATTAAACGTTGATCAATCATTACCCCAAGGGATTTTGTGAACTCAACCCTGTATATTGGCTGGCCACCAATGTTCATATTGGAACTACTAGCTTCAATGTTAGCTAGGTTGAAATCAGAGGCGCAATACAAATACTCTGTTTTGAGAACATTCAAACTAAGTTGGTTAGCTAGTAACCAATTTTTAATGTTATTCAAATCGTGGGTAACTTCACTGTGAAGGCACTTTATTGATCTACAAGAGGTTGTAATGCTTGTATCATCAGCAAACATTCGTGCAGTCGAGAACTTAAGGCACGCAGGAAGAAACTCCAGAGGTTGTTTCGATATATCAGTGACTGAACTTGAGTGGACCGCGTCACCCACGCAATGCGCGAGGTACTCGAAAGCTCCAGAGTCTGTTAACATTCGCGAGATTGACGCGACCGCGACCGATAACAACGGATTCAATGTTGTTCACTGGTAAGTAGAAAGCTAACTTTTGCGTTCTTTTAACGTTCCTATATAAATGGGGGGGGGGGGGGGGGGGGGGCTTTTGGAGCCCGCTCGAACTTTGAAGTTGTGTCGTTTCAAAACGGTCGACGCAATGACCACCAAATTTGGTGACTTTTCCTAAAATTTATCTGGAAACATTTTTACTTTAGCGTCCTTTGTTCACCAACATTGACGTTTCCATAGCAACCGCTTTTTGACACCTATCTTTTACAAAATTAGCATTTTTGCTTTAATCAAGATTATTTCAAAGTTTTCTTATTGAATTAATAGTTTCCACTTAATTTAGCGATAATTGATCAAATTATGTATAATTGTTTATTAATTAAGGTTAATTAACGGTAATTTTATGAAAATATGGAATATGAAATGTCAAAATCCGGGATGGCGGATCGAAGTTTTACTAAAAGTCATTTCTGTCTACAATTTCAATTTTGGTTCATATTTTGAATTGTTAAACATTTGCCCACAATAAACTAAGCTTTAATAGTCCATTTGCTTTATTTTTCGGTGTTTTTTACCGAAATGAACACGTTTGGACTAATTCAAGATGGCGGATCCAAGATGGCGGACAATAAAATGGGAATTTTTTTCTAGTATATTACCAGTCTGTGTTTTTCCATTATCTCTAAGCATTTATTGTCAACATATCACAAAAATGTCCTTTTCACTTGAGAAAGCTTTTTGTGTTGTCGCGAGTGCATGCATGAAAAGCCATAATTTGCAAAGTCAACTGTTCCACTTCTTAAGAAAATGTACACATCACTTCTATGACGTCACATGGTGTTACCATAGCAACAAAGTTTACTAATTTACAACGTTTACTCCTGCATCAATATGTGAAAGTTTGGTATGAACGCGACCGTTTGTTTCAGAGATATGCCTGATAGAACGTTTCAGTTGGTTATTTCATTGTATATGACGTCATAATGACGTCACTGTTATTGTAAACAACACCAACAGTGTTAGTAAACATAAGACTTTTATCAAATAGGTAGCTGTTAAAGTCTTGTTGTTATATGTTCAAAATTGATGAAAATATTGGAGACTGTTTTACCCAATAAAATCGACTATGTTTCGTCATAATGACGTCACGTTACGTCATTATGACACCAAAGTATCTGTGGTTACTAGAATTCATGACAACATTATCCTGTGTAAATTTGGTGGCCATAGCATTAGCGGTTTCAAAGTTACATAGAGGGGGGGGGGGGGGGGGGGGTGGGGGGCTTCTGGAGCCCTCCCGGTCCCAGACGGTCAAAAAAAAGCCCGGTCTGGATAGGATTAAGACGTTTAGAGATTTGGTTGCTATGTAAACCTAAATAAGGTAGCAGGATAATAATATCCTTTTTAGGAACAGTGGAGACATGGTTATTTGACTTGAAGAAGAAGCTTTCGAAGCTGATCAAGGGCAGATTTCACATTAATGATGTTATAAACACTGCATACGAAACGTCAAGTTTTATAAAAAATGAATAAGTTCAATATGTTTATCACCGCGGTTTGTGTTCTATTTCTCATCATACTTAAATTTACTGTGGTAAATGGGTCATGTAGCAGCTCTCGTAAGGTCTCACACCATTGGTTCGGAGAACAATAGAACAAACAACCCAACAATGGGCTCTAGACCTAAAAACAATAGCAGCTGTGTTTTACAAGGCCAATGAAAATAGAGGTCTCGGAGAGCTGCTACAGAACAAACAACCCAACAATGGGCTCTAGACCTAAAAACAATAGCAGCTGTGTTTTACAAGGTCAATGAAAATAGAGGTCTCGGAGAGCTGCTACACTACTGCGGGGTCATGTAGCAGCTCTCGTAAGGTCTCACACCATTGGTTCGGAGAACAATAGAACAAACAACCCAACAATGGGCTCTAGACTGTGGTAAATATCATTCGCATGACAATGACCCGCGACGACGTCATGAATATGCATATTTATGCAGATAACGAATGGATGCTTTTCCATGTATTGATTTGATTATTGTAAAATAGACCCAGATATATGCTTTGACGAAGAAGTAGTTCATGTTTTGGGGGTAAAAAGTTGACTAATTTTCACACGTTTCATAATTTTCTGCTTCAGACACGTGTTGTTGTGTTCACGAGTCTAATTCAAGGTTTTGATTTCATAAGCCGTTTTAAAAGCGCGGGTCATTGATGTTATTTCAAATTATTTTATTCTACGCGGTTATTTTGTTAAAATTCAAAATTTTATGGACAAAATAGAACAAATTACTCCTCCTCCTCCTCCTTCTTCTTCTTCGTGGAAAAGAAGCCACATTTCCACTGGCTCAACGTCAAACCAGCCAGCAGGAAAAAGGCAACGGAATAGACGAGAAAGCCGGATCAGAAAGCCTCTGGATTTCTTGACAGAAAATGTCGAGAATTCAAATCCAAATATTCAGTCTACTAATTTGCAGTCCTGTTCTGTTTATAGCCCAAGACACAGGTTGAGTGTTTGGAAAATCGTACTACATGTACATGCTCAAGCTTATTTTTTTTTGTACATTAATCGTATGTTTTTTTTTCCTGTAATAATACATGAAAATACATGAACACTTGAACTGCAGGTTGCAGGTCGCGGGTCGCAGGTTGCAGGCGCGGGTCGCGGGTCGCGGGTCGCGTGTCAAAATACTCAGCGCGTTCCGCTTATTAATTGGGAATGACTTCCATTTATCGGGAACGGATTGCAATATTGAAATCAAAATACATATGAAATTCAGGTTTTAAATTTATCATTGGAATCTTCCGCGGTAGCCTCATTCGAAATAACGATGCTGATTGGTTTGTTATTGACATCAGGCGAATGTTCACGTGCAAAGCACGCAACAGTTGGCAGCTTGACACATCTGACCAATTTCTGTTCGCTCGACAAAAATTCACCACTGAGTATCAGTTTTTGACGGAAAGAAGCTGATCTGCATTTACAAAACACCAAAGAAGAATTCTCAAAATTAGTCCATGGGCCAAGTCACTTTTCTTACCACTCGGGGAGACGATGGCCACCATATATCAAATAAAAGCTTATCATGTGGAGATTTCAAAAATATATGATGGAAATGTTGTAAGAGTAGCTTAAGGGAGTCACCTGACCTTGAATTTTGCATAATTAGCATAAATCGATAATATACTAAAATGCGGCTTTTAGCAAGGAATCTGTAGATTCTGCATAAAATAAAGCAGGCATAGATAAGATATAATGTCTGTAAAGTATTTTGTCACTTTTAAGGATAAATAGTCACGTGACAGTGACGCCACTTACGGTCGCGGTAAAAATCTTAATTTTTGTCTATTGTTTTGCTTTTTGCCTTTTTCATGTGATTCAAAAATACAATTCAGAGCATTTTTACCATAAAAAGCACTAAAAGATATAACAATTAGCGTTATTCAAAATGTATGTTAAAATAAGAATTAAACTGGGTACCCTGTGTTCTCAGAATGATTGGTGTTTTTCATGGGTAATATGTTGAAAACGTTACGCTCACACTTAAGAGACTTTAGTCAAGGTCAACGTCCTCTTCATCCAGTTCTACCTGGATGTCCTTCTCTTCATCTGGCTGGTTAAAACAAGTTGTTAGGCGGCAAAGGTCGGAGCACTTTAACCCATTTCGAATGCAGTCACATGAATCATCATTACAGGCCTTCTTGCAGCTCTTGGTGCCGGGAGTCCACTCATCCAATCTATCACCAATCTCTCTTGAGCTCCATCGTTTACAAGAGACCAGCCATGACCAACTGGAGATGGAACGTCGTTGCTTCGTAGAGAATTTCTCCATATTGCCGCTTGATAGTTGGCTCGCCGGCAATGCTTATACAAGCTGTCTTGGCATGGAGGGAGCTGATGGGATTCCACCTAAGTTAAGCTTATCATTATCGTTTCTGTTCAGAGAGCTCCGCTGTTAGGCTAAGCCTATCTATATATATTAGTTACCATGACAACAGATATGGTGTCATAAATGGTCTTGAAGGAAATTTTAACAACCCTGTCATAAGCTTATCTATAATTTGTTTCGGAAACTAAGACCATTAAATTTTAAAGTTTAATTTATTGTTCTGACATGTACATAAGCTGTAAGAAACCCTTTCGAGCTTCCTTAAGAAATTATATCATGCAAATTTTTTATAACTCGGCTGTTTTCATATCCAAGTCTGTTCTTTACCATTGTCGGAGGCCTACACTACTAACTTGTCTTTGGGCGAGTACAAAAACTTACTTTCTGCATTATCTGACCACCCACACATTTTACAGATGGGAGCTTTGGGCTCACTGTGTTTCTTCTAAGAGGACCACCTTCTATCATTCAAAACTAGCGCAATACTTACTGATCTCTTCTTTAATGCTGCCCAGCAGATTATGGGTAGTATGCATAAACCAGCGACTTGCTCTCAGAACAAAACAATTCTCGGCTAACATCCACAACCACAGTACATGGTCTTGCAAACACCAGTATTCCTATAAATAAATGTAATGTTATTTAATTTGTTAAAAATCACCTCTATACAAAAGGTAGTTACATCAAACAACTCCAAGCTGCAGCAGTTTTAAGAACAGTCTTCTTAAATAAACCTTGTTTTGGCATTGAGATATTTATATTGTTATTATCTTTACATTCCTCACACCTAAAACTCTTTAATTTGGACAATTAATGTGTAGGCATATTGCTCTGAGGCCCGGTGGGGAACTTCCTAGTAATGGATCAACGGAGATGTGCCACTGGATGGGGTCGCATTTTCATGACTGGAATGACTACAATGGGGTTGCATGTTCAATACACTGTAGAGTTACCAGAATGGGGTCCAAATTGTCAGGAGTTTTTGGGGTAGTTTTATTTTAGCAGGGATTACAAAAAATGGGAAGATTCGCTGTAAAAAAAATGACTAAGTTGGGATTGCAAAATTTTACATTTACTCAAAAGTGACTAAGATGGGGTCTGTAATTGGCCACAGAATAGACTACAATGGGGTAGCGGCTCTGAGAGGCCAGCGGCACATACCCAGCAAAAGTTGACCCAAGTACCCCTCCCCCCCACCCCGGGCTCCAAGGGTTAAAAAATTATGCACTCTTGTTATCTTTTAGATAATAGACAGGGTGGACGGAGAAAGAGAACTGAGGGAAAAGGAGGGACAATGGGCATATAAGCTGAACACTTTGAGCCCGTTTGGTCTCAATGACAACGATTTTTTCTTTGGTCAAAACAAGCGCTCTAGGCGCACGTAACAGTATTAGCTTATTAGTGCATGGGTACGTCCGGGATTGTTTACTTTTGCACGTGTGTGATTAAAGAAGCTATGTCATGGTGATTTTGAAGTTTTCGGGTCAAAACTGCCCCAAATTAAAACCAAGTACCTTTGTCGTACACGAAATGCTTAAAGGCCCACGATCACCCATTCGGCTTTGCGGTCGTTTGTTTTCAAATGACGAGCTCGCTTGTGATTGGCTTTTTCGCGAATTTTCGACTGTGTTAAATTCGTAATGCAGTTTGGGTGGTAGTGGGCTTTTAAAGAACACTAACAGGAAGATATCAAGTGAATTTTAGTTGAGAAAATAAACCATAATCAGAGTTTTAGCGAATTTTTCGTGATATGGAGTAAAATAAAACTGTATATATACTCACACAATGGTAAACATCATACAAGGTTTCGTAAACGGAGCTGCAATCGGCGGTATTCTTCTTGTTTTGTGGAATGTCAACATAACCGCCCTAAAACAGTTTGGCAATTAGCAACACAACTAAACATAGCGCATGACGAGGAGTCGACAGAAATTTAAAATCATATATATATACACCATGTCTGACAACAAGCTCGTGAAATCTCTTCTCGATGCCCCAACAATCACTGGCCTTGTCGCCGGTATTGGATGGATTGGTCGAAAGACGATCAAAAGAAAACCTCACAGCCGACCCCAGCGCGAATCTCATGAATTACATGAAGTTCACTGCAGCCATGGCTGGGAGCATTGCGCTCAAGAAATACCTTGAGGACCAGAAACTCCTCCCAACCCCGACATAAAAATATATACATATACACACGATAACAATGACCTCAATCGCTATTATGATTGGTGGAGCAATTCTTAATGCAGCCGCTTTCACTGGGGGCAATTATCTTGCAAAATATCTTTCCGGCGACAACGGTCAAGCCGCTCTGGATGAGAAGACCAGGCATGACAAAGCATTGGAGGCCTACGCCAAATATCAGAAAGACCGCACAAAGCTCCTAGACAGGATTGCAACCAATGATCGGATCAAAGATGAATCAAAACAAAACTTCTCTAGCACTGACCAAGCTCTGGTGCTTTACAACCAAACACATCGGGATCAGCAAATAACACTTCCCAAAGAGCCCAAGTTCTCTGACTTCTATAAACCCGGCCCACAGCAGAAGCAAGGCGAGCTCTTGTTTATCGGCACTGGCGCGCTCGCCCTTGGCTATGCAGCTTTTCGCTTTCTTTAAACCATAGATATATATACGCACAATGGATGCGTTACTCTCAAAGATCTATTATAGCCCGAAAGGCTATTGGAAAGGCCTTGCCGCTGTCAAAAAGCTAGCCGCAGCTTCTCGCTCCTCTGATGAGGTGCCGAAAAAGTGGCTCGTTAAACAAGCCCTTTGGCAAATATATCTCCCTGCGCCACGCCACATCCCTCGGCCAAAGTTTGATATCTTCATGCCCAATCCGGTGCATCAAGCGGATCTACTTTTTTTACCTCACGACAAACTGCCTCATGGGAGGAAGGTTTACAAATACCGTTTGACGGTTGTTGATGTGGCTAGCCGTTACAAAGCAGCAGAGCCCCTGACCTCGAAAGAGTCTCTAGAGGTTTCAAAAGCCTTTCAGAAGATTTACAGACGCGGGCCTTTGAAATGGCCACAACTGTTGCAGGTTGACCCTGGGCGTGAGTTTATGGGTGCTATGACGAGGGCTATGGGGGATAATAAAACAGCCATTCGCCGTGGGCGCGTTGATATCCACAGAGACCAAGCGATTGTTGAAAGATTCAACAGAACCCTGGCAGAAAGGTTGTTTGGGCACCAGTATGCAGTTGAAATGCGCCTGCCCTCAGGTCAGAGATCGACTGAATGGGTTAAAATGCTGCCTGAAGTTGTATCTGCACTGAATAATAAAGTAACCAGATTGATTGGTAAGAAGCCTGCGCAAGCAGTCAAAGAGAGAGAGAGGTTTCCTCAAAACCCTCTACCCCCTATTCGAGACAAGTGGGGGAGAAGGAGAAGAAGCTACCACCCCGAGTGAGTGTGAGATATTTGTATCAGCCTGGCGAGCTTGAGGGTGGTGGTAGGCCTGCGACCGATCCGATCTGGTCGATGAAGGTCTACAATATTGAATAGGTTGTTACCAAACCAAACGAGCCGGTTGTGTATTATATTTACGATGGACCCAAGCGAGGCTTCGTCCGTGAGAAGCTGATGGTTGTGCCACCAGATACTCAGTTGCCACCGATATCTTTGTGACCATATGCCAGCGTGTGGACGCCATCCTCCTGCAGCCAGCGCTTTGAGTCAAAGGGAGAGAGCGTTGTTTTGTTTAGATGCACGCCGTAGATCTTATGATCTACACTTCTAAGCATGTCCATCCCGTGTTTGAAAGCCTCCTTTTTGAAGAGGGCGTCCTTGTAGTTCCGGTGTGTGATCTCCTTCTTCGTCACAACCTTGGTCGTGCCCTTCGCCTTCTTGATATTCTTGTCACCCTCGAGAAGGATTGAGTACATCTTTGATCGTAATGCTACAACCTCCGAGATTGGCTTGCCCGCACACTCGTCCTTCATCTTCCCGATAATCTTCTTATTCTTCTGGCTGTGAAGAGGGTGGTCTTTCGGGAAATCACTCGTGTCAAACTCGTCAATGTGGGCCTCCATGTCTTTGTACACGTCCTCTGTCTTAATTTCCAGAAGCAGTGAGTCTGTGTCAGTGTAGATTAGCTGACAGTTCTGGCCGTATTTTCGATCTAGATTGAAGTAATAGAACTCGTACATCAACGTCTTAGATAGATCAAGCACGCACATGCCAGTGTAGGCAGACCGGTCCATTTTGATCTTCTCTTTGTGCATCTGGATGCCAGCTAGGGTTTCGCAGAAGATTGCACTCCTTTCATAGAGAGGGTTGGCGAGCAGCTTCCGAAGCTTGTTTTCCTCATCCCATCGCACCAGGCGCACATCGACTCTTGTTCTGAGGTTTTCCATCGTGTTACCAAAGACTGAGTTGTTCATGAGCTTGTAGAAGTTCTTCTCGAAGTCTGATGTAGCCTTCTTTCTTAGCTCTGTGTTAAGTCTGATGTAGGGCTCCATCAATCCTTCTGCTGAAAGGTCAGTACCTTGTGCACCTTTGTGAGCTTCATTCCGAGACTGAGATATAGCTGGAGATTTCGGTAATGAAGGACATATCTTTCCTTGTCTTTCAACGTGAGGAGCAGCTTGCTTGTCCAGTCATTCTCCAGGTTTAGCTCTCTTGCAAGGGATCTTTGATATAGCGACATCCACTCGTTTGGAACTTGAGATGCCTCTGGGGCTAGCGGGAAAGAGTTGTGCTTGTCATGGAGATATTGGGGATACTCTAAGTCAACCTCGAGTATGCAGCTTGTTTTCCTCCTAGGACCCATCTTCATGATCTGCTCCACTGTTGGTGTTGTTCGGGCCCACCTGAACGTGCCAACTGGAAGCGGCTGACTCATGGCCCAACCGTAGAGATTGTTTGCATCGAGATAAAGTAGATATGACTTCTCCTTCTCCGGGTCAAAGTCGCTGAGGTATGGGTTGTTCGCCTTAGAGTAGCGCTTCATCTCTGTGGAAATGCAGCCTCTCGTTCCCTTCTCGACGAAAAGTTGCATTGTATAGTCGGTCAGGAGCTCCAACTCTATTTTCGTGTGTTTCAGCAACGCATCCCAACTCAAACCCGGGCTTGTATAGTAATGCGCAGGGTCTAAACGGTAGTTCTTGAGGCATGTCTTCCTGAAGTTCTCAAACACATCTGCGAGGAGGAGGACGTCCGTTAGGAGATAGATGTCATGGTAATCCCCGATATTCTCGCATTCGAAGGCATCCCACAGTCGTTGCGCGTGCTCATAGTCATTATCTATGATGTGCTCCTTTTTAAGCTTGCTGTAGAAAGCCTCCTTCGGTGGAAGGGAGGTTTTCTCGAAACGTTCGAAGGAATCCATGTACTCGCATGGATAGACATCTTTTCGGAGTAAAAGGTCTCTTTTTGCTAGATCCGTTTCGTATTGTTTTAGAATCTCGAAAGCTTCTGGTTTGATTGATGTGACAAGGCCATCGAGGCTTTGTTGCATAAACTGACAGCTGTCTATGAATCTAAGCTGCCCCATAGAGAAAAAGATGTATTTCTCCATTGTTGTTGGGATGCATTTCAGTTCAGAACCAGCTTCAGCGATTTTCTGCGTCAGATGGTAAGCATCATAGCTTTCCAAGTTGTGAAAGACAACTAGGATTTTTATCTTCTTTGGGCCGATTCTGAAGTAACTTCTGTTGCAGGTATTGTGGGCCGCCCCGCGATACTGACCAGTGATGTGGCAGTGGTCTATTACTTTATCCATAAAACATTCGCGCGGAAGAGGCTTGCAACAGTAAAAACAGTCGTCTTCTGGGAACTCCATCTCCGGCTTTTTCTGCCTCTTTGCCCATTTGCCGATTGTATATTTACCATGGTCGTCTCGTGTTGTGAGTTTTAGAAGCTCTCCGTAACAACTGCTTTCACCGTCACGACCCTTCGTATACCTGTGTACCTTACCGCAGTACTCTCCTGTTTCTGGGTGGAAGAACTCATACTCGTCTCTTGCAATGCGCACAATCAGAGTCTTTCCGCATATATGACAATCCGTGGCTTTGTTGAACTCACTCCAATCAGCCCCTGTCATATGCAATGGTTCCTCATGCTTGACAGCCTCACATATCTCGTCTTCAGCCCTAAGAAGAGCGGCTAGAAACTCACGAACAGGGTTCTCTCCTCGGTATATGAAAGGCTGACTAACCGCGCCATCTGATCTAACGGTCACGAAGGAAACACCCGCAGGGCTTGTGGATCTCGGTCTTTGTGGTGCTGCTGCGCGCTGGATCTGGGATGCGCGCGTCTACCTTTTCGATTAGACTCTCACAGTCGGCATATATCACATAAGGCACCTTCATCTGTTTTTGGTAGTTCTTAAAGCAAAGGATGTTTACGCCTTCCTTCGGCATCTGGACTCTTGTTGGGCGGTTTGAGGCTCCTTTGCAATAGACTTGATGTTCTTCGAGAAGTGCTTCCGTTGAAAAGCCTTGCAAACATCTAATACAGAAGTGTACATCTCAAGCATGTTAAGGCATGGGCTGTCCTTTGATCTTAGACCCCCCGCGAAGAAAACTATTTTTTCTAGTAGAAGTAATGTTCTTTTGGTCTTAACGACCTTTAAAAGTGCAAAACAGAAATATTTCAACGTCCTTAAACCTTTTGAGTGTTAACAACTGTGGTCACGTGACTGATGACGTCATAATTAAGGGAAAAAGAGCAATCTGAAACTGGCCGAGGATGGTTTATCGTGGCGCCCAATAAACCATTCGATATTTATTGACTTGGTGTATAGATACAATCCGTGTCCTGAATGGAGAATTATCTTCTTTCATTAAGAAGTTATTAAAATAACAAAAGGGTCACGTGACCTATTTTTGAAAATTACTCTTTAACGGTAAATCGCAGTCACTCATTCAGGACAGATTCTTAAATGGGAAAACCACAGAATTAAGTTGGTATTTCAATATATACCTATTATATGTCATTTCGGCGGCCCATTTTCACTTTTCTCTTCGCATAAGAAAACTGTTATAACAGGTCACGTGATGTAAGCATTCCACACATAAAGTAGACGCTAATTTAAGGACATGAAGTTTTATGTTATTACAAAGTTTGAGCTAGGATGTTTATGTATATCGTTTTAAAGTAATGACTCTTGACGGATTTTATGCAAATTAGGCTCTGGGTCATGCCTTAACATGCTTGAGATGGTGATCCGGTGAGTGTTGTGAACGAAGAAGTCTGCTTAGACTCTTTACGAGGCAGTAGTGATTGATGGTTTCGAAGGTACGAGGGTCTATCTTTGTAACGAGCATAACATTGATTCGTGGAATTTCCTCGCCCTCCATCTCACTGACGCGATAGGTAACAACTTTGTTGTTCTGCCAGCCTACAACATTGATTGCAATGTTATTGAGCTTCTCAACCTTCGGTATTTCATGCAGCGACGTTGGAAATGAAATGCCTGTAAAGTCAAACCCATCGCTTGTTGGATAACCTACTGGGTCCATCTGAGTGCGCCGCAGCTGGATATCGCGCAGCCCTCATTGCCCACCTCAGACAAGCATGATCTCTGTTTTTGATGTTTATTAAAGCTTGTTTTGCTTTTAGAGCTAGAGGAAGAGGGAAATAAGATCCGCCTCTTATTGGCTAGCTCATATCGGGCGAAGTCAAGAAACATAGAATGCACGATCACTGTGACAAACCGTTGAGAGTGGCCGGATCTGGGTTCCCAGACCTAGATTAGTATTAATACTTGAAGTGAAACAAAAGAAACGGCAAACTGATCCTGACGGCAAAAAAAAAAAAACAGAAGCAGAAGCAGAAGAAAATAAAATAAAATAAAAGTGGAATATAATAGTGCCCAATATTTCGCTTTGCAAAACAAAGCTTCTTCAGGGTCTAGCACTATAAATGATAACAACTGTAAAACCATTATACAAGTAGTTTTGAAAAAACTAAAGAATAACAAAAACAATGAATATGATTGGTGAAGGGTTTGACGGGTGATAAACTAAACTGACTAATGATGAGAAAGTTAATGAAGAAGTCAAGACATGCTGTGTCTATCCCTGCTATTGTCCAACCAGACCCGTTTACAACGATTTCAGATGCCTCTTCTCGTTTTCTATTTATATCAATATCGAGTCTTCTTTTAACATCTTCCTCGTCAAAGATGTTAATGATTGACGGCACTACCTGTCTTAAGAAGAACTCAGCACGCTCAATGCCTCTGTTCCCTTCATTTACAAGTTTAATCAAAATGCTGTAATTAAACTTCAAAGGGCCGAGTTGATTTGACTCTGATCTGATCACTCTGAGGATTTCAGGCTCGATCATGTTATGAAAGATAAGAAGATCCCTCACATGAAAGTCTACTGGAACATGCATTTTATAACTGTGGAGCCAGTTACGAAATCCGAGGTCCTGAAGTTCAAATTCAAGATGCCTTGGTCTTCGTGCCATTGCGGCCAAGCGTCTTCGTGCCGCATTTCTTCGTGCCATTGCAAACAAACGTTTTCGTTACGTTCCATTACTGTTATACGTCTTTGTGCCATTGTGAGACCAGGTCTTCGTGCCATTGCGGCCAAACGTCTTCTTTTCTTTTCAGCCAAATGTCTTCGTTCAACTGCGGCCAAACGTCTGTATACCTTTGCGGCCAAACGTCTTCGTCCCACTGCGTTCAAATGTCTTCTTGCATTCACCATTTCGATATATACAAAGGGTATGCATTTCTTCAATTGGTAATACCCAACACTTAAGTGCTTCATAGGGCTTCGTTTGGGTGGATGGGGGCCTCATTTACATTTTGGTTTGGGGGGTATTGTTTGTTGTTGGCCTTATAAGTTTTGCGCTAATGGAAAGAAGGACGGGCCTTAGTAGGTAGAAAAGGCACGTTCGGGATAAGCATGTTTAGGGTGTCGCGGATACGTATAGAACGTTAAATGATTAATAGGCCCAGGGCCTCCTTTCAGTTGGCCCTGGGCCCTAAAAATCATTTAACGTTCTATATGTATCCACGACACCCTAAACATGCTGGTCCCGAACGTGCGTTTTCTACCTACTACCCTGGACAACTTTATTTCGTTAAAGAGAAAATAAAATGTCTGCACTACTAAGAGCGAAAGTTGTACAAACCGATGTACTCACTGTGCCTTACTCGTTTTGTTTTGTTAACATTTTAATTTCTTCTTAACATTATAACTTTTGGTTTCTGTTTTATAGATATATTTCGATTGTGTTAGGTATTTCTATGCTACAATAAGCATTTTTTAAAAGTAAAAGTGTTTTAACCCCTCGAAAAAAAATGAGTGTCATATTACACCCCTATCTCCCCATAACGGCTACCTCTCTACAACGGCCACTTTCCTCTGTCCCCAAGGTGGCCGTTGTGGAGAGGTTCGACTATACTTTCAATAGACCCCTGTCTTTAACAATTGACAGAGACTCTATAACACAGAAGTTGAATCTACGAAATCTCTCGGTGTGTATATAGATGAAAACTTAACTTGGAACGTACATGTCGATAAAATTTCCAAAACGATTGCCTCTGGCATTGGTATCTTGAAGCGAAGCGGTTCTTTTGTTCCGTTTGAAACGCTCCTATCCATTTATATACGCTTTAGAGCAACCCCATTTCGATTATTGCAGTGTCGTTTGTGGGAACTGCAACAAAACTCTTGCTGCTAAACTTCAAAAACTTCAAAATCGCGCTGCGCGAATCTTAACTTATTCTTCTTATGAAGCCAATGCTGACGATCTTTTTATTAGCCTTGGTTGGATAAAACTATCAGTAAGTACTAATTTAGTGTGACGGACCAATGAATCCATGTTTAACCCGTTAATACGCGCATGCGTAATGAACGGGTTATCGGTAACGGAGACAGATATGCAAATGAGCACTCACTCGCTCACTCGCTCGCTCCTTCCATCAGCTGTTAATTTAGTGGCGTAACAAGAACGGCGTGATCCAGCGATAACAATAACTATAAACAACAGTAAGCTTAAAGAAATTTCGCATTTGGAGTCTTTAATGCGACATAAAATCGATCTAAAAGGATTTTCTAATCGAGAGAGTGTTTTGATACGTATGTACCTTTAAATAAACAAAACTTAGTCTTAACTGAGCACGTGTTCCTCGATGCCCTCGTGGGCTAAGTGGATGGATTTGATTTCGGAGACCCGGGTTCAATTTCACGCCCGTGACTCTTTTTTTTTTTAACTAGACATTATGAAAGTGATTTCCTTTATTTTTGCGTTCGCCCGTGACTCTTCTTTTTTTTTTCCCTCAAACTGGACATTAAGAAAGTGATTTAGTTTTTCTTTTTGCGTAAGTCAAAACTCCTTACGGTTAATTTTTCAACCGAGCCACGCGTTTTGATGCGTATCTACCTTGAAGTAATTAAATTTATTCTACTCTAAGTCAGTGATCACGATGGCCGAGTGGTTTAAAGCAAGGATTAGGGAGCTTAAGATCCAGGACGCGACGGTTTTGAGACGCGGCCGGAAGTAATTTTTCACAGAAAAGCAGCAGTCCGCTTGCCTCGGAGTGCTGGCTCGCAGCGTCGCCGTCGCGTAGAGAACTCAAGTCAGAAGGATTTGGCGTTGTGTAGAAAACGTGAGTATTAAATGTTCTTGTTTTGAAGAAAACGGTGTATTAAGTGCCAACTCTAAACATAAATCGAAACCTTGATTCATATTGAAACTTTCTAGCGAAATTTACGCCGCAAAAATGGGAAAGCTCTGACTTTTTTAAACTTTATTTACGGGTTGACTTAGGTTAGCGAAGAATGGCTTCGACAAAATCTTCGAAGTAAGTTGTGCCTCCAAGCTTCCTCTTTTTCCCCCCTGTTTTTTTACCCTTGTATTTAGCAAAATTAAGCGTTAATTTGCTAAGAACATGCAAGAAGTGATGTTTCGTGGAATTAAGCACAAAATTATTTTCAACTCAGTCTGAGCTCAAATTTAACTCGGTTTTAAAGATGTTGTTGTTTTATTTTTTCTTTTAGTTCGTTGACGTCTTGGACAAACGACCACGGCATAATCCTGTGTAGGGAAGTTGCCAAGTCCACACAGAGAAGAAGCCTGTGGGAAAAAAATGCCGACTTTGAATAAATGTTCAGTTCCTAAGGCCCAGTTCAAACGTCGAACTTCACATGTGCCGAACCTAATGCAAATGAGCAAAATCTATTGTTCTTGCTAATTTGCATTAGGTTCGGCACATGTGAAGTTCGACGTTTGAACTGGGCCTAAATTTAGCGTTGATAAGCGGTCGGTTCGCGACCACGTGGGAATTCTTGTTATTAGGTACAAGAAAAAACTGAGGGATGAAGAAAAAGCTGCGGGAATAACGCCAGACGAGCCCTCCGAATTAGAGAATGCTTTGGATAGGAGGAACTCTTAAGGTTTCAACAAGTAAAGAGATATCTCCCTTTTCCACGCGAAAATTTGCTTTACATTTAGACGGGTCTTCATTTACAAGAGAAAATTTCTCATACGACGAGTGAGCAAATGAAGGATTCTGCGGTGTGTATGCTTCGTACAACACGGCAAATTCTTTATCATCAATGTTTTCTTCTTCCAAGCACAATAACAACATTTCTTGGACTTCTTTGAACGAGCTCATTTTATATTTTGCGTTTTCTTTTGTCAAAACAAAAATCTTGAATAACCGCGTCGCATCGCAAAACTTAAAAGTTTATTTTTTCCCGAGCTTAGAACGGCGTTCTCGTTCCAGGCTTTAGCTCGGTCACCGCGTTCTAAAAGCCGTCGCGTCCTGGATCTTAAGCTCCCTATTAATAGTTGAGGACGCGAGTTCAAGCCTCGCTCGGGACGTCATTTTTTCTTTCTTTCTTTCTTTCTTTCTTTCTTTCTTTCTTTCTTTCTTTCTTTCTTTCTTCCTTCTTTGGACTGACCGTTATGAAAGTGATGTACCGTATTTTCTCTGCGTTTGTGAAAAATCCTTACGTTCAATTTAAAAAAAAAATATTGAACCGTGCTAGTGTGAAAACATAAGCTTACCGCAATATATGACGTGATAAATGAATAAAAGCATGTTAGCGAAAACATTGGCGCATTACTTCCAAATAAGGAGCTTTCAGTGAATCAGGTTTTACGTAAAGAGCACTTATTTGGATGGTTAAGCTTAAAATACAACAAAGAACCTGGATTGCGCATGAATTCCTATTCATTTTTTTACTTTCATCTAGTGACCGAAAACTGGACAAGCTGACCGAAAACTGGGCACCCTACCGTGGTCTACTAGATCGATATTTTTTCAAAGCGTATTCAACAGATTTGTAAGATATTTTTACAGCGTATAGTCAAGTCAACTAGCTGTCTCTACTGAAGAACATAAGACTCAAATGCTTAAGGGAAAAAAGTTTTGAATGTTATAATCTTAAGTGACCGAAAACTGGGCAACATACTGTACCCTTTCGTTTCCATCATCTAGACATACCCAGAGTGTTCCATGCAAGATTTCAAGTCCTTTGCTTTAATTCCTAGCTTATGAGGTCCAAAAAGGTCAGTAGTTAAGGACTTGGCGGCACCAGATCAGTTTTGCAAAACTGATCTGATACCAAGCCAAGTCTTAGCTACTTCCCATCTGTTGGATTAAAAAATATAGAAAAATCAAATGAAACTATATGTTAATAAAAACAAAATGGTGCGTTTATTCCATTGCGTGATTTCCTTTGCGTGACATGATTCTCGGAAAAACAGGAAGTTGATGATGTCATACCATAGGGACTTTCCCAATGAGTCATCCAAATGCTATTGTTTTCTAATCTTAAAATTTGTTTCCCACGTGTGGGAAACTATCTTTGTTCTATTGTGTAGATGTTATTTTTAATCATGGCAGCTGTCATAAAAGAGGAGAGAATAAATATTCCCACGCGTGGGAAATTGTACCAAGACGTCTTTGAAAAATTGGAAATATTGGAATACTAGTGCATAATCAAATGAAACATCACGCGGATCCATTCTGAAATGAAGTCATCCAATGCTATTGTTTCCTTATCTTAAAATTCGTTTCCCACGCGTGGGAAATAGGAAGTCGATGATGTCATAGGGGTTTTCCGATGAAATGCTTTATATTTTTCGGCTTACGCGTAAGTCAGTTTTTTTATCAACTGGTAAACAGGAAGTTGATGATGTTATGGGACTTTCCCTGCTGACTAAGTACAAAACGGACGCAATCAAATGGTGGATGATGCAAAATCCACTTGCCATTGTTCTCTTTTGTTTCCATTGGGAAGGGAAAAAACCTTTTTCAACTGATAATATTAGACTGTAAACAGGATGGAACTATTCGTGTGTGACATTCTCGAAAAAACAGGGGTTTCCCTATGAAATGAAGTCATCCAATGCTATTGTTTTCTTATCTTAAAATTCGTTTCCCACGCGTGGGAAATAGGAAGTTGATGATGTCATAGGGGTTCCGATGAAATGCTTTATATTTTTCGGCTTACGCGTAAGTCAGTTTTTTTGACTTAAAAATATTATCTTTACTAATAGTATATAGAATGAGTTGTAATTCAGAAATGCATAATGCATTAAAAGACATGCACGAATTAATATGTCCATTTTGTTATCAGCAATTAGCAGAAGTTGATAAAACTATAAAAGCGACTGAACTGTGTTGCGAGAATAAAGAATTAATTAATGACAATGGAATGAATGCATGTCAAAACTGTGGTGTGGTAGACTCTTATGATTTAGTGCCTGGTTATATCGATTTTCATGAGAATATGTATAGAATAAGGAGGAAGAGTGTGTATGTAAGAAAATATCATATCGAAAATACCATAAATAAATATAATAAAGAAATTCAATTGAGTTTTCAAGACCGTGACAAAATATATAAGATTTTTGCATTAATAAACAACGTGTTACCAGAAGTTAATAAGAACCGTAAACGGATGATTAGTATTAAATATGTTTTGGTGCGGATATTTAAAATCTTGGGAATGGAATATGAATTCATACCACTTTCAAAATCAAAGAAGACATTAAAATTTTATGAGACTTGGTGGGACAACATATATGAATTAATAAAGAATGATGTCAGCAAAATTATTAAAAGGTGACTTGTTGCGCGGCATTCTCAGAAAAACAGGAAGTCATACGTCATGCAAAGGGGGTTTTCCCTATGAATGAGTTATTGAATAAAGTTTGTTAGTAAAGTTTATCGTAAAATTTACTCTAAAAGTTTACTCGGAAGTGAATTTTTCATCATACTGTTTCTCAAATTTATCGGCAAGAGGACAAAGATCGATGATTATTTCATCTAACTGTCTCATTTCATTTATAAATGCGGGATGGTTAAATTGATTTCCTCTTAAACAAGACCGTAAATCAACTAATACTTTTTCATATGTTGTGTATGCAAATTTAGACATATCTATTTTCCTTTTGTAGTTTTTAATTTCGCTGTATGTCTTAATCAATAAACCACTGCCACTAATTACTCCTAAAATAATAGGGTTTAAAGTTATTGAACCAGCTATTGTACCAATGGATATTAAAGAAACTGATGTTAAATTGATAGCTAAATTCATTCTCTTGAAATACTTGTAAGCCTTCTTATAACACCAAAAGCGTTTATGATAAAATTTATACAATAATTTGATTTCTAATAATTTCTCTTGACTGATATTTCTATCAATATGATTAAAATTGAATATTTCTGTTTTATCTGTTTTAGTCATTATATTATATATTTGGATAATTATATTTTAGGATTTGAAAGAAGACAATATAATACACCACTTATTTGGCCCATTATTGGAGATCTTTTTATTTTCTTAGTCAATGAATGGCAGCAATATGTGTATCCAGGCCCCTTTTCATAGTCATTGTAACATCTTCCAAATGCATCATGAAAAATAGCATGTTTAATTAAAAATTGGTATTTGGTGTTTATAGTACAAGAACCTGGTCCTATTAATCCAATGTCAGAGTGTTTTTCTAATATTTGGTTAAATGATATTGGCTCATTCAAATAGTTTACATACAAAAATTGATATATTAAAGCCGATTTTAATATTTCATCTTTAGTATTAGGATGTAGGTTTTTTTGGGTTGTGAAAAATTTATTACAAAAATTAATTGCTTGCTCCAAATTCGGCATGTATATTTATTGATTATATTAAATGTAGCTTTTATATATAAAAATATGGTGTATGTTTTTCCTATGTGATTAAAACTCTTCAAAAAGTGCACTGATATGGCAATTATAAGGTGCAAATGTAATATCATCATCAAATGATATCAATTTGATTTGTACAACTGCATCTTCCCTGAAATTGATAACTGATGTTGATATATTGAAAGTGTATAAAATTTTATTTGATGTTTTTTCCCAATTCTGCGGAGCGAACGAAGTGTTATGAATTAATATAAACATTTTTTCATATCCTTCAGGCGGTTTATTATCCAATATAATTAACCATAATTTTATTATTTTAATATTTATTAATGCAATAAATGATGATGAACCGTTGAATATGATATCATTACTGTTCTTATTTTTCATATAATTGCCTAAAAATATGAATTTTTGTAACTGTTTGGGTTTTGGTAAACCAATTAGGTTTCTACCATTCATATCAATATCGGTCTCCATAACCATTTTTCCATTTTCAATTACAAAAACAGTATCAAATACATCTGGATCGACACTCGAGACATGACCTTGAACGCCATAAACAATTAGATGTGCTTTCTTTGTATTCCCTTTCGATATACTTCCATGAAGATCTATCATAATATATTCAGGTGGAGATACATGATACTTATGTAAATGAACAATGCTTTTTGTATATCCTTCAGTGTTGAATATCTTTGTAGTTTGCTGTCCGATATTAAGAACTGTTGAGACAACATTGACAGATGTCGAACCAATGTGAACTTTATCTGGAACGAAAAACTCAATCACCAAAGTGAACTCACCTTGAGGAAGTTTGTATGCATTAAAACCTATCCTTGACCTGAACTCATCGTTATTGTCTGTCGTAAGAGTCATATCATAGGCTTTCTTATTCATTTTGTGTGGACTGGATACAAAATTGATAATACCATTAACAACAATATTACTCTCCGACGAGCTCTCGTTCACATCTTCCATCAGGTATCTGAAAACGTCTTTTTCTGCAGTAGAGGAAGTTATGTGTGACTTGTTCACATAACTCTTATAAATCGTCTGTTATTCGTGTATACATGTTTGTATTAGAATCATTGAGTTCGGCGTTGAAGAATGAAACATTTACGGCAGCGCCATTCTCATTTGGTTTAGGTGTTGCTAAATTAGTAATTTTATAACTTTGCATATCAAGATCGCTGGAAATCGTTTTGTCTAATTTTTCGTTTAAATGTGTATCAACATAACCTTTATTCACAGCCATATCGCTTACAGTTGGGGTTTGAACATTACATATTACGTGGTTGTTCATATCAATTGAATTCTCCATAGGAAGCATTTCTTTCCGACTCAGAAAAATGTTTTTAGCATCGTCATAACTGATTAAATTCAAATAGTTGGCTCCCAAATCTTTATATGTCTGTTGCTTACTGTTTTTAATATTGTACATCTCCTTCAAATCAATATCTTTGGTCACTTCATGTGTATGTGCTGGGGCATCAGGGTGATATTTTTTCAAAGTGATCATATTCACAGCACTGAAGTCATTGTTTTCATCCGTATCCATATTTGTGATCAGTTTTCGATCCATATCAATTTCTCCAGGTAGAATTAATTTATTTCCTCGTAGATCCAAATCTGCAGTCATATGAGTTGTTCCATCTAACTTTAAATAATGCGTGTCTCCATACTCTTTATTAACAGCATCTTTTTCTGAAATTGGTGTTTTTAAATTTCTTATATTATTGTTTTTCATATCAAGATTTGCTGTAACTAATGGTAAATGCTTACTAGCAAACGTATTTCTAGCAAAATTGAAATCAATCACATTATCCAAGCCAGTAACTTGTCCTATATTTACTAATTGTCTACCTTGCATGTCGTAGTCGCCTAAAGGCGTTAGTTTGAACCCTACGCCAGGTAATCCACGTTGTGGTGTCGCCGTTGATGTTGACGATGGTAAAATTCCATTTGAGTAACTCATATATAATTGAGTTATATTATATTTGTTCATCAAAATTCTTAGTTATCAATTTCCGTTGTTTATCAATATACAAGAAGCAAAATGGTTCTTTAGTTGCTTTCTCATATAATTCTTTTGGAATAGTGTTTTCACGACAAATTAGACTCCTCTCATTAGCACTTGGGAATTCGTAAATAGAGAAATGTGAACAGTTCAATCTTATGTCTTTTGGTGTTTTATAGTAGCTTTGACTTAGATAAATCACACTGCAATTTTTATGTCTCCCTCGTATAAAATAGTCAATCAATGGTTTTTGATTCCTTTCACATACGAAATCGTCGAATATTACTATTTTCTGACTTTCACTATCAAGATGATTTACGGGAATAATTTGATCATTACTTGCTTCAATAACATCATAACCAGCTTCATCAGTTATTGGCTGGAACATATCCATAAGATTCTTGTACTTGGACTGCTCTAAGTTTTTAGCATATAGGTATATTTTATCAAAGTACAGTAGATTGCATATCATATGCATTAGTGTGTTTGTTTTACCAGAACCACTAGGTCCGCAAACCAGCATCCGAAAACATTGATTTGGCATGAATTCATATAACTGTTCAAAGTTTGAGACAAGATCGTCTTCAACGTCATAATTTGGTATTTTCATTTATATTATATGGGTATATTATTTCAATATAACATGGCGTATAACACGGTGTACAACACGGTGTATAACACGGTGTATAACACTGTGTTAAACGTTATTTTTTATATATGATTTTCATTTTTTTTGTAAATTTTTTTGTAATAATTTTATGTAACATAATAATATAAATGAGTTTACTTAAGTGGAAAGAACTCGCAAAGAGAAAATCTGAATTAGGGGATAAGATAAATTATGTTCATGATACAATTACAAAACATGATATTAGTCAGCAGACCAGTCAGGAGTCATTGGCGAAGGTATTTAAACCAGTAACTAGTAAATTAGATGATGTTATTGACAGTAATTTAGATTTAAGGATGCCTCCAAGGAAAAAACGACCACCTAAGAAAGGTGAGCCTGGTATTGACTATATGCCTGAAGTTGATCCATATGAAGACATGGATGTAGAAGGTCTGATTGATTTTGGTGATTATGTACCACCACAGCAAGATAAACAACTGATGCCAAAACCTCCAACATATGAAGAATCTTTACAAGATCTTATGGATGGAAAGAAGGAGATTTATGTTGATCCTCAGTACTTGCCTCCACCAGCATATAAGATTGATTATGTATTAGAAGATGAGGCTATCGATTATGCATTAGATGATGAAGATACGAGTAATGAGATTTTGAATGATATTGGTATTGTGAATTATGAAAATGTGGATAAGATATTGAATCAATCAACAATAACACCCCAAAAGACTAAGAAATATCTTAATAAGATTATAAAGAATGCTAAAATAAAAAGGAGTCAATTAAGTGGCTATAAAGCATATGTTACAAAACAATACAATAAGGGGGAGATATCATCAGGTGAAAGGCAAATGCGAAACAAAAGAATAGACAACGCAAGAGTTACTTTAAATGAATACATAAAACATTATAATACTAAATTGGAAACAATAAAAGGTTCTGGAATCCAGAGTCGGGGAAAAAAACAGAGAGGTGGAAATATTATGTTTTTTAATGATGTAAAGCAGCTTTTGAAAAAATTGGAATTGATTATTGGTGAAAGATTGGCAGGGAATACCAGTATTGAGATGCGAAATATGGGAGTAACTATATTGGACACATTATTGAAAATGTCGACAATCAATAGACCGCAATATAATAAATTGTTTAGTCAATATTTCAAAATATAATTAATATAACTTTATTACATAAATGGCACGAGAGATTGTATTATCATCTTATAGTGTAAAAAATCAAGGGAATAATAAACCTGAGGATTTTACAACAAAATTTACTAGACCTATAATTTTGGATAGTAATATGCAATATGTTATTGGTCTTAACGGAATTATCAATATGAGTTTTACATGGTTTAATGTTAATGCTGGATACAACAATCAATTAATCAAATATAGCTCCGATAGTGGTTCAACATTTAACAACATGACCTTTCCAGCCGGAGTATGGAATTATACAGACTTCAATACATATATTAAAGATATAACAAAAACTGGTGATACGTATCCTATCACTCTTGAATTCGATAATACAACATTTAGGGTCACGGTTACATTAGCTCAGAGTTATCGGCTTGATTTGACAGCAAGTAATTTTAATGACCTAATCGGGTTCGATAAGAAAGTATTAACAAGTGGGACAAACATTGGACCAAGGGTTCCAAATCTATCTCAAGATACAGATGTCCTCAATGTTCATTGTGATCTGATTAATGCTAGCCTGGAAGATGGTCAAGATACCGACATCATTTATTCATTTTCAACAAGTGTACTCCAACCTAGTTATTCATTCACCTTAGAACCCCGGAGAGTCACCTACAATCCAGTCAATAAGAATAGTATAAGTAGTATCAGGGTATACATTACTGATGGAAAAAGAAGATTAGTTAACCTGAATGGAGCAGATACATCTTTCTCACTAATTCTGAAAAGTATAGGATAATATAACATAATAGTATAATGAAACCGTATGAATTCAAAAGATTTTACCATCCAAAACTTGGTAAATTTGTATATCAACACAAAGGGTCTGGGCTTATCGTTGATAATATTTTCAAACCATTAAAGAGTGTGGCATCAGCTGTTTTTAAGAAATTTGCTAAGCCAATAGCAAAGAAGGCATTAGAATCGGGGATATCCCATGCAGGTGATCGACTTGGTAAGGCGGTATCACAGAAGTCAGGAGACCTAATAATGAAAAGATTGGCAAATTTGAGAAAAGGAGCTACAAGACAAACGGCAAATGTTCCATCCTCACCCATTAAACAACAACAGCAAGATGAAAGTACTGATATGATACTCAATAGATTGATATCTGGATCTGGTGTGAAAAGAAGGCGTAGAGTAAGAGTAGTATAGAATCAATAAAATGATTGGGAACATTGGCATGGTATATAATTGCAAAATTATCTAACATAATAATATATGTCTTTCAGAACAAGTGAATTTCTACAAAGATATGAGTTGGTACGATTCCAACTTGATGATGTAATCAGAGCCCCAGCTAACAATCAACACCAAGACAAAAATGGGTATAAATTTACAATTAATGATCGATCGAGCTTTTTCCATTGGTACAATGCTTATTTTGAGGTCCAGCTCCAGGTACAAAAATTGGCTGATGGTACAGCCTATGGTGCAGATCGTATAACAGTTATTAATGGAGCCCATAGTTTGATTAGTCACATGATGATAAAATCAGCAGGAAAGATCGTGTATAATACTGATAATCTCCATAAAGTGACTTATGTCAAGAACCTGCTTGAATATAGTGACGATTTTGCTCGTAGTGTTGCTAAAAACTCTTTATGGTATTTGGACACAGATGACACTACAGCCAATACTAATACAGGGTTTGAGTCAAGACGTCTTTTAACGACAGGTAACCATGATGTCAATGTAGTCATACCTCTTAATCGTTACAGTTTCTTCGAAGAGCTAGAGGGTCGAATGTTAGTCCCAATGCAACTTCAGTTTAATATACAGTTACAGAATGACAATGAATTAATATTTAAGGCAGGTGCAGCAGATGACGGACGAGTTGTTATTGATAGATTACTACTTTGGGTACCAAAATTGACACCTAAGGACAGTCTATATGATAAGTTTGTTAGTTCTTTTTTGAAAGATGATAAATGGACATATCTGAGAGAAATGTATGAGGTGTCCGCACCAACACATAGTAGTGGATTCTTCCAAATCTCATCCAGTATTGATAATGTTAAGGCTATATTTGTATATCTACAAAGAGCTAAAACAAACAATGCAGAGGCGAATCCGTACCTGTTTGACACTTTTAAAGTAAATTCAGGTGATAATGCTTGCAGTCTTACAACATGCAGATTGGAATACGGCAATGGAGTATTCTACCCAGAGACTGAATACGATTCAGAATCAAAAGTAAGGATCTTCAATGATTTAATGTCCTATGGTATGAGAAAGAATGATTACAACAGCGGTACACAGCTTAACCTATCGAATTACAATGGTCTCTATCCACTAATCTATTTCGATCTATCATATCAAACAGAGAAAGTAACAAGAGACCCAAAGCAGTTGATCTTCAGGTATAAACTGAACGCCAATAGTGCTGGAAATAGTCCTTTCAGCATACATGCTATAGTCCTATATGAAGACACAGTTGTCATTGACAAAGTGGGAAATGAATTGGTTATAGTGTAAAAAGTAATAAATTACTAATCAAATAATATCATTATTTCATATATGTTTTTATAACCAGAAAATTATATAACATATTTTATATACAACAAATGACTCAACTTTATGAGATTAATGTGAAATTGTCTGACAATCAAAAGAAAAATCTTAGCAATGCTTTCCATAAAAGGGAGACGATTGTTCTCAGGCTTTCAAAGGACTCTCTTCATGGGAATGATACCCTATATGTCCCAGCAATGGTGAAAAAAGGGTTGGAGAAGAATCGGAATTTGGGTAAGGGTACGGACATTAAGCTTGCGAAAACCAATATTAGAAAACAAGTCGGTGGAAGTTTGTTAACTACCATTCTAACCCTTGGACGTGCAGCTTTACCAACTATTGGTAAAACCCTTGGTCTTTCAGCTCTAGCTGGCTTGGCTTCAGAAGGTGCTAGTCAGGTTGTTAGAGCGATTTCCGGAAAAGGCATACAGTCTGGTGGTTTTCTCATACCACAAGAAAAAATCAATAAGCTGATAGAATATAAGCATCTTTTAACGACGAAACAAAAACAGGATATATTGAATGCTCTTCAGTCAGGTTCAGGTGTTCATGTAAACCCACAAAAACACAATCAGGTGGATTCCTTGGAACTCTGTTGGCAAGTATTGGTGTCACACTTCTTCTAAATGCTATAACTGGAAGCGGTGCTCCTCGAATGGGAACTAGTAAGAAAAAGGGGGGTAGGGGAGCTCCAAGAATAGGTGCATATAGACCACCACCTCCATTTTTTTGGGAATTGGCCTGGTAATATGATCGGTATGGGGACAAAAAAAAAAAGCTCCAAAGAAAAAGACAACCAAAAGAGGCGAAGGCTTGCTATTAAGAAAAAACTCACCGTTCAACGGAATTTCACTTCTAGGGGCAATACTGTAAAACCGAAATTCCACAAAGACATCCCGTTAAATAATCATGATCTAATAAAATGGTGCAGATATTTAAACATCCCAATCAGTGATGTTCTGTCAAGGGATGAAAGAGTTCCGCATAATCATAGCCAAGCATTATTTATTTTCAATCTTGAACCATCATATATGAGCGGATGCCATTGGGTTACAACTTATGTAAAAGATAACGTCATAAATTATTTTGATAGTTTCGGTATGCCTCCATTTCAAGAGATCGTAAATCATGCGAAAAGAAGGAATATGACACTGCTTCACCAAAACAACCAAATCCAAAACATAAAAACGTCTACATGTGGCTACTTCTGTTTATACTTTCTGAACGAAATGAATAAGGGGAATTCGTATTATAATTTATTGCAAGTATTTGACATATATAACACAATGAAGAATGAGAGATTCCTCGAACATTATTTCAAAAATATCTAATTATATTATATAAATGGCGGAAAGTTATTGTGTTAAACAGAAAAAGGTTACTAAATGTGTACCTGGTAGTGAAAGATATGTAAAAATTAAAAATTGTCGAATTATGCTAAAATGCACTTGAGCTGAATGTGGTATTACAAAAACCAAATTTATAAAACAAAAACAGGGAAACTAATTGAGCCCTCACAAGATGGGGGCTTTTTAAATATAGAAGGTAGTCACAGTCTTGGTGAAATTGCAGCTAAAAGTGCTTTAAAAGGTTTGTATAATTTAGGCAGAATCGGAGCATCAAAAGTAATCAAATCTGGTTATACTAAACAAAAATTAAAAGGAATGGCTGATATATATTTGGATCAAGCCTTAGATAGTTTAACTTCAGATATTAGTAAGAAACTAGATCCATTGCATAAAGGTAGTGGGATTGATATTCATAAGGCCATTGGGAAGCTTCCGAAACCAAAAGGAGGGTGGACATTACCCGGTCATAAATATACTGGGCCATATAATGATTTAAAGAGTCAAGTGAAATATGACCCAACAACTGGCCAAATATTAGAAATATATGACCAACCTACAGGAAGAACGGATGCCATTGCCATGCAGCACGATGTTGATTATAGTGTTTGTAAAGACGACAGAAAGTGCAAGAATAGAGCAGACAGAAAAATGGTCAAACCTTTAGACAACGTACCGTATAATGAAAGACAATGGGGGCATTGGTTGGCTAGAAACACGATTGATGTAAAACAAAAACTTGGATTAGGTGTTAAACAAAAAAACGGAAAGCGGCGTTGAGTAAAAATGATTGGGCTCAACAATTAGCCGATGAATTACATAAGCCAATCAAACGAAAATTTAAAACAAGAAGAGTTATTGTTAATGGAATAGATGATATTTGGAGCGCTGACCTTGTAGAAATGCAGAAGTTTTCAAAATGGAATAAAGGTTATAGATATTTGTTGAACATCATTGATGTGTTTTCAAAATTTGCTTGGAGCATTCCCATTAAAAATAAAACCGGTAATACAATTACTGAATCATTTGATGATGTTATTAAAAAATCCAAACGGAAACCTAAATTTATTTGGGTAGACCAAGGGTCTGAATTCTATAATAAAACTTTCAAAGACTGGCTAAAGAAAAATAATATTGAGATGTATTCTACTTTCAATGAAGGTAAAGCTGTTGTTATTGAGAGATTCAACAGAACATTGAAATCTAAGATGTGGAAACAATTCACAGCCAAAAATACAACACAATATTTAGATATGCTACCTAAACTATTAAATGAATACAACAGTACAAAGCATTCAAGCATAAAGATGACACCCGTTGAAGCATCTATGAAAAAGAATGAAGGAACTGTTTATTTCAATCTATATGATACGGAACTATTATCATATAAACCAAAATTCAAAGTTGGTGATAAAGTTCGAATATCTAAGTATAAACGGAATGTGTTCGACAAGGGTTATACACCAAACTGGACTGAAGAAGTGTTTACAGTCGATAAGATACAATACACTAATCCTATAACTTACAAATTAAAAGATCTCAATGATGAATCAATAGAAGGATCTTTCTATCAACAGGAGTTATTGAAAGCTAAACAAGATATTTTTCGTATTGATAAGGTCATCAAACGAGATTATAAAAAGAAACAAGCTTTGGTATCATGGTCTGGTTATCCAAAAGAGTTCAATTCATGGGTACCTCTAAAGGACGTTAAAAATATCTAACATATATACAAATATGGAAAACTTCAAAAATTATTCATCTGAAATATTAGAAAAAATAATCTACCATGAAAAAGAGATAGCTATTTTAGAGGAGCAAATAGAAACACATAATAAACGAATCAATTGGTTATCTCATAAAAGACGACTGATGAATTTATACACGCGTAAGATAGAAGAAATGGATGATGATATCACATTGAAAGATCTAATAAAATGCATTATAAATGAGGTGGAACTTGATCGATATGACAATTCATATGACGTTTTAAAAACCACCAAAATGGATAATATTAAATATCTCAAACAAGAAAATAGTATATCTAGCACAACAAAAACAAGCAGCAACGCGGATTTGGAAAGATGTAGAAATATTCATCTGATTCAGGGCACATGGGTTTAAAAAATACAATCAGTAACATTAGAACACTAATCAGGGATTTAAAGGGATATACAAAATTGTTTTAAAGAGATGTTACTATTTACAAGTATCCCAGAAATTTCTGAGATATTTATATCTTTGCATTCGCTATTCATTGGTAGCCAAAAATATTAATGTTTCTGGCTATATTTAAACGCACTAAAATGACTTAAAAAATAATCATACTATACAGTAATGGTAAAACAATCAAGGGGAAGACCTAAAAAGTATATGACCGATGAAGAAAAACGTATTATGGGACGTCTTTATTGTAAGAAGTATAATGACAATCCAGATAATAAATATCGTTGTATTGAATGTAATAAATATTTTCATCCTGCAAGTAAATATAAACACAATAAAACTATGATTCATCAATTGAATTCACAAAAATACAACAACGAATAACACAAGGATATCATAAAAAGATAATCATATATGATCAATCATATATAACTATCTCAAATTATTTCAAAAATGATTCCAAAAAAAACGCACTATAAAAATGACTTAAAGAAATATTATATATAATTATATATATAGATAATGGAAAAATCAGAATTAAAAAAATTGAGTAAGTCTCAACTAATCAAATTGCTTTTAAAGCAACAGAATAAGAAGCCTAAAATTATTGTGGTAGATGATACCAAACCAGTTCCAACACCAAGAACTTACAAACCAGTGCCAGCACCTCGTAAGAGTGTAAATCAAATGGTCCAAGATTATGAAAACAATATAATTCTTTCACCATTGGAATTCAGGGATAAACCAGTTCCAGCACCTAGAACTAAAAAGTCAGTTGCAGAAAAACCAGTTCCTGCTCCAAGAACTAAAATAGAGCAAACAGACAAAGCTCTAAAAGGTTATACTAAATCCTATGAAATCACAATTAAAAACGATAAAGACCCATTAGTTCAACTACAAAACACTAGAAAGGGTATTGAATACCAGCTCATAAACATATTAACATCGATGAAAGGACTGAAATTTGTTGAAACGCTTAAGGTAACATTTACAAAAATTTCAGACGGAGAAATAGTGTATAAGACCACATATTTCAACAGTCTAGCTCAAACAATCATAAATAATCTAAAAATTACTAAATCACGCACTACAATTGTCAAAACAGCAAATCTTGAATAAGATAGCTCAATGGATATCTGAAGGGTCTGGTTGGACTGTTAAATCGGTTGATAATCATTATATTAACATAGTAAAATATCAACCAATGAGAGGCTCTTCATACATTAAACTACCACAAGAACTCAGAAACAGTGCAACGGGATTGATAAATATGAAAAATGAGGATAATGAATGCTTTAGGTGGTGTCACATCAGACATTTGAATCCCCAAGAAAAATACCCACAGAGAATTAAAAAATGTGATAAAGAATTTATTGAAAAGTTGAATTACTCAGGAATTGAATTTCCAGTCAATCAAAAACAGTATAATAAAATTGAGAAACAGAATAATATCAATATCAATGTATTTGGATATGAAGAAAAACAACCATTTCCTATTTACATATCCCAAGAAAAATTTGAAGATCAAATGCATTTATTATTGATCACAGAAGGTGAAAACAAACATTATGTATTAATAAAAGACTTCAATAAATTTATGTACAATCAAACAAAACATGAACATAGAAAGCATTTTTGTATGTATTGTTTACAATGTTTTAGTATTGAAAGAGTATTATTAAACCAAAAAAAAATTGCATCATAATAAATGGAAAACAAGCCATAAAAATGCCGTCAAAGGATAATAACATATTGAAATTCAACAACTTTCATAAGCAGTTGCCTGTACCATTTGTCGTCTATGCAGATTTTGAAGCTATTGTAGAAAAAATAGAAGGATGCAGGCCAAACAATGACAAATCCTTTACTGAATCGTATCAAAAACATACTGATTGTGGTTATGGTTATAAGGTTGTATGCTGTTATGATGATAAATATAGTAAACCAGTACAGATCTATAGAGGTGAAAAAGCTGTTAACAAATTTATGGAAGCTATGTTAGAAGAAGTTAAATATTGTCGTAATATGAATAAAAGATATTTTAACAAACCATTAAAAATGACAAAAAAGGATGAAGAAGAATTCCAAAAAGCTGATAAATGTCATATATGTGATAAAAAGTATACAGAGAAAGATATTCGAGTTCGAGATCACTGTCATATTACTGGTCAGTATAGAGGATCAGCTCATCAAGATTGTAATATTAACTTCCGATTAACTGATAAGATACCGGTTATATTTCACAATCTCCGGGGGTATGACAGTCATTTTATAATGCAAGAGATTGGTGAAAATGTTAAGAAGCATACATATACAAATAAGAAAGGTGAAAAGTGTCAAATGAACATCAATGCAATTCCTAACAACATGGAAAAATATATGGCGTTCATGCTTGGTGATCATCTAACATTTATTGACAGTTTCCAATTCATGAGTTCCAGTTTAGAAAAACTAGTAAGTAATCTACCAAAAGAAGCATTAAAATATACCTCCAAAAAATTCAAAGGTGAGAAACTTGATTTAATGTCACAAAAAGGAGTGTATCCATATGACTTCATGGATCGCTTTGAAAAATTCAATGAAAAACTGCCATCAAAAGAAGAATTTTACAGCATATTGAATGATGAACATATATCAAATGAAGATTACAAACATGCCCAAAATGTGTGGAATACCTTCAATCTTCAAAATATGGGTGAATACCATAATTTATATCTTAAATCTGATATCCTTTTGCTAGTTGATGTGTTTGAAAACTTTAGAAAGACCTGTCTAGAATACTACAAATTAGATCCATGTCATTATTTCACATCTCCAGGTTTGTCTTGGGATGCTATGCTTAAAATGACTGATATCAAATTAGAACTTATGACTGATATTGACATGTTTCAATTTATCGAAAAAGGAATGCGTGGTGGAATAAGCTACATTGCCAATAGGTATGGTAAAGCAAACAATAAATACATGAAAACATATGATGAGAAGGTGCCCTCAAAGTATATAATGTATCTGGATGCTAACAATCTATATGGTTGGGCTATGTCACAATACCTACCTACTGGCGGTTTTAGATGGATGACAGAAAAGCAGATAAACAACATAAATTTAGCTAAATATAATGAAACACCCAAAAAGGTTTAATACTAGAAGTTGACTTGGAATATCCCCAAAAGTTGCATGACATTCATAATGACTATCCATTGGGACCAGAAAAAGTGAAAGTAACCAAAAACATGCTATCAGATTATTGTAAAAAAATAGCAGCCAAATATAATATATCAACAGGTCTTGTACATAAATTAATCCCAACTTTGAAAAACAAAGAAAAGTATGTGCTACATTATAGAAACCTACAATTATACACGGATCTAGGTTTGAAAGTAACCAAAGTCCATCGAGTATTGGAGTTTAATCAGTCTGCATGGTTGAAGCAATATATTGATTTCAACACTCAGAAAAGAACCAATGCGAAAAATGCTTTTGAGAAAGACTTCTTCAAGCTTATGAACAACAGCGTATTCGGTAAAACAATGGAAAATATCAGAAAGCGAGTAGATGTAAGATTGGTAACTGATGAAAAGAAACTTGTAAAAATGGCAGCTAAACCAACGTATGTTAGTAGTAAGATCTTCAACGAAAATCTAGTAGCTGTGCATAAGATCAAAGAAACACTTACCCTAAACAGGTCGGCATATGTGGGTATGTGCATCTTAGATTTAAGCAAGAGGTGAATGTACGATTTCCATTATAACTACATTAAAACGAAATATGAAGACAAAGCCAAGTTACTCTTCACAGACACAGACAGCTTGGCCTATGAAATCGAAACCGAAGACATCTATAGGGATTTCTGGAACGATAAAGATAAATTCGATAACAGCGACTACCCTGAAAGCTCACCGTATTTTAATAAGTTAAATAAAAAAGTAATTGGTAAATTCAAAGATGAAGCCGCAGGAGTTCCCATTTATGAATTCGTCGGTCTACGATCAAAAATGTATAGCTACATGAAAGACGATCAAAAAGGTGGAAAAACAGCAAAAGGGATCAAAAAGAATGTCATTAAAAATGAAATACAACATGAAAACTATAAAGAAACACTCTTCAATAATAAACAGATGCACCATCAAATGAAAACAATTAGGAGTCAAAATCATCAATTAGGAAGTTATGAAATCAATAAAGTATCACTCAGTTGCTTTGATGACAAACGATATATACTAGAAGACGGAATCAACAGTTACGCATACGGGCACTATGTCATCAAAAATTAAACTCATCATTCTTTCATTAAATTGATCATTCTTTATCTTATCACATATTGGTATTCATTTATTTGAAGAAAATATATTATTTCTTTTCAAGGATCCTTTATAATGTCCAACATTTTAAACCATCCGAAGAAAGAGAACACATGGAACCATGTCAAAATTCCAATGCAAAACTGTTTTTTTAGTGAACGCACTCTTATATTTAAAAAACATATAGATTTCCGAGAATCATGTCACGCAAAGGAAATCACGCAATGGAATAAACGCACCATTTTGTTTTATTAACATATAGTTTCATTTGATTTTTCTATATTTTTTAATCCAACAGATGGGAAGTAGTTAAGACTTGGCTTGGTATCAGATCAGTTTTGCAAAACTGATCTGGTGCCGCCAAGTCCTTAACTACTAAGGTCTGTGTGTCGATCCTATACCCGAATTAAAAGAGGCAGGTACAAAACTGTCGGAACGGATCAACTCGGATCGGATCGGACCGGATCCAGTCCGGGTCGGATCGAACCGGATCGGCTCAGATCATAAAAAGAAAATGAAATGAGAAAAAATAAAAATTTTACTGAATTGGAGGTTAAAATTCCTCTCAGAAATAGGCCAAATCAACTAAGCTTTGCAACGTTTAGAGCTCCGTGGCGTTCTCCCGTTCGATCACCCGCCATTTTGTTTACTAGTGCCAGTTCCTCTCGGATCAGGTTACGAACTCGTGGTTTCGTTACAATCTAGGCCATCCTTCTCAGTGAATTTGCTTATTAAATTCCAAGCAAACGATAGATTCAGTCACTAAGAATGTACATATTTGCTTATTTTTTACAGCAGGCGATTTTGCAGCAGGAAATAACAAGGGTTGACAGGCCGCACAATCTCTACCGGTGTGAAACATATGAGAACCTTTTATATTTTTGCTCTAACGAGTGTATCTTTTGGAGATTTTTCTTTTGTAAGGATATAATAGGTGGTTCTTTAAAAATTTGCCGTAGAAGTGGTTGGTTTTGTATATGGTGCCATTTTTCATTAAAGCTTGTTTGATGTTTGGCACTGACGGTTGGTATTGTGTAACAAAAGGAAAAAGGGCTTTTTGAGTTTGTTTATCTTGATTAAGCGCCGATTCCCTTTCTGTGAATTTTATTTCTGATAGGATTTTTTTTCTACAAGGTTATTTGGGTAGCCTCTAGTCAGCAAGCGTTTTTTAAATTTTGAAATATTTTCCTCAAAAGTGGTTTTTGAAGAATTAGTTCGTAGTAGTCTCAGGGCTTTGCCCTTAACGAATCCTATTTAACCTTTGGTGGGTGACGAGGTGAAATGTGTGTATTGAAAAAGGTTACGTTTCGTTCTCATAAGTGACTTAAGCATGGTTTCCATCTCGATACTCCCAACCATAAATAAATTCATGTCGACTCAGGGTTAGTTCGACGGTAAAGAAACTTCCTTTTCGCTACGCAACCACGAGTTCTATAAACTTGTGACAAAAAGCAACATCGCCTGCTGTAGAAAAGCAATATGGACATTCTGAGTTACAAAAACTGTAATTTTCTTAAAATTAAGCATTTTCATTGAGAAAGATGGCCTAGATTTTACCTTCCTCGCCTTTAGCTGAGTCGATCGATGGGGCGTGCAACGAAACCACGAGTTCGTAACCTGATCCGAGAGGAACTGGCACTAGTAAACAAAATGGCGGGTGATCGAACGGGAGAACGCCACGGAGCTCTAAACGTTGCAAAGCTTACTTGATTTGGCCTATTTCTGAGAGGAATTTTGACCTATAATTAGGTAAAATTTTTATTTTTTTCTCATTTCATTTTCTTTATGATCCGAGTCGATCCGAGTTGATGCGACCCAGACTGGATCCGGTCCGATCCGATCCGAGTTGATCCGTTCCGACTTTTGTACCTGCCTGTATTAAAGGAAACCTCCATTGTTATAACAAATTGACGTTAAATTGTTGGACATAAAGTCTAAATTAAAAATTTTAAAAAAGTAGGTGCAAATATAATTTTGGTGTACAAAAAAATGGATATGAATATCGCCTATTTTCGCTTTCAAATTTCCCGCGCGCTGCCATTTTGAATATTTATGACGTGTTACGGTTGTCTTATTGTTGCATACAAAAGAACTTCGATTCTTAACAATAGCGGCAACCGTAACACGTCACAAATATTCAAAATGGCAGCGCGCGGGAAATTTGAAAGCGAAAACAGGCGATATTTATATCCATTTTATTCGTACACTAAAATTATATTTGCACCTGCTTTTTAAAACATTTAAAGTTCGACTTCATTTCCAAAAATTTAACGTCAATTTGTTCTGACAATGGAGGTTCCCTTGTCACAAAGGTGACACACACAAACTTCCCCTGTGGTTTCCTACATGTGCACATCTAGTCTGCTTTCTGGAAGTTTTCAATTGATTTCCTTGAATTCACACTGTTTCAGGTCCAAAAAGCTATGTTTATATGCAAATGAGCTAACAAGCAATAGGTCAAATTGTCATTCTCTTTTCAGACCAAAATTGCAAATGGCAACAGATACATATATCCCCTTTCCTTTCCATTAACTAGACATACTCAGAGTGTTCCATGCAAGATTTCAAGTTATTTGCTTTAATTCCTGGCTTATGAGGTCCAAAAAGGTCTGTGTGTTGATCCCAACCCGTATAAAGGTCTGACTATTAAATGTTATTGTGTTTTCACATCTAAAATCTCAAAGGTGACACACACAGACTTCCCCTGTGGTTTCCTGCATGTACACATACTCAGTCTGCTTTCTGGAAGTTTTCAAGAGATTTCCTTGAATTCTCACTGTTTCAGATCCAAAAAACTATGTTTATGCAAATGAGCTAATAGTGAACAAGTGAAAATCGCATTCTCTTTTAGCAGGGGTGGGAGTCACAGGACAGTCGTCCTCTTCTTTCGTCTTCGTCATTTTGGGGCTGTTGCTATTGGTCTTCGGCGTTCTAGCCCTCCAGTAACCGTTAGCCAACTTCATTTGCAGTTTTCTTGATGACAAACGTTGACTATCTATTGACGACATACTATAAATAGTCATAGAACACTTTAGCAAAAATTATAAACGCAGTTAACGTTGGCTAGGGGACTGATTAACACCGATACAACAGTGCAACGTCACGATTTTCCCTTGCCAGATATACCCTTTGGCAGTCCAGTTATTTTTCTGAAGCATTTCCTTCGTATCTTGGTCGCGGTCGGAAGGACGTCTTCCGACTTGATACTTCGATCTTCCCGATTTCGTTTAGCGCTTGTAGAAGATTTTCTGTTTCTGATGTCTTCCCGAAAAGATCGCTTCGATCATAATAGTTTAGAAGACGTGAATTACAGCGACAGATTTTAACATTTGCAACTTGCACGGCTTTTTCGAGGTTTCGCTCGATTCGACTCGTTCATGTTTGTTTTGCTAACTTTTTGCGCCGAGCCAAAACTTGCCCGTCAGGTCCCGTCTGCCCAGGAAAAAATTCCGCCGCTTGTTTCAGTTTTGGCGCGTACAAAAATCAACCAATCGGATGCATTTGCATTGTTTCACCCGAAAACCATCGCAGCTAACTCTGACACAGGCTTCACCAGACCTCTTCTCTCCTTCGGTCATGCGCAAAAGATAAGAGCTCTGGGGTCGAGAATGTGCTCGTCCACTGTAAACAACATTTACATTTTTTTTACATCCCTGTCTTGAGTAGCAAACCGCGAAAAAATACAGGAAAATAACGACTTTAATTTAAACGGTTTTCTCCGCTTAGTAAACACAGCAAAACAAAGTGTTTTCCCAGCTGACGTGACATTCGGCCGTGTAACCGCGCGAAAAGCAAGCCTCGCTTTGGTTTCAAAATTGTTAAGATCCCGGATGTTGCGTGACGTCGTACGCGCATGTTTTGCGACGTCTTACGCGCCTGCGAAACATTCCGCTAGCCATGACCATGAAAAATGATAGGCATAGGTTCTATGAGTATGGGGCTCCGCAGCGGGTCTTCGGCTCGCGAAAGCTCCGCTATAAACCACTAAATGGTCTTGCCCATGAATATCTGCGATTAAAAATCACTGACCGTAGTGAAATTTCTACTTATTCACAAAGAGACTGCGAGGGCAAACTAGCTCTTCCACTGCCCCGCACCAACTTCCTTAAAAACAGTTTTAGCTATAGTGGTGCGGTGCTGTGGAGCAGTTTACCTCTCAGACTGCGGCAAGCAGAAACTCTCACTAGTTTTAAACACAGCTGCAGAGGTTTCTTTAATTTGTAAATAATATACTCATAAACACACGGCATCCATGGAAAGCAGACATTTTTCTTTTTGTTTTTATTATTGTTCAATTACTGGTTTTTAATATATTGTAATTTAGAATTAGTAACTTTAAGTTATTTTCACACTGAGAGGCATAATCATGGAAAAGTTATTTGGTCGTTGACTTCTTAATTATCTTCGGCGCCTTTGTAGTTGTTGTAGGCGCCACCGTAGTTCTCGTCGGCGGCTTCGTATCTGTCGTTGGTGCCATCGTATTTGTTGTCAGTGGCTTCGTGGTAATCATCGGCGTCTTTGTTGTTGGAATGATAACTAGACCAAGGCAACTCGCGGCCATTTTTGCGCATGCGGTACTTTAAGCCAAACAAGCTCTCACACGAAGGGAACATTATTCCAAGAAGCACCATTACTATTAAAGCACAAATCAGCTTTGCCATTGTCACTCTGGAACTTAAACAAAAATACAACCATGAGTCAAACATGTACCAGCCTTTGTCAGATTAACAGGGCACCCAACGAGGAATGGTTAGAAAAACGCAGCTTGGAATGCCGTTGAACCGTTGTTCGTTAGCAATCTATGTGAAAGCTAAAATACAGTTTGGTCTTTTCGGTTCTTTTAGCTGAATATTGCAGCGGCAGAAAGGAATTTACAAGCTGCTTTCTCCTTTCAGAAAATCCTAGCTTGGTACCGTGTTCGAGGAGTATCACTCCAAAATTTATCGCTTTTGATTCTTTTGTTGCTTTCTTATTGTTTATAATTCAAATTTTGATTTCAAGTTTTATACTTTAATTTCGAAAATTTATCGTCTTCAAGTTTATATTTTGTGTGATTTTTGATTTCTTGAGTGATTTTTTTTTTCATTACAAAATTAAAAAGTGACTTTTAGCAATGTCCGGTGTAGCTTGCGCGCTGACGTATCCGATTTCCTTTCTAATCGTTTCTAATCGTGTTCACGTGTCCTGCTGTTCTCGATTAAAATTATTATATTCCATAAAGTATCTCGACCTACTCATGCTGTGAAATGATCATCACCTAATGTCTCGCCGGGATCTCTTGCGGATAATGTTTCGAAGATTCATTCCCTAGCTCTTTTCTACGGCTTTTTTTAGGCTCAGTGGCACAGAAATGTCTAATTTGTCACAAAAGTAGGACCTGCGAAATTCCGTTTTCGCTGGGGAATTTACATTGGATCTACAGGTAAACTAGTAGTAATCATAGATTATAGTGCGTCTCTAGGCGGTGTTGGACACGGTCCACGTGACTTCATTCGTCCAATCACGCGTCACTTTAGTGATACTAATGGCGGCCGTCTTCACCCTTTCGTGTTGAGGTCTCCTCTCTGTTCTTGGATTGATTTCTCGTTTCATCGAACGTTTTAGTTTATCGTTTTCGGAGGGCCGAAAGAGAAATACCGTGGCAAGCTATAACCCAACTTGTAGCTTCAGGTGAGCATATTTTGTATCAAATTTGTTCAATGAAAACCATGTTGTCTTCAAAATCTTTGTTTACCACTAATGTGTGACACGGGTATTTAGTTTGCCCTTTCTTTGCATCGTTCGGTCAGTATTTGGATTTATTTTTGCACAGAATTAAAGTTTAATAGTTAAAATTTGAGAAAAGGTCGGGGGGGGGGGGGGGGGGGGCCACTGGGGCCCCGCCGTTTTAGTGGTGAAAAATCGACTTGAAGTTGTAGCTTTTTTTGCGTTTGTCACGTATTATCTTGTAAGATTTCGCGGGAGGTGATGGCGTGATTGATGCACGCAAACTTGCCTTATCGGGATAAGAACAAACTTTTTGGAACTCAGAATACTATTTTTTACTGATTCCTTTTATCTAAAATACATATATTTTTTCTTCTAGGTATTTCAGGTTCTAAACGGCCCGAAGGCTCTTCACCCCATGTACAAATATATTGTTTTGATTACTGAGTCAGCTCCATGGAAAATTATGTTCCTGCTTTCTTTTCCTGCATAGCTTTATTCAGGGAAAAAAATATATAATAAATTTTTAAGTTGTGATCTCTCTGAATCTCTTACAGGAGTCATGATATGGAGATGTTGCATGATTTTGTTCAGTATTTTAGTAATTTGCTGAGGGAGTTTTGGTAATGGTCTGGGAATGCTTGTTGACATTTTTATGGTTAGATTACATCCCGGTATGTTAGGAAGGAGCTTGATTCTAACATAGCGTTCAAGCATTTTTGCCATTTCAAGTGCTTTTAAAACAGGAAATTCATGTCCAGGGCCTCAAAATAAAATGTTTTGTTGGATTTTCTTTCAAACATTAGCACAAAATCATACAGTAGGCCCCTTTTTGCACTGAGCCCTTCAAGTATTCCCTGACTCCTTAATCATGAGGTCTATTTCAAATTTGCAGTTTGGAAAAGAACTTGTAATACATTTCTCATAAGGTCCTGAAAATATTCTGTGCCAAATTTTGTTTTATGTAAAAAATATTTCTTATGTTCACAACACTGATAAAATTCCAGAAGCTAAAGTTTTTTTGGTTTGTAAAAACCTGCTTTACATCAATAATAATTGAAACTTTGAAAAATTTGAATTATTGGGCCCAAATTGTTTTCAGGAATATATATTTCAAGAAATGTAACGACTATAAGCAGTGTATAGTGGAGAGACTCAATCATATAGACTACAAAGAAGGGAGTCTCTTATTTCTCTCAGGGATTATTTGGTGGGATAGTCAAGCAGGGGAAACATGCAAGCCAGTGTGCAAGAACATTGGCTACCTGAAACAATTTTCCGGCTTAGACACTCGCATGTTTACCTCACTTGACTATCCACAAATGGGAAATAGGAGATTACTTGCAATATAAGACTGGAAAGTAGCACTTTTAAAAAGTGTTGAATTTAAGTAACATACTGAACATAATTTACTTAATTATTGAACATAGGAGGACCTTGAATAATAAAAGAATGATGGTATCTGAGTCACTTGCTTTGTACATGTCATACCACTAAATCAATGTGAGGCTCGAGGGGTTTGCAGGAGGAACTGGCAACAGATGTGGGGAATTTGAATTGTTTTGCCATTCCTTATAACACCATCATACAAGTCTTATTGTATGAAATAATAATAATAATAATAATAATAATAATAATAATAATAATAACCCGTGCTCCGGTTTGTCTCCTGTTTTAGAACTTTGAACATTTTGCATATTTTAGCGTAAATTTGTTTAGTTTATTATATATATACATATTTTAATTCTACTTTTTATTGTATATAACCCGTGCTCCGGTTTGTCTCTTGTTTTAGAACTTTGAACATTTTGCATATTTTAGCGTAAATTTGTTTAGTTTATTATATATATACATATTTTAATTTTATTTTTTATTGTATATATTTTTTAACTCTAGTCTCACTAGTTGGAGCACAGGTCACGCCTATGCGCCCTGTGTTCCTTTTAACTGTATAGCATACAGATAGTTTTTACTGCTTATAATAATAATGTTAATGTTAAATTACTCTGGGATGTGAACATACAGTGTGACCATGTCATTGAAGCCAGAAGACCGGACATTGTAGTTGTAAATAAGGAGGAGAGAAAGTGCACTATTATATTGCCGTACCAGCGGATAAAAGAATTGGTGAAAAGGAGAATGAGAAAGTTGAAAAGTATCAGGATCTTAAAAGAGAAATTAATAGAATATGGAACATGAGAACTGTACAGGTGGTTCCAATTGTTGTCGGATCATTGGGAAGTGTAACAAAAAATTTGGACAAGTGGTTGGCAAAGTTGAATGTTAAAATTAGTATTTCATTACTTCAGAAGACTACACTACTGGGAACTGCGAGGATTTTGAGAAAGGTGTTGGAGCTTTAGAGTAAAGAGAAAACCCTAGGGGACCTTTGGTCATGGGCTATGACCCGCTCCCTTAGGAAACAATTCGGAAAAAGATCATCCAGTTCATTTATGAAGATAATAATAATAATAATAATAATAATAATAATAATAATAATAATAATAATAATAATTTTATTTACAATTCCATTGAAAAAGTGAAAAGGAGATAAGAGGTTATCCCTTTCTAGTTTATCTCCTAATTCTTTCTAGTTTATCTCCAAATCAACCACTTATCAACCGATTATTTAGAAGTCTAATGTTCCATTGCCGCGCACAAACTATTATAAAAATAGTTTCAGTTATAGTGGCGCCATGCTCTGGAACAGCCTTTCTCATAATGTAAGGAAAGCTGAGTCCCTTGGGCAATTTAAACGACTTCTCAAAGAGGAACTATAAGGCACGGCATTCGTGGAAAGCAGCTTTTTATTATTTAATTAAATTCTTCATATATAGATTTTTTTAATATTAGTTTATTGCTTTGTGTTAAGTATTATAATGATTTTAAGCTGACGAATTTTTACCGTGTTTAAATAAAGATTATCTATCCATCCATCCATCCATCCATCCATCCATCCATCCATCCATCCATCCATCCATCCATCCATCCATCCATCCATCCATCCATCCATCCATCCATCCATCCATCCATCCATCCATCCATCCATCCATCCATCCATCCATCCATCCATCCATCCATCCATCCATCCATCCATCCATCCATCCATCCATCCATCCATCCATCCATCCATCCATCCATCCATCCATCCATCCATCCATCCATCCATCCATCCATCCATCCATCCATCCATCCATCCATCCATCCATCCATCCATCCATCCATCCATCCATCCATCCATCCATCCATCCATCCATCCATCCATCCATCCATCCATCCATCCATCCATCCATCCATCCATCCATCCATCCATCCATCCATCCATCCATCCATCCATCCATCCATCCATCCATCCATCCATCCATCCATCCATCCATCCATCCATCCATCCATCCATCCATCCATCCATCCATCCATCCATCCATCCATCCATCCATCCATCCATCCATCCATCCATCCATCCATCCATCCATCCATCCATCCATCCATCCATCCATCCATCCATCCATCCATCCATCCATCCATCCATCCATCCATCCATCCATCCATCCATCCATCCATCCATCCATCCATCCATCCATCCATCCATCCATCCATCCATCCATCCATCCATCCATCCATCCATCCATCCATCCATCCATCCATCCATCCATCCATCCATCCATCCATCCATCCATCCATCCATCCATCCATCCATCCATCCATCCATCCATCCATCCATCCATCCATCCATCCATCCATCCATCCATCCATCCATCCATCCATCCATCCATCCATCCATCCATCCATCCATCCATCCATCCATCCATCCATCCATCCATCCATCCATCCATCCATCCATCCATCCATCCATCCATCCATCCATCCATCCATCCATCCATCCATCCATCCATCCATCCATCCATCCATCCATCCATCCATCCATCCATCCATCCATCCATCCTTAGATTCTTCGTGAGTCCTTTTGGTAATCTATTTTCAAAGTTAGCCATATTCAATTTGCAGCAAGCTTTTAAAGCCAAAGTTAATGCAACGGGAAGGTATTAAGGAGTTCTTTTGGCTGTGAAGAAAGCCTAAACTAATGTTACAATACAGCGACGTATCATTTTGACAAAGTCAAAAATGTTACGAAAAGGAACACTCTCCAGGTTTCTGAAGGAAATAACGTTATAAATACAGAAACAACGCGAAGCACTGGGATATACTGCATTAAGTAAAGTTAATAATGGCCAGCAGACTTCCAGAAACGTTGTAAAATGTGTTAAAAATTTAAAACTTTCAAATCGAGTGTAAGTCTAAGCATTTTATAGTCGACTATAGTTTCAGCGAGATTCAAATTCGGTGTTTTTTGGTCTCACATAGTAAAAATAAAATATTTCTAAAAATAAGAAACAGAAGGCGCTGTAAATTATCGGACATCAAGACTAATACTTTAGAACATTGCTGGAGGAGTTTAGAAGTATTTTGGTGTGTTTTAAAGAATTTACGCATCTTTTTCGCTAGATGTTAATATTATTGGAAAATCAAAAATTGGTCAAATTTTGCTAAATCTATTCCATCCATGCGAAGCGACGTTTTTGGGTCATTAAACCCTGGCTATCGCAGTTTTTTATTGAATCATATAGCCTGGTTATCTGGCATTGTGCTGTGTGAGTTTTAAAGTTGTACCGCCATTTATAGCACAGTTTTCGGCTTCTTTCTGAATGTACTCGAAATGCGCTAATGTTACGAAAAGGAACATTGGAGAGTGTAACTAGGGTTTCATTTCAAAAATTATTAGGCTAATTTCGGTTGACAATTTTCTTTTCATTCCTGGTTGCATAATGTTTATTGAGTGTGGAGAACACAATTATTTCTTGCAAAACTTTATATTCTTTTTTTTATTCAATGAAAACATTAAGTTACAAAAAGGAACATGCCGTAAATAAGGCCTTCACGTGGTGAGAGCTGCTCACAATGATTTTTATATAGTTAATAATACTAATACTAATAATAATAATAATAATAATAATAATAATAATAATAATAATAATAATAATAATAATAACGGAAGCGTTGGTAAATAATATCAATTCTTCCTCAGAGAATCATGAATCATGAAACATGAACCATATAAAATGAAAATGCTCTCTACTTAGAGCAACTTTAGCGTAATCAAACTAACAGTAGAGGCAGTGTCTTTTTTAGTCCTTAATTATTCATAACTATATTTTAACTCAACATGGCTTTCAGGATCAGCTCATCCTCTTCACTGTTCTAGGGTGTCTTTCGGCTGTTACGTGCTCGTTTCTTTTGAAAATGCTCTCTACTTAGAGCAACTTTAGCGTAATCAAACTAACAGTAGTTGCAGTGTATTTTTTAGTCCTTAATTATTCATAACTATATTTTAACTCAACATGGCTTTCAGGATCAGTTCAGCCTCTTCACTGTTCTAGGGTGTCTTTCGGCTGTTACGTGCTCGTTTCTTTTGAAAATGCTCTCTACTTAGAGCAACTTTAGCGTAATCAAACTAACAGTAGTTGCAGTGTCTTTTTTACTCCTTAATTATTCATAACTATATTTTAACTCAACATGGCTTTCAGGATCAGCTCATCCTCTTCACTGTTCTAGGGTGTCTTTCGGCTGCTACGTGCTCGTTTCTTTTGTTCAGTACGAGCAATTTTCCGGCGCTCGGTTCGGATCTTGTCTACGAGCTGTTGAGGCGTTAGTCCTACAATCTCCCTTCTTGCCTCGTCATCCTCTTCTATCTTGGCCTTAATGTAACTTTGGGTGACCCGGTCGTTGCTTTCTATCAGATCCTTGAAAAGCCTCCAATATATTTCGGTTTGATAATCTGAGAAAGCAGTTCCACCCTTGCGGCTCACTGTTGAAGACAACTCTGGCTTTTCGGTTGGGAACATGCGTTGAAGTTTTTGTTGCTGTGTTTCAGACTCACTCGGAAGAGTGGGCATACTTTCCTCTGACCCCGCCTCTTGTATGAAGTGTCTCACTTTGTCGACTACTTTGCTGGCATCAATTTTGTTGAGGATTTCGTGCCCTTGGATGACTTTTTTCACCGTTTGTACATCAATGGATTTGTTTTTAATGGCCGTTTCAAATGCAGATTTTAGTGCTTCATTTTCTTCATCTGTCCAGCGATGGCGACCTCTTTCCAGATTTCTGTCACTTTCATCTGTTTCTTCTTCCCTGTTTCTCTGTTGGGACATCTCATCTGGCGTGTCTTCTTCAGCTTCCTTCTGGTTGGTTCTATACATGATATTGCGCAATGCCTGTGATGTTTTAGCAGCGGTTTTCTCCTTTTGGCGTATAAGGTAGAACTTTTCGGTTGCCTTTTGATTATGTCCCATCAGGTCTGCTAGGTCCTTCTTCAGGTGCCCATGCTCTTCGTGCACAGCTGAGACTGCTGCCTTTCTAAACGATGCTGCATTGACCCTGACAAGCACCTTGTCTGTCGCTTTCTGCCAAAATGAGTTCAGCTGTGAAGAAACCATGGAGGATGACATGGCGTTTGCAGTGGTGCTGATGAAGACCTTGTCATCGCTGCTTGTCCCTGCACCTGTTATTTCGTTTCGCATAAACTTCACAAAGGCCTTCAGCCACGTGTATATGGTTGGGCTCAGCACCAGGTGAGCTGGTCCAAGAGAGGTTAACGTCTTGTGTTTCTTGACAGTGACCACCATCTGATCGTTATCTGGCGTTGCTTTGGCTAGCTCCCCCAACGTCATGTTTGCGAGGTTTCCTGCTCTGCAAGCATTCTCTATTATTAGCCGTGTGATAAGATGATCTCTCACCAGGCAGTAGTCCGTCTGACTTGGCGTCTTGGGAGCATCCTTCTCCATGTATTGGCCTAAAACTGCCACAGCCCTCCGCACCACCTCAGATGAAGCAAACATTTGGATATCCTTTGGTTTGATCAGCTTATCTAAATCCGGTGGACTTCCACTAAGAATGTATGGAATGCAAATAACGCAATTTTATCGCGCGCATCACGCGTATTTGGACCCTGGATCACGTGAAACTCAAAAGTGGCCCTGTATTCAATATTTGCTCCGATTTTATAATTATTATTCGTCAAATGACATCTTCAAGTTTTACATGTTATAATTTTGAAATAAATCATGGTTGCATTACATCAATTCATCTTCAATCAATCAATACTTACAATTTATAACCTAGAATGATTTTATTTACACTATGAAACGACAAGAAACAACTACAGTATATTAGTAAAACTAAACAAAACAAAACAATGGAACTAGTGTCTCTAGAATGTTATAGTGTAGGCAACCACTTCATAGCTTTAGGAAAATCACTATGCAACACCACCACTTACACTTCCTGGTAAACAAAAACTATATTAAAGTGAGAACTATAGAGAAGGAAAAGGGGTATGGCAGGGGGTGGGGGCGTACTAACCTTATGGACAAATATTTAAGCCCACCGAAGCAAAACATTTTTCCTTTCGGGGCCAAAATTTTCCACTACCCAAAGAGCGAAAAATGTATAACACCCTTTTTTAAAATTTATTTCAATGCGCCACTGAGTATAACTTACTACACCTTTCTTTTACAATTTTATTAACCCAAAATCGCAATGCATCGTCCTCGCCCGCGCTTCCTAACCTTGGGTTATTACTGGTATAAGCCGTTTCCTGATATCGCTAACAAAATTGCCTCGTGCATGATACACCTTATTAGGTCAGATTATTGCAGAATAATCACTCACTCAATCAATCAGTCAATCAATCAGCCAGTCAATCAATCAATCAATCAATCAATAACTAGATGATAAATAAATAAATAAATAAATAAATAAATAAGTAAATAACAGTACAACAGAAATCGAATTAGAACGAAAAACGTTTGTACTAGAATAGAACGCTAAAAGTAGTAATTAAAACTCCAAATTTTAATTAACCACACTTTCATTTCATAAGAATATGTTTTTGGAAGCTTCAAGAGTAATATGAAACAGACCTTTGCTTTTAAACAGTTTAATCTTGAGTTACATAAAATTGTTCCTTTTGGTAACTTTGTCAGGTTACAATAAGGAACACTTGTTCCTTTTTGTAACTTGGCAAAGTTACAAAAAGGAACACTTGTTCCTTTTGGTAACTTGGTAAAGTTACAAAAAGGAACACTTGTTCCTTTTTGTAACTTTGATCCTTTTCGTAACTCAAAAGAAGTTACAAAAAGGAACACTTGTTCCTTTTTGTAACTTTGATCCTTTTCGTAACTCAAAAGAAGTTACAAAAAGGAACACAAGTTACAAAAAAGAACAGAACACGTTACAAAAAGGATCATGAATCTACCCATCCATCCATCCATCCATCCATCCATCCATCCATCCATCCATCCATCCATCCATCCATCCATCCATCCATCCATCCATCCATCCATCCATCCATCCATCCATCCATCCATCCATCCATCCATCCATCCATCCATCCATCCATCCATCCATCCATCCATCCATCCATCCATCCATCCATCCATCCATCCATCCATCCATCCATCCATCCATCCATCCATCCATCCATCCATCCATCCATCCATCCATCCATCCATCCATCCATCCATCCATCCATCCATCCATCCATCCATCCATCCATCCATCCATCCATCCATCCATCCATCCATCCATCCATCCATCCATCCATCCATCCATCCATCCATCCATCCATCCATCCATCCATCCATCCATCCATCCATCCATCCATCCATCCATCCATCCATCCATCCATCCATCCATCCATCCATCCATCCATCCATCCATCCATCCATCCATCCATCCATCCATCCATCCATCTATCTATCTATCTATCTATTCAACCACTGTCGATTTAAAGGAAGCACTGGCATACTAGTTTTTATAACAGTTTTAAACATACAGCCATAGAATCCAGGAAACTTTCATTTCAGCTTCCTTGAAAATTTTAATTGACACTTTTTGTAGTTGAATTATTTAGTTGGCAAGTTTTTTCAGTTCTATTTTCACTGTACATGCATGAAGATCTTTGCCAGGAAAGAAGAGGGTGAATGCAGGTATTGAGTCATTATTGGTGTCTGCCACAATGGAAGATACCGGGTAATATGTGATGTCGTTCTATTTGCTCATTTTGTGTTGCAAATGAAAGGTGCAACCAAGTAAAAGTCTTGATTGTTTTGGTCTTTCTCTCTATCCCAAGATGCACCTATGCAGGAGGCTGGTTAGTTTGGCAGAAAAGAAATAAAAGTTAATTTATGAAATGTACAACTGATTGGCCAAAAAATACATTATTTTATAGAAAAATAGTATACAATAATGCTGACACAAACAATTAAATTTGTTGTAGCAGCAACATACAGTTCCCTAAATATTAAAGTAAAGGCTTTCCAGCTTTTCAAAAATGCCAACCATACAGTAATTTTGCAAGATGGACTTTCAGTGGTGCATTAGTAGAGCATTTTATTTCCAATTTTTTTTAGAAATTACCAGTGGCAGTAAGTTGCTGTAATTCGTATGTATAAACGGCTCGCAAGGTATTCATTACACTCTGCCCTAAAGAATAAACTTCTGCAAAACCGGCAGTTCATTTTTCTTGCCTTTGCGCTTCTGAAACATCCCCGTGTAAACAAGAGCAAACGATTCTTCAGATTCACGCCAGTTTTTAAATTCCTTGCACGAATTCACTAAACAAAGACGAGAAATACGTGACGGTTGTAAACTTCGGCAAAAGATCGACTGACGGACGGTAATGTCGCCTTTCTAGTTACGATTAACCTGCGATTAGGCGGATCAAGCGATCTTTCTTTTTAGCGCGCGAGAGCGCCGGCGATCGCACGTTGCGATCGGGACTTTCATCACTAAATTCGGTCCTTTATAGCTGTTCTAAGCATCCATAATGCACATTTACAATAGCCAGTAGGTTAGAGAAAGATATAAAACGAAGAAGCGCAGTAATTTCTCCAAGAAAGCGAAGAAATCTACCTCTAATCGTCTTTGAATCACGGAGAGCAGAGATGTTGACTGGTTGGCGTCAAGATGCAAATAACGTAAAGATTAAATTTCTCCCAGCATGCAGCGCGAAGCGTGTCCAACACCGCCTGCGTCTCCTTATCCCGTGGCACCTCGTCTTGACCTAGTACCTCAGTTTCATGAATTAATTCAGCCACTGTTTAAAAGGGCTATGTCGCGAGATATGTCACGCAGGCAAAAACGTCGGGCCGACATCAAACAAATTCACGCTATCGCCGTGGGATCGGGCAAAATCCTGCCATGCTGTGTTCTCCGAAAGGTCTCAGATTTTTCCGACATATAAATAGTCTATTTGTCTTGATTTCATTTCGGTTATTTCTCCGATTCTGAAATCATACTCCTCAGTACATGTACTAATACCGGAACCGGAAATGAGAAGTTTCTGAGAAAGCCTGAAAAAGTGCTCCCGTGATATATGTAAACTTCTTGGACACCGCGTTAATGGAGCATGAAATCGACGATTAAGTCACGCAACATTCAACGTGAATTTCGCAGGATTTTTCGGATAAAATTACAACTACCAGTTGCAAGTAAGAAACAAGACTGTTGAATATAATTTCTTTATTAGCTAGACAAATTTAGTCACAGAACTGCGAAATCTTTAGTCGCAAATGCGCCCGATGCAGGCGCAATTTCGAGCACTGTAAAGTTAACCTGCGTTCGCCTGGCGCGGCCGGTCAGTGAATTATTGCTACAAGACATACACTGATGCAGCGAATTGCACCGTAGCGTAGAACATCGCGAAGAACGACGTCGGTATTTAGGCGAAAGCTTCCCAAATCAGGCAGAGAACCACAGCAAAATCAAGATAGAACATTCAAAACATACCAGTAGTAGTAGGCATTGAAATATTGAGCCTTACGATTCCAAAATCGGGAAAATATCCGAAACTAAATCAAGACAAATAGATTATTAACAACCCCAGCTCCCCAGGATGATGCCCGATTTCCACGAGCTGGGAATGTTGGATACTATTGTGACGTTTCAAGATGACTACGCGCTAAGCATGCTGGATACTATTGTGACGTTTCAAGATGGCGCAGATTTGGTACCGACACTTTTCTCGATTCGTTCCGCCTAGCCGACAAGATTAGGAAGCGTCTCCTTCGTCGACGCAATTATTTTCTTGTATATAGTGATTCTGTAGTCCTCTCATTAATGGCCCCTTTTGCCCTTATATTCTCAAAACTACTAAGATTTATGTTCTTCAAGCCAGAGTAGATTGTTCTTTCATGGTATTATAGTATCAAACACTGATGATATGAATTCACTGTGCCAGTTATACTGTATTGTATTAACAAATAAATAGTCTGTAAAATCAGGCACTGGTTGCACCCGCAAATTTCGATTCCGGTCAATGGACCATTGGAAGTTCAAAACAAGTTATCCAAAATAATTCAATTCATAGGAAAAGTTGACGATCTATTTCATCTCAAAGAAATTTTAGCACCATCTAAATTTCGGTCTGTTACGGATGAAAATTTTAATGAAGAAGAGGGGGGTTGCTTTAAATGTGATAAAAGATGCGACCTTTGCAAAAGATTTTTACTTCAAGATTCGAAATTCCAGAGTTCTGCCACAGGTCGTTATTATTCTATTCGCCAAAGTTTGTCATGTTCGTCCGAAAATGTGATTTATTTGGCCACCTGCAATAAATGCAATTTGCAGTATGTAGGTTCTACATCCACCGAATTTAAAGTCCGTTTCAGAAACCACAAATCTAGCATGCTCAATAATAGGAGAACATGTGAATTGGCGGTACATTTTAATAGTTCTGAACATGATATTTCACAAATTAGCTTTATTCTTATCGAACAAATTAGATCATTTCAAAATACATTTCACCTTGACCAATTGTTGCTCACTAGGGAGGCTTATTGGACAACCCAATTGTTTACGCTCAATCCGCATGGCCTTAACAAGAGACGTGAATTTAGATCAAAAAACCGCATTAACTACAATAATTAACGCACGTATCTTGCAATAATAGGATTGTCTTTTTCTTTTCCTTGTTTTATTCTTTGTTTTTAGTTGTTTTGTGTTTGAACGTTCTGTCGGGGGCACTTGGTAAGACGTGCTGGTCCTGTCATTCCGACAGTGACCTATATGATTATTCGGGGGCCCTCGATAGGGAGTTTTCTTTGTTTTAATCATTAATTAAGGTTTTTATCACATCATGTATGTTATTTTTAGCGTTAAATTTTTCCTTGTTATTTAGTTCTTTTGTTATGTTACGTAACCTCGTTTTCCTTTGTTTTTGTAGCTTAATGTATATAAGTCACAACTTGTATAACTTAATCATTGTACATAGTTTTTAGTTTTTAGTTTTTAATTCTTTGTAATTTCTGAAGAAGGCCGAAGGCCGAAATGTTAAAACCAGTCAGGACCAGTAAGAAGTTCGCCCCATCGTTTTTATCTCGTTAATGCGCTTGCGCATTAAGCGAGATTTCGGAGTCGAGTACTAAAAAGGGACTAAAGTTGTTAACAAAATTTTGTGGACTTTTGTCCGGGGGGGTTTCTTGTTCGTTCTTTATAGAAGCTATATTAGGGCATTGAGGATATGGTTGGTTAAAGCGGTTAGGATTTCAAGAAGGGCGTCACATACTGCCACTAAAATGTTTGGGGAGCACCCCCGGACCTATTGTTAATTTCCCTAGGGTATTGGGATGTCAGAACTTGTGATGAACTTGTCATATCTCACATTACGTTACCGCAAAGGTATTAGTCCTTGTTAAATTTCGATATCTCACGTTACCTATCAGTTTCAATCATTTGTCGTTAAGCCATTATAGCTACTTTAAAAGGGTAAAAATAGGTTAAATGCGTTTTCTTGGGAAACGTAGTTTGAGAATTTCACGGTGTATTTTACTAATGGAGAGGTTATAAGAAAGTTAAATGGGACAGGAAAGTTTGTGTGTTAATATGAGCGGTATGGCAGAGCAAAATAGCATGAACTTTGCGTTTTTTTCTATTGAGTTGTGGTTACACTCACCTTGGGTTTGGGGCCTTCCCAAGGGTTAATGGCTTGGGTTCGGTTTATCTCAGGTTTCATCTTACTCTTGGGGATGCGGTTACACAGTAAAAGACTCCCCAGGGTAAAATATAATAAGATATGAGTTCACTGACACTGCAGTTAACGCGCGAAAACGTACAGATCGACATGGATGACACGAATCGAGATCTTGTAAGTTTAATTTCAGTCATTCTCCTGCTTATCATTCGATAAATATAACAATCCGGCAGTTTTTTTTTTTGCGAGAAGACACCGAAGAAGACGCCTTCAACTACGCTATCTTCAAGGTTTGTCGGCGTTTTATTTACATTTAGGAGCTCGCCACGAACTTGCTCGCCGCCAAGGAGGGCTTGGGTATTTCCACGACCACAGAATTGGTTTCAGCAACTTCTAAATAACAATGCACTCGATCACTGGTGGAAAGAAACCTTTAGAGTTACAAGTAAGCGTGCAATTAACCAAGCGTATCAGAGGTCAACTCAGGGAGCAGCAGCAGGCGATTTCCTGTATTAGCTACGTTCTGCATTATGATTGGCCAAGCGGTTTGATTGTGCAATAGTATGGTAAACATGTCATAGTTGTGTTGATTTTTTGGCTTATAATGATGACGGTTGAATGGAATTGCGGCAAGCCTTCAATGGCTTAAATTTTTGCGTCTTTTGCGTACTGTTACATAATGAAACTGTAATAGCAATTATTAATTGTTTTAAAATAGCACAAAAGCGAAAGTACACGGGTCAGCCAATACTATGCTACCGGTGCCAAGTGCAGGTTCAATCAAATTAGTTGCAACCTGTAGGTAAACGAACTTAAAATATTCACCTTTATACGGACTTCTATTTTATGAAAGGGGTCAATCCGGCAATTTTTTTTTTAGTCATATGGGAAGTTTAACTGAGTCAGAGGCTGTCCTATTCAGTACATTTGATAGCTGCGCTCAAAAGAACATGCTATTTTGCTCTGCCTTTTAAGTCGCTTAGCGAGTGACAACCGGAAATATCGTGAAAAGAAAAATTGGTAAGAATATTCTGCTCCCGGAAGGGGGGGGGGGGGGGGGGGGGGGACTCCTATAAGTCGTCAAGCGGAGGTGCTCGTCAGGAAAAAAAGTGAAACCCTGAACACACTAAAAGATACCATTTTCTGGGAAAATGAGTTTTTTTTTTAATCATATATTCTAAAAGATACCTAGATCCCCTAATTTTAACCCCTAAAAGATACGACGAGCACCCCCACCCAACCACATATGCGAGTCCTCCTCCGGGGTTCTGCTATACGCGTTGTCTACCCGGTATGATGAACAGCGAGGAACGATTTTTTATGTCGCTTAACGAATGTCAAAGTGAAATCTCGTGAAAAGAGTTAATTTTACGATTCGTTTAAAGTCAACTCGCTTAAAGTTAAACGAGTCAACTTTTCGCGCTCGACGAAGCTGAGAAATCTCACGCTGTATTTTTGTTCGCTTTTTGAGTTGTAATCTTTGTCTGCTTTTCCAATAGTTATTAAATATTTAGGTGTCATGATTATGCAATAGTATGCAAGAGAGGGTAGATTTTGCTTATTCAGCTAACTAAAAATGTTTCGGTTTGATTATGCAAGAGTATGGATTTCGGTTTTGTGCTATTTTAAAACAATTAATCATTGCTATTACAGTTTGATTATGCAACAGTACGCAAAAGACGTAAAAATGTTCCTGATTTTGTTTATAAAAGTTATCAAGGAAGCATTTTAGGAAGCATTTTAAGAAGCATTTTATAAGCGATTTCAGCGTGTTTATTTTTTTAAGAGAGATTTTGTCTCTATTTGACAAAAAGACAATGTATTGTTTGAGTGGCAAGTAAGAGAGAGAAAACTTTCTTGGCGTATAAAGTCTATAAAAAGAAGACGAATATCAATTGCGTGTCGTACTGATAACATTGAAATCCTAAAGCGGACAAGAGAGTTACCTTAGAGTGCTCAACGTAGCTTGATTGCATTGAAATCCTGACACAAGAGAGTTGCCTTCGAGCGCTCAACGTAGCTCTATTAGCAAAGAATATAGCACACTTAAAGCAAGAAAAAATATATTTAAATCTATTATTTCGTTAAACAAAATTATCAATTGTTTGTAATGGTTGCTTTAATGGTTCAGGTGCTATAGATTCAGTTTTACTACTAGAAAGTAGGTTATCTGAATTAAATAGAATTGCTCTTGATGTTGGAGGAGGTGGCGATTGTTTTTTTCGTGCCGTATCACATCAATTGTATGGCGATGCTACGAACCATTTTTATATACGTAGTCTTGGCATTGAATATTTAGTATATAACCCAGAACAGTTTATAGAGAGTAATACTGAACACTCTTGGCAAGAATATTTGAATAATATGTCATGTCAAGGAACATGGGCTGATGCGATTATCATTCAAGCTGTGGCTAATTGTCTCAATTTATCAATTTATATTGTTGAATCAAATGAAACTTTTGCTCCTGTCACTCTTGTTTAATTTCGTTCCTATTACAAATTAAGTTATTGTCTCTTTCGAAGAAAAATACGTAAACATTGGGAACATCAAACTTTAAGAGGGTATAAAGGAAAAGTAACACACATCTGAACAGCGCCACCATTTTGGACGGCAATCTATCCGTTCCGATGTTAACCGCGTAACTCTTTCCTCCTTTCCGGTTCTAGATTTCTGTTCGTGAAATGACCAGAACTCAATTCATTCTATAGGTGTCAGAACATTCACTGAAGCGTATTGCTTGAAGTTGTTTCTCGCGGTGAATTTGCCTGTAAAGAGCTGTAAACCCGGCGCAGCTTTTTCTCGACAGCTACAGTGAGCTTACTTTACCATTTTGTAAACAAGGCCAAACACACAACAAATTAATCTAGCACTGCTAAATGAGGGTGCTAATGGGGGTACCCAATTGTCAGTTAACTACTATTTTTTTCCGGCCAATTGTCAGTTAACAAGAGGCTACACTGGTAGCCTATACTCATGCGCTTGTATAAGAAAGTTTTATGTTATTCTTTTTTAACTGGGTCACGCTGTCGGAAATCGGTTCATTTCAATATTTTCATTCATTGATCTTATCAAGTGATTTAGCTTGACAAGTAGGAAATTACGTATATCAGTAAGGCATTTAAATTTGCAAAGTTAAGATAAGGTTACTTTAAAGGCCATGAGAATGACCAGAGTGAATGCGTTTTCGGGATTGGACTTAGAACAGCCGCTTTACGAAAATTATTCGACATTAGATTCTCATCTAAAAACCATAATTTCTCACCTGTCAAGATAGCTTCCAAAACCGTAATAAGGATTGTCAGTATTAAAGATGTCTGTTTGATACAGGATCGTACACAGAGAGTATGGGAAGGAAAAAAAATCGAATTTCACTGATGCTTGTGTCCAATAAAATACGCTGTGGCTATATGGCCGGTAACCGGTCAAGGTTTTCAAAACACTAAATGGCCGGCAGTTCTATATTCACAGTAAATTTCTCAAAATCGAAAAATTCCAGCTAATCTAAACTATCATATGTCGATTTAGAAAAGTCAAGCGATCCTGAAATGCTTTATAGATCTCAAGTCTAGGGTTTGGTTTACGCTGGGCTCAGAAGACGAAACCATGTTTTGTGACACTTAAACTTTTTTCAGTTCCACTGCCGGTCAAGGTTTTCAAAACACTAAATGGCCGGCAGTCCTATATTCTCAGTAAATTTGACAAATCGAAACAATACAGCCATTCTGAACTATCATATGTCGTGATCCTGATCAAACGAGCCGGTTTTGTGGGATTTCTATATCACGAAACCATGTTTTGTGACACTTGGAACTTTTTTCAGCTCGACTGCCGGTCAAGGTTTTCAAAACACTAAATGGCCGGCAGTTCTATTTTTTCAGTAAATTTCACAAAATCGAAAAGATCCAGCCATTCTGAACTATCATATGTCCGGGTGATCCTGATCAAACGAGCCGGTTTTGTGGGATTTCTATATCACGAAACCCCCGACGAAACCATGTTTTTGCAGTCGAGCTGAAAAAAGTTCAGTGTCACAAAACATGGTTTTGTCTTCTGAGCCCAGCGTAAACCAAACATTAGACTTGAGATCTATAAAGCATTTCAAGATCGTTTGACTTTTTTAAATCGAGACATGATAGTTTAGATTAGCCGGAATTTTTCGATTTTGTGAAATTTACTGAGAATATAGAACTGCCGGCCATTTAGTGTTTTGAAAACCTTGACCGGCAGTCGAACTGAAAAAATTTCTAAGTGTCACAAAACATGGTTTCGTCTACTGAGCCTAGCGTAAACCAAACACTAGGCTTGAAATCTATAAAGCATTTCAGGATCGCTTGACCTTTCTAAATCGACATATGATAGTTTAGATTAGCTGGAATTTTTCGATTTTGAGAAATTTACTGAGAATATAGGACTGCCGGCTATTTAGTGTTTTGAAAACCTTGACCGGTTACCGGCCATATAGCCACAGCGAATAAAATACCAACGGTGTGTCCACTTACTTTGGAGTCTGCTTAATACAGGTTCTAGTGTAATCAGAAATCTTACTCATTTAATCTAAGACTGAAAAGGGCTCCTGTAGTCAAACCCGGGGTCAACCCGCGTTCGCGTGCTAGGACAAAATGACGAAACAGAATACATACCATGTATCTCACTTGTCGCACTTCCCATTAGAAAAGGTAGCTCCATTTCCAACTGAGCCTTTGTAACAGCTTTCCCGTCGATCTTCTCTAATCGCAACAACTTTAAATCAAACTCACCGAGTCCAAACTTTCCGCTTATTGTTTGATTATATGTCCATTGAATTGTGCTTTGTCATGTCAAACGGTATGCGACTTATGTGTCATTCGAATGCCGATCCTTTGTCATCATCTCGATAAAAACTCAGAATAACTTTGACCACGCCACTCGACGCCATCACGGAGATCAAGGTCAACGCTCTACGACCCTGGTACCTTTCGCATATAATATCGGTTAATATGTCACCTGGTCACGCAGCGAGGCAGGTAAAAGTCACAAAATAGCTTTGCTGTTAGGAAAAAACTATGTTGCTTTTATTAACAACAACAATCGTTCATTTAGTATAATTAATAGAATGTCACTTAACTGTTACCGTATTTTCTCGATTAAACGCCGGGCCCCGAATAAAAGCCGGGTATAATTGAGGAAGTTGTAAGTAAGCTCCTCAAACGTTTGTTTGTGGTATAATAAACTTAAGATTTAAGGGCAAGGTACAAGGCTGCCAAGAAAAACGAATAATAACCCTTTCTTAAAAAATGGCGGGCGAGAAAAAAACTGCTGATACAAAGAAACGCCGGGTCCACAAGGCCAAGTTTGAAATAAACGCCGGGGGCATTTAATAGAGAAAATACGGTAACTTTTCATTTATCAGTTAACTACTATATTTTTGGGCAATTGTCAGTTAACTGTTAACCCCATCAGCACCCTCCTAAATGCACTGGTATTCTAAATTTCACTTTTGCCGGAACGCAATTGGCATGAAAACAAAACGAAAAAAACTCGCGAGATAATAACGCCTTTTGTCACAACATTTCACCCACGACTGAAAAACCTTAAACAAATACTGATGAAAAATGGAGTTTCGTTCAAAACCAACCATTCCTGAAAACTATTTACAAAACGCCGTCTAACACATCATACAAGACGTAAATCACTTAACGACACGACTCATAACAGCCAAACTTTGAAAGCTAATATAAATGCATTGCAACCGCAAAACCACATAGCGGAGTCGGTGCAGGCCTGTCATGAACCTCATTTCGATCTAAGGGAAACTAAAAAAGTGACCGCCTGGAGTGGTGCCCTGTTTATCCGCTCCAGACCCAATATTTTCTATATAAGTGCGTCCATAACAGACGTGACCGAAAAATGACCACGTGATCACCATTTTCCCGCCATTTTTCATGTCAAAATATATAAAACAGCAGACTTGATACTTTAGCTAACTACAAAACTTTCCGTTTCATTATGCAAGAGTAGGAACAGCAAAATACCATAAATTTTGACTTTCGTTCTTTTTTCGAATACTGCTGGAGAGTTGAAAAAGAAATGGCTGATGACGCGATGTCTGCTAAACATAGCTCAAATTGTCCTGGCATGGGGAAAGGCAGCTCTAGAGAAATGACATGTTGTTACGGCCTCCTTTCATTAGATTCGGCAAATGTGAAGTTCAATGTTTGAATCGGGCCTTACTTTAAAGAATATTTATTATTTTGATAATTAATATTAATGTCTCATCTGATCAGATATAAAGTCATTGCACGTGACGTATTATCGATGTGGGCTTTTAATTGTTTTGAAATTGCGGCAATCTATTGTATTTGATTTAGAAAGTCTTTTCCATTGTCAAATATCCCAACCGAAAATAGACAATGAATAACTGAAAATGCACTGTGTAAATTGAACCAACAACACATTTTCATCGTCAATTAGCTAGCAAGGCGGGAAAAGTCTTTCACTTTCACTTCACTAACATCAAAATTGTTTACATTCACACTCGTGATTCTTTGTTACTCATAACTTTTTTTGACTTGCACCAACACGAATTTTCAAACCAAGTTCTCTCAATCTTCTCTATCCTGCCAAGAACCATATCCAGTTGACTACTGCGCCTCGCATTTTCTACATAATGTCTGATTCTACAACGCCATCTTTACCATATTTATTTTATATTTATTTTAGATTCTTCTTTTTTTAACCTCATGTTTCAACGCATTAACGAGATGGCTTTAAGAGCCCTTTGATTTTTATTATACTTATCTATATATATATATATATATATATATATATATATATATATATATATATATATACATTGTATACATAATTGTATATTACGCTCACTGTTCATACAGTTTGAGCACTCTCTGGATTGGGTGGAGAGCCTCATAAGAGGTGTTCACTATTAGCATATTGCTTCGCTCACTGCTTGCAGTTTGAGCACTCTCGTGACTCCACAATGCAATCCAACAATGTGTAACCGTACATCCTGTGCCCAAGTTCAGGAGTTGCCATAACGCCATTATGGTAATAACCGGGAGGGCACATTGTATACATAATTGTATATTACGCTCACTGTTCATACAGTTTGAGCACTCTCTGGATTGGGTGGAGAGCCTCATAAGAGGTGTTCACTATTAGCATATTGCTTCGCTCACTGCTTGCAGTTTGAGCACTCTCGTGACTCCACAATGCAATCCAACAATGTGTAACCGTACATCCTGTGCCCAAATTCAGGAGTTGCCATAACGCCATTATGGTAATAACCGGGAGGGCACATTGTATACATAATTGTATATATATATATATATATATATATATATATATATATATATATATATATATATATATATATATATATATATATATATATAAAGAACCTCCCCTTGTTTCATACAAAAGACGGGGTATATCTTTTATCTTATATCGTGAGTCAGCACGTGCAGAGTTTTGAGAAAAACAAACGTGGCGCCTATTCAGCGATCATTCATGACGGACGTGTGACAAGCTTTGGTTGAATTTGATTGGCCAGCACAGGGCGCACAAGGTATGTCACAAATCCGTGACACTCCCTACGAAGAAACAACCGTTTAGGTCCGTTTATGCGGCAAGGTAAAACTTCGATAGAAACTTAGTACTGGATGAAAATTGTACTGCTTTAACGATTTTCAGGATTAAGAGATGACTTAAGCCGCCAAAACTCTCAACTTAAAGCAAAGAAAGGGATTATGGAAAGTGAGCTCGCCCGAGCATTCTGCTAAAGGCAAGTGTTTGTTTATTGGTATGTTTTTTGCATTTGCGTGAAATTCAAACAGTTGTAAATCTTGGAAACACCGAGTGCACAGAAATATTATTCTTATTTAGGATTTAGGGACATTTTTAGTTTCTGTTTATATATAGAATGAATTTATTTAGGTGCCACATTTTTTAAAATTTCTCCTTAAAGACCCATTGTCACTTTTTCTGGGGCCGCTCAACCCGCCTTAGTTTAGCTAGTTTCCTCCACTTCGAAAGTTTGCATCGAGAACATTTTCACGTCGAGGGACTCGGAAAACCTCCTGCTAATTTTACCGAAAGTTTAATAAGGTCGATGCCGCGCTTTAAATGAAACCTCCAGCGAGCCGAGAAGTGTTTGTATTTTGTGGGCTGTTTTGTCGGCGTATCTGATTTGCATCTCATGGGGAGGTACTCGGGTATAAACATGACGGGGGGTGCAACGTATTTTTTGGGGTCTAAAATTTTCAGCTGCTGTATCTTTTTGGGTTGAAGATTTAACCATGTATTTTTTTGGGTCTGAAAAATCTGCGCGTATTTTTTTGGGTTCGAATTTCCGCCAGGCTAATAGTTCTTACGCAATTCAGGCCAAAGTTCCCGAATAATTTCTAGTCTTGTATTATTTCGGGTGCACAATATAAGGTCCATGTATTTTTTTGGGTGCAAGATATTAGGCTCCGTCGGACTCCCCCCCCCCCCCCCCCCCGGGATTTGCATCGGGGATTTTTTTGTGAGCTCCTTCGCTTGCGGAGGACGTTTTATCGGCTTCAAAAGTTTGCATCGAAAAAAATTCGACGGCTAGGGACAGGGAAAACCTCCTTCACCTTCCATGGAATATTTCACATAGATGCTGCCAAAAGCGACTCCGCCGGCGAGCCGAGAAGTTTTGAGCTTTTTCTGTTGTTTACATCTCCAGGGAGCATTATTCATTCCGGCCGAACGGTCATGTATCGATGGTAACTCACAGTATGTAGAAAACCAATGTACTCAAAAATTACAATGAAAAGATTCGAAGATAAATCTTAACTAGTAAGCAATTTAATAGACCTATTTCCTTTCCACGGACGACCGAATTTCTCAGCCAAACCTTCTGAAGGTTCTCGTTTCTTGACAGCCGCCTCGAGCCTTCGGCGGCGTTGCTCAGAAAACATATCAGTAACGATGGAAAATAAAGGCTTGTTGTAAACTGCGCAACGCAACGCAAGGCAACGCAACGCAACGCAACGCAATATGTTGTAAATTGAACAACGCAATATGAGCAACGCAACGCAACGCAATAAACCAAAAGTTCTAATATGCACAAAACACGCAATATCCTGTAAACTACGCAATAATTTGTAAACTACACAACGCAAAGCAACGCAACTTACCACATGTTGTTAACTGCGCAATATACGCAATATCATGTAAACTGTGCAATATACGTAATATGCCGTAAACTGCGCAATATACGCAATATATATCCTGTAAACTGCAGCCTCTGCGAAATATCTTGTACTTTGCGCAATTTCTTGTTAAACGGATTGTTTAACCGGTGGTCGACTTCTAATGCTGTGTTGACACTTGCATCGTAAGAATTTCTCATTAAAAATTGAAGCCTTCCTAACTTGGAGCAACTGTCGCAAAAGCGTTATACTCGACTAGAATAGTTCGGGTTGGTGACGAATGACATTTTGACCGTCAAGAACGTTTACAATTTGCCCAAATTGCTGAGATAATTATTGAACATAATTATTTAGTCTGAGCGTGTTTCAGCGGTAGAGTGAACGCAGCTTAAAACGTCAGGAAACAGGCTTGAATTCTCTTTTCAAATTTCTCTTCATCCAAAGATATTAGAGGTCGCATTCTTGCTGTTAAATCCAGAGTCTCAAAAATGAAATGCTATTGAGGTGAGTGCATGTATTCCTAATCTTTCTCCCCAAAAATATGTTGTAAAAATAGGACGAGTTCTGGTTGCCTAGATCAACACGTCATTGAAACAGAACTGGGTAATACAAACAAGGATCCTAGCAGAGAGGGAGGCGGGGTTGATGTGAGCAATGAAATATTTCAGGGGGAAAACAGAAGCGAATTTTTCCTGCTTCATAATCACCATATACGTTGCTCTAACTTGAAGGAAGTACAAAAATTGCGATTGTAGTAATTTGCATAATTCAAATTTCTTACGCTTTTTGAAACATACTTTCTTGTTAACAGGGATCTTAACCCCTCGAGGCAGTTGGGACTATCAAGAAGGAGCAGACTCGAATTTCAATGAATTCGTTTTAATTTAACATGCAAAAAAACAAGGACAACGTGCTCACATGTAATAAAGTAGAACTATAACAACCAAAACCTATCAGTAGAGTAAAAGGAAAAAAAAATGGTTTTAAAGACGGATGTTACCAAGTACCTTAGCTTTTTTGTGACACGCAACAATGTTCTCTGTGACCCTGATTTAAATGAACACTAGTAGCTCTTCGATTGAACAAACAATAAAGGTAAGGACAACATGCTCACTTATAATAAACTGGAACTATAACAACCAAACCTATGGCTAGGTTAAAAAAGCAGTTTGCTGAAACGACGATGGTTAGGGTAACTTAGTATTTTTGTCAAAACGCATCAAGGTTCTCTGCGACGATAATTTAGATTCATCCACGTGAACATTTTTTCGTAAAGAAGAAAACAAATACATATCTATATGAAACCAATTCAGAAGTATAAGACGCAATGGTTGGATCCTTCTTCGGTCAGGTCTCGAAGTTAGGGCAGGAAAACATTTAATTGAATATAGAACTCTTTAACTTCCAATGTTACCAGATAAGCCTATCTTTACCCTTGTAAACATGCATTGCTCACTTACTGACCTAGATATCAAATTGAACGGAACAATTCTTGTCTAACATGGACATTAAATAGGACAAACCCACTGGACGTATTCACGATACTGTTGTATGAATATTCCGTAGCATACGAATTGGCGCGCAGTATATTCATGAGATAAAGATTAAACAGGTTTTGACTTTATCGACATTTATGCATCCCTGCCCAAAAAGAATCAACCCGTGAACGATATACCACTACCGTTAGTCACTTTTCTTAACACAACAACGGCGTATCCCTCAGACATCAACCAGTCCATCTTTATGCTCAAAAGCAGCCGTGTGAAAAGACACAGTCAATCACGAATTACCTCCTGGTGCAGAAGTGCCTCTCTTGTTTTAGTACTTTTCTCGCCCTACTATTCATGAGTGGACAGAAACTAATCTGTTCACTTCGTGGGAAATCATGAATTTCTGAAAATGTACATATCCTTAGTTAACTTTAGGTCGGTTTCAACATGTAAATCAAAAGCTGATTTCGACTGCTGTATTTGGGCATCGGATAAGCTCTCGAACACTTGTTTCTTAATGACAAGTCGCATTTTAGAGAAGTAAGGGTGGCTTATTCAGGCAGTCAGCACTACAGTGGTAGACCACATCCCTGGTATTCTTCTTCGTATATTCCCACGATGGCTTCCTTTGCTCATTCTTGCATGGATACATATAACGTTATTTGTGGGTGACCACCAACTCCAGTACAGGATTGTACTTGCATGGAAAATCTATCCCGCACGAAGGGCAGCTCTTGTACTTTGCATCTTTGCATTCATGAATTCTGCTTGAAAAGGGTTGTCATTGTGATATGCCGCTGGATACAATGGAACCTGTTAAACGATAGGATGAGACTGGGTATTGTTGCGACCTTTCCTCTTTTTCTTTGATTTCTCTCCAGCACTTTGGTTTCGACTTCTTTCGATAACTGATTGCAAAATTTCTTTACTTCTGGTAAGTTTTATGACATCAAGACAATCTTTTTGGTGCCCCGCTATCTCGGCAGCGGCAATCATGTGCTGTCAGAAATGAATGAATGTCTTGTAATTTGCGCATTTTTTCTCGCACACGTAAATACGAGGGGAATTTGGCTGGCCTGATGCAACCACGGTATAGCTACTTCCATCCTCAAGGAAGACGACACGATGTTTCCTGTCAGGGAAACTGATAACTGAGCCTGGCACATTCATAATGACTATTTTCGGTTTTGCACTATAACTGCTGTAAGTCGTAAGCCATGAACCCACTCAAACCACTTTCTAGGTATCCAACAGACAGGATTGTCTCTGCCAGTCTTGGGGCGTTGTATTTGCAACCTTCTTTGCACCGGAGACACATTGAAGATGAAGAGACCATTGCTGTTTATCCATCCCCATCCACTACTCTGATGGAATATACAGATGCGTGTATTCTTATGCTAATCGATAATCACCCATCGCATTAACTGCCCGCTGAAGCTGTGCTTAGAGGTCTTCTAAAGACTCCTGGAATTTGACCACTAGTGAATCCCATGTCTGCTCTTCCCAGTCAATGTCTCGTTGAAACACGGAGTTCCAGGTTTCATTGTCATTTTTTCCAAAACCTCTTAGCCTGCTGCTTGTTAAACCACAGTGAGAACTTCGCATCAATCCTCTCCAGTATCCTCCTTCTCAAGACTGTTCCACTTTTCTTCTAAAACTGCCACGGTTGCATCAAAATCCTCATCTGAACAGCAGTCAATCCAAGCCTCCGAAACGGATTATCCCACAATCCGACTCTTTCTCAGTGCCGTAGATACTTTTTATAATTAACGAGCGATTGTTAGACTTGAACCCTAATGTGGTAAGTTTCTTTTTTGTGTTCTCCAGCAGGTGGCCTTCGCACCTCAAGTGGATGCTTGGAGTCTGGAATGCCGGCTCTGTTAAGAACACCCTCTATAAGTGGTGCTTCTCCATCACTGTTCCATGCTTTTATTAAGCTTACTCCAGAATGTCGCCTTATCTTGCTGACCAAGTACTCATAGTCGGCGGTTTCTCTGGAAGTGTGAATGATACCCGGGCCAGGAACTAAAGGATGCGTTCCATTTGCTTTGTTAACAAACACCGGATGGCGAAAGGTTGTGAAAGTTACATAGAACTGTCCAAGAGTGAAGGTTAGATCAAAATTAAACTGAGAATACAGGACTTTGTAGATGAGCCACAAAAGTTCTTGATTACCAATTTTTGGTTAATAAAATGTGTGTAGGTATTTTTAAAATATATTTGTAAAAAATAATGAGTAAATAAAGTATTATTATTGTTATTGCTGTTGGTTTGCAAGGAAACAGTGCGGGTTTTATCCTTTCAATTCAAAGTCATAGACAACTCAAGTGAATTAAGGCATGGGTCTCCTACCATTTCACACAAAAAGTAAGGGGGTGGTTTATCTTTTGAGTCTTTATCCATAAGAACGAAAAACTTTGGCAGAATAAACCGTTCGCAAATGTGGTCATTTTCGTACGCAGAAAATATGGAAATCAAATCACGTGACTTGTCAGGGCTATTTTTAGCTGAAAAATCTTATACACAAAATGGGAACACTTTTTACTCTTCCCTTGAGTCTGCCATCAGCTTCATGATTTTAAGGCCACAAGGTACATCATTTCTGTGCTTGGAAACTTTAAGATAATTTAAAAGAAAGGCAGGAAAAAAGAAATAACTGTTATGGGGGACTGGGCACTAATACAAAGTACCGTTTATTTTCAAACGTAATGAAATATTCAACAATTTCCAAGCACAGATCTTTTGTTGCTCCTCTTAGGACTTATCTGGTAGTAGTGAAATTTATTTACGGTTGTCATAAACTGTTCCCATCTTTGATTTTGGTTTTTGTGGCCGTAACAAGTCACGTGACCTAATTTGCATATCTTCTATATCCTAAAATTACTGCATCTGCAATCTCTTCAGTATTCCAAAGTTTTATGTTTTATGGCTAAAGCCTCCGAAGATAGACCACCCCCTACCTTTTTTTGAAAATAACTGTTGACCCATGCCTTAATATAGCTGAGAAATATGCCTTCTGTGCTTGTCCTCATAATGTTACTGAAGTCAGTTACTTTGTGGGCATCCCTTCGTCCTGACTTCCCTTCAACTGCATGGTTTAGGTTGTAATTTTGCAAACGATTTCGAGACTCGTCACCACTACTCTGCACATTAAGCGCACCACCTGCGTCTTTGCACATAGCGTTGACAACTCTCTTTGGTGCCAATCTTGGAGTTTTTCCTTCATGGTGGAAATTACACTTGGCTTGGTTCTTTCATATGGTTCTTGATCATTCGTCTTGCTGCCGTGTGCCTTGATACAAACCGGTGCCATTTCACCATCAAAATAATACTGCACCATGGCCAAAGGGAATAAACTACCATCACTCTTCACTAGGGTGTACGTAACGCGGTTAAAAGTCGTGGTGGCTTGATGCTTGTAGTAATTTCGCCTCATTTTGTAGTATAACTGTTGCTATTCTTTCCCACGATGTTTGCCTTTTCTTCTCCAAAGCACTTGACAAGTGTGGGCACACTTGAAGAGGAGTCCCAAGCACCATTTTCATCTGCGGTAAGGTCTTTAGAAGGTGTCAAATTTTTCATGTTCACAATAAAATTGTAGAGATCACAAGTGAAAAGAACCGAGGCGAAGAGTAAAATAACAATTGTGAAAGAATAGCTTACTCGCTTTCATTTGTTACTGATACCAGTGCGTGTTTTCGGTCAATTTCCGCGGCCACGTCTGTTGTGTTTTCATTTCTTTGAAAATTGTCACTGGCCCTTTTCGCTCGTTTGTTTCCACGACAATTTTGCTGCGTTTTCGTTAGTACGTTCTTTCCGCTCATTTGGGTTTGCAGTTGCGCGAAATTTCGCCGTTTTTTCCACGGTTTTACCCTTTGAATAACTTGACTAATCGGCGGTTAATCGAATTCACATACACTGCTGTGTGACGATACTCTTCAGGGTGTTCTATATTTCATTTCATTGGTTGGCGGCACGACCACGATGACAGGCGCTTTAATGAGGTGTGAAAACAGTGAAAATCTTTCGAGGTTAAAAACTGGAGGTTTGTTTTTGCGAGAATGGTCTCTGTTCAAATTAATTAATAGGTTAATGTAGATTTGTCAGATTTTCACGAAACGTGGCCAGTATGTTTGCTGGATGTTGATGCACCAAAGGGTGTGGGGCTTTTACGAAATTCCAAATACTTTTCTCGTGGCGCCCCAAAGTGTGATGATTCAAAGTGGATTTACTCAGGAACCAACGAAAATATCGAAAAAGCCTCACACACTTTGTTAGGCCGTTAACTCTTGAGTGACACGGACCAGTTTGTTTTGATCTTCGCCCTAACACGGAGGGTGGTAATTCAGTGAAGCAAACATAGTCGGCTTTGCGTTTAAGGCTCGCGCACGCTTAACTAAAGGAAAAAAAGGAAAAATAATTGCTATTTTCGGAATCTACAATTTATTTACAGTGATATATAGTTATCTGGGGTTTCGTTAAAAATAGCGCGCGTACGAAACATTTTCGGAAAGGCACCCTGGAAGGTTTACATTAACCTTAAACATCTCTTGTACATTCACTTCTTCTTCTGTACTACCTTCAGGGAAGCAATAAAAACAAATTCAAATGAATATTACATGAGAAGGTATTAAGTATGGAAGAATTCCTGGTAATACATTTGCAAACTAGAAATAGCCATCACCAGCCATGGCAACCTTAAACAAATGTCAAAGAAACTTCAAAAGAAGACTATCACTGAGAAAAAAACTGCAAAGCTAAGACGTGAGAATCAAATTAACTAACCTTCAGAATCTAATGATGATGCACTGTCATCTTGGAACGAAATCTTCTTAGCACTGTAAAAGAAATACGATACTGCTATTACTTACAACAGTAGCGCACTTAAAATGTATAAAACAGAGAAATAATTCAGGAAGTAAAAATAAGCGCATATAACATCGAACGAGGTTTCGGCGTCGTCAGGACGGACACCATGTTCAAGTTCAAAATGATAATATATATAGATAGGCTGAGCCTAACAGGGTCGCTCTCTGAACAAGCTTAACTAAGGTGAAACTTAACTAAGGTGAAAGGTCGGAAGCACAAGAATTAAGATTGACGACCGCGCTATTTTTCAATTTTAGTATTTCTCAAAAACAGTATTACGCGACCGTCTGCAAAGTACATTTAGACCGTACAAAATTCAAAAAAAAAACTTTTTCTCCGTCTAGAAAAACTAGTAGGACTACTTTCCAAATAAAATACAGGCGTTTCTTGTCAAAAATTGCCCTAGAAACTGATTTGGAAATCAAAATTGCAAAAATACACAAACGTATTTGCATAAGGCGACGCGAGTGAAGATATAACTATAAAATCCAAGTCTTGTTTTGTTTACATAAAATCGCTTTTCAATCTATGTAATAAATGAACAAACACATAAAAATGGACAACACAATCTTCTTTCGAAAAATTGTATTCAAATCTCCATTAGTTTATGTTTAAAAGCAAAACGCGTACCATTTATAGCGCTTCGAGTTCGAGCTGCTTTCGATGAAATTCAAGAAATCGATACAACTGAATTTATGTACTTTTTAAAAACAATTCTCCGAAACTACACAAGAACAAAAATAAAAAGTCAATCATAGATTGATATCAACATAAATTCCCATCGAAAAATGTAATCTGTTTTACCTTTAAGTGCCTCGCTTGCTTGGAAATTCTTTAAATCTCCGCTTCTTTGGTTCTGAAATCCGTAATAAAAACAGACATCTGACCCCGATTGATAAAAACGTATGAAGTTCCTCGAAGCAAGATTTTATCCCCGAAAGCTCTTCTTTTTCCACTAAAGTGGCTTCTAAGTATCCCTTAATTAGTATCCCTGTCTTGAGTAGCAAACCGCGAAAAATTCAGGGAAATAGCGACTTTAGTTTAAACGGTTTTCTCCGCTTAGTAAGCACAAGCAAAGTGTTTTCCCAGCTGACGTGACATTCGGCATGTAACCGTGCGAAAAATAAAGCCTCGCTTTGCTTTTAAAATTGCTAAGATCCTGGATGTTGCGTGACGTCGTACGCGCATGTTTTGCGACGTCTTCACGCCCGCGAGCTAGCCCTGCCCAATGCGGGTTGCGGGCGGCACACGCGCCCGCGAAACATTCCGCTAGCCATGACTATGAAAAATGATGGGCATAGGTTCTATGAGTATGGGGCTCCGCAGCGGGCCTTCAGCCCGCGTAAGCTCCGCTACAAATATACAAAAGGACGATCAATACAATCAACAAGCAATTCTGTTTCCAATGTATATTTAATCTGCTTACATGTTCATTCACAGACTGGTTGTCCTCACTATCCATTCAGGAGTATTTTTATCACAATGTTCTTCAGCATCTGCTTGTTTGTTTATGTCAGCACTAATTAAAAGTAAAAGTAAAAAAGGTTGAAACATGGTATCAACATGGTATATAATCAATTTATTTAATATAAATATTTCACTTCTCACATTAACATGTAAGCGTCTCGAAAATCCAAAACCCAGGAACATATCTCACCCTCCATAGCTTAACCTCAAAGCCATCTCAATTGCCCCCTCCTCACTGTAGGGACCATTAATTTATATGTATTAAAAACAAGAAAAAAATTAAATCAAAACATGACCTCACCTCTTACCAGGCTGATAAGTTTCGCCTTTCAGAATCAAGAGAAAATGAAATGTATTTGGCAGAAACTATGGCAAGTAAAAAACATTTCAAGAATGGCAAGGCAACTTGCATTAACGCATTAGTGCTTCACTGGTTATGTTCCCGGAGGGAAATTGAAAACGAACAACATGGACAAACAAGATGGCGGAACTCAACTCTGTATTTAACACGTGTCGACGTACATATTGCGGGCTCACATACGGACAATAAAAGATTGAAATAATGTGGAGTAACGAGACGTATAACACCCCTCCACGGAGATATGTTGTTCAAGTATTGCAAAAAAATAAAACGCATACAAGAAAAAAAGTCCTTGTGAGCCTCTGAGTGTTCAAAAACCTAACTGCATGTTAGAATCACACTTCAACAGCTTTCTATGAGCAAATTTGACAATAAGCAATGTCTTTTTAAGTAATGTCACATCTGTTCAATAAGTCTTTGCGGAGGTTTAGAAATGCGTGTAGATCTCCGCAGCTGGGGAGTGAAAGGAGCTGGGGGAAATGACTCATTCTGGCTCGTTTCCTCCTGTGCTGGAACACTAGTAGAATTGTGTTTCAACACTGTACCTGACTACCATTTCTGCTGTGATAGGTGATCACGTGACAGGACAGTCTCGCCAACAGACAGTTCTCTGGGCTTGGCATGTCAGTCATAGTAGAACTTCATCTTGCCTTGTTGAGTAGCCACGCGACTGGTGAGATCAGGCTTAGTGAGTGAAGCCTTGTTCGTAGCTCTCGCTGCAAGAATAGCTTGGACGGGGAAGTTCCAGTGGTGGCATGTGGAGAGCTCCGATAGGAGAGTAGGAAGTTCTGTATCCTTTGTTGTAGAAAGCGAGTAGGCTCTGAGGCTGATGATTCCAAGGCGTACTTGAAGGTCTGGACAAATCTTTTTGCTAATCCATTGGAAGGATGGATGGTAGGGAGAACATAGTATTCGCTGAATGCCGTTTTGACGCAGGAAGTCTTCGTATTCAGCGGACGAGAATGGTGGGCCATTGTCGCTAACAACTTAAGTCGTGAGACAATATCTTGCGAAGATGCTGCGCAGGGCGTTTGCTCTGCTTTCTGCTGTGGTAGTTTTCATCGGGCCAATTACTTCAGGCCATTTTGAGTGCGCGTCCGCCACAATGAGGTAGTGATTGGATTGATGAGTTGCGAAGTCGATGTGTATGCGCTGCCAAGGAGCAGTAGGCCATGACCATGGGAATAGTGGTGCAATTGGGGGAGCCTTCCGGGTTTTAAAGCACTGTTGGTATCTGCGGGCCGTCTCCTCAATGTCGCTGTCGATTCCTGGTAACCACACATGGCTGCGTGCTGTTGCCTTCATGCGCGCAATCCCGGGATGTGCTCTGTGCAACTCATACAGGAAGGGTGGTCATAAGGTAGGTGGTATGGTGGTTGGCATGGTGGTATGGTGGTTCGCATACCCCACATAAGGCAGCCTTGCTCGATGGAGAGCTCGTGTCTGCGATGGAAGTATGGTTTGAGATCAGAATCGGTGCAGCAGTTATTAGGCCAACCATGCTCAGCCAGAGATAATGCCTTTGCACATGTTGGGTGCCTTGCAGTTTCTCTAGCAATATCCGTGGCAGAGACTGGGTTCTTGTTTAGCTGCTGGCTGGCTACATGGAATATGTTCTCTTCAAAACTTGCACCCTTCTTGTATTTTAGTGGGAGCCGTGATAGGGCATCAGCATTGGCTACTTCACTGGAGGGCTTGAACTCTATTTCGTACTGGTATGAAGACAAGGGAAGTGACCATCGCTGAAGTCTTGCTGCTACCAACACTGGCGTGGCAGGGACGGTGCGAAGATCTTCAGCAAGGGCTTGTGGTCAGTTCGAAGTGTGAACTTGCGGCCAAAGAGATACATGTAGTACCTGGTGACTCCGTAGATGATAGCAAGACTCTCTTTCTCGATTTGGCTGTAATTCTTTTCTGAAGAATTTAACGGTCTTGATGCATAGGCGATTGGCTTCTAATCTCTCTTTGGGAAGAGGTGGCGCTTGACGGCACCAATCCCATATTGACTTGCATCGCATTCCAGGATCACTGTTAGGTTGGGATCATAATGAATTAAGACGTTTGAAGATGTAAGTGAATCCTTTGCCTTATTGAAGGCTTCTTCACACTGGGGGACCAAGTGAATTCTTGGTTCTTTTGAAGCAGCTGATTGAGAGGTTGGAGAATTGAACTCAGGTTGCGAATGAATTTGCCATGGTAGTTAACCATTCCAAGGAAGACTCTCAACTGAGTGGCATTCTCCGGGCGTGGTGCCTGCTTGATGGCGTCTATCTTATCTTCAGTTGGCGAGGTACCCTCAGCGGAGATGATACAGCCCATGTAGGTGACTGACTTCTTCATGAACTTGCACTTGTTAAGCTGCAGTTTTAATCCGTAGTCGCCCAGCCGTTTGAGAACAAGGTGTAAGTTCATAATGTGTTCCTTATCGTCTTTCCCTGTGATAAGGATGTCATCCTGAATACTTACTACGTGCTCAAGACCCTGGAAGATGATGTCCATGATGCGTTGAAATATGGCCGGCGAAGAAGCAATACCGAAGGGCAACCTTTTGTAACGATAGAGACCACGATGGGTGTTGATAGTGACATGCTGCTGACTATCCTGGTACAGTGGCAACTGCTGATATGCGCTCTTTAGATTCAATTTGGTGAAGCGCTTCCTTTCGCGCAACTTGACGAAAACATCCTCAGGTAGTGGGATTGGGTACCGTGGAACTTCGAGTTGAGGGTTGACAGTTACAGCATAATCGCCACATGATCGTGTCGTGCCATCTGCCTTTTGAACGTGAACCATAAGCGTTGCCCATTCCTTGTACTCTTCCTTTTCAACAATACTTTTAGATTCCAGGCGGTTGTATTCTGCTTCCACAGCTTCTTGGAGGACATTGGGGACTGGGAATGCCTTGCAAAATTTTGGCTGAGCATCATGCTTCATTTCTAGTTTAGCTGTGATTCCCTTTATTGTTTCTAGGCAAGGCTGAAACACATTGGGATGGGACTGAATTGTGGTGTGCAATTTTGTTCTCGCAGCTTCTGACAGGTCTGAGTCAGAGACACGGATGCTGCATATTTTCTTCCAGTCGAGTTTCACTAGAGTTAACCAATCTCTTCCAAAAAGAGATGGTCCAGAACCTTTCACGACCAGGAGTGGCAGGATTGCACTGTGGTCTTGATACTTGAGGCGCACATGAAATTGATCAGCAACCTGGACTGGATGACCGGTGTAGGTGTGTAAACGAGTGCTGGAAGGTTTGAGAGCAGTTCCTTTAAAGTGCTTGTTAAATGTCTCTTGTGAAACGATAGAGACTCCAGACCCGGTGTCTAGTAGGAGGTTAGTTCCATTGAGCTGCACTGGTACTTCGATGCCATTTTGCTCTGTACAGAAGTTGTACAACTGGAAAGAGAATGAATCAGTTGAATCAGAGGCAGATGTGCTCTGTGGTGGTTCTTGGTCTTCAACCTTATGAACCTTCTCAGATTTGCTCTTGTATGCGTCAGCAATGTGGACAGTTCTTCCACAGGTGTGCCAAGTGTGTTATCTGTACTTACACTGCGAGCGGGGGTGACCGGTTCTACCACAGCTTAAGCATTCTGAAGAGGTGCTATTTGACTTGTTTTGATGGGAATTTGACTTGCCTTGGCACTTGCAAGGAGGCTTGGGATGCTTAGATGGACGGTGACGTCGACGGTTTCCTGATCCTAGGTTGTTTACAGGAGTTGAGCTCTCCCGTAAGAACGCAGCAACATATTTTTTAGCCGCTTCCAGGCCGAGGGCGTTCTTCAGTGCTTCGTCGAAATTGTGTTCCTCTGTCAGAAGTTTCTTTAGAATCTCTTTACTTTGTAGTCCACAGACGAATCGATCGCGCAAGGCTTCGTTAAGATGAGTGCCGATTTGACATGTGGCCACAGGATGCTTTAGATTAGCTGCGAATGTGGACACGTTTTCTCCCTCGCGTTGCGTGTAATTATGAAATCTGTACCGCTCGGCAATTACCAGCTTCTTCAGGGCGAAGTGGTCCTTCAGGATAGTTGCAAGTTGAGCATACGTTTTCTATGAAGGAGGTGTCGGAGAGCACAGATCCGAAAGGATATCGTACGCCTTGGCGCCAATAACTGATATCAAGATTGCTCGACGTTTGTGTGATTCGGCTGAATCCGCTGGAACACCATTCGCTAAAAAATACTGTTCCAATCGCTCTTGGCAGCAGTTAATGTTCGTCGAGTTCGGATTGGACTCTTCTATTTTGTCTAAGCTTGGCATAATCCCGTTCTCGTCGCCGGAACATGTTATGTCAACAGGAGGGAAGCTGAATACGAACAAGATGCACAACAAGATGAAGGAGCTCGACTCTGTATTTAAACACGTGTCGACGTACATATCGCGGGCTCACATACGGGCAATACAAGATGGAAATAATATGGAGTAATGATACCTATAACACCAAGAAAACATCAGTCATCAGAACTTTCAGGGATTTAAGAGATGCATTAAATTACCTTGTATTCTCAGCAATGCAGTTGCCTTTCCTTAGAGCAATATTTTAGACACCTCATGACCGCACAAGAAGAAATGAGCACAATTGAAAGAGAGGTTGTTACATTGACCCAAAATTTCACCTTTAACAATTTCTAAAGGATGCGCATGGAAAACAACTGACATAAATATTTTAATATCATTGAAAACAGCAAAAAACTAAAGAATCGCATACGTCAAAGAAACCTTGCATTCTTATTGGCTATCGAAGCGAGGGTGTTTAGCGTAGAATCGCATACCTGAGAAGTGATATTGCATCGCATCTTCGAAGGACGATGTTTGCGTACTTTCTTTACTTTCTTTTAAAATAGTGAGTTTTGATTTGAAGAGAAAAATGCAGACGTGCTATTCACAAATGATCAATTTATCTAGAGTGAATTCCTGTTCTTTCCAATTTTATAACCAAAATGTGAACTTTAAGACTTATAGAGAGTGGAGAAGCCATTCCCACTGCAGTCCTACAAGAAGAGAGCGAGTAGTAACTGGCAAAAACCGATATTTAATACTTAGAAAAAAAACATGTCTAAATCAAACAAAGACGTTTATGAAAACAAGCATACTGTACTGAGGTAATAAAAAGTAATTTCCATTATACACCGAAACGGCCGTCTGGCTGCTTTAAAGATAAACAAGATGCTGTCTGAAGTAGAGCTTTCAGCGAACTTTCTTATTTCAAAATCAAAACTTGTATCCCAACTCCCGTCTTGTACAGTATCAAAGAAATCCGGTGTATAAAAGTATAGAAGTGCAAAAGGCAATAATGATTAAGTAGTAATATTAGTAGTCTAGTATTCTAGAAATGAGTCGCGAAAATAAGGTGAGAATAAAAATATTCCCATTCGAGCGGAGATGCGCGTCCGGATCCTTTCGTCGTCAACTTATGAATTGAAATGCAAATCGACCGCGCTACGATAAGCATAATTTTTTACTGAATGTTTAATAAATAATTCATTAGTACTCACAAATTTGCCTTCTTTGTTGTTCAAAGGTTTTCCCCCATTTAGCGTGGTGTTTATTTGTCGCTGTGATGAAATTCTTATTTGCCGGCCGGCGACTGTTTACAAACTTCCGAAGGGTTGAAGCCTAATTTCCACCACAAACGTTCGCAGTTCAGCTCCACAGTCCACATGATGTACTTTAACGTACAAACAGCATCAATTCAGTCATAAAATGCCATTTACAGATAAACGAAACTAAAATTTGTCGCTGCCACAAGGTTTTCTCCCAACCGCGCGTGATTCAAATTCGTGATTTTGAATCAGTCCTGATTTCTATTCGCTAGCTCTTGACAGTTGGCTTTAAAAAAACGTTTTTCTTTGACATATGCGATTCAAGAAAAATTCATTGCCAGACTCGTGAATTCCACGTTAAATTTCACTTATCGGTTTTTCGCGTGAAATTTAACGTGGAATTCACTCGTCAGACAATGAATTTTTCTATAGAAATACTTGAAATCCTACCTATCACTGCTCCAATGGAGACCATGGTAAAGGAGACAAGGGGGAAAGAGGTGGTGGAACATTGAAGGGATCATCATCCTAAAACAATGCCATTTGTGTTGAGGAAGAAACACTCGCATAGAACACACGCTTTTGTGCTGAGCATTTTGTTATAACTGTTTTTGTTTGACTCGAGGACCCAATTAGAATATTTTGTAATGTTTTCTAGAACCTTCTATATCAAGATAGAAACTGGATAAACAGGTTTTTAGTCCTTGGGTTATATAACCGTTTACAGCATACCAGTGTGCGCTCTATCTGTCGTGTATCGATCTGAAGCAGAGTTCTCGCAGATTTCGGGTAGAAATTGTAGTTCGTGTCGCGTTCAAGAAACTTGTGGTTGTTGTAGACGTTCAGATTTAACTTTAACAGGTTATGGGCCCAGAACGTTGCCACTGAGTGAGTCGCCGAGCTGAAATAGAGTCAGAGAACTGATCGATTGTGTACGTGGAAAGCCCGCCATTTGTCCCTTGCTGTGCTGCCTGACCTGGAGATATTTAAAAGATGGCGTCAGAATCGAGAGTCGTGACTGTAGTCCCGTTGAATGGATCGAACTATGCTACATGGAAGGTCCAATGCCGAATGGCTTTATTGAAAGAAGGCTTATGAGGAATAGTAAGCCGTACAGAACAGTCTCCTGATGTGAAAGATGAAAACTTCCCAAAATTTCTTGCTAGAAAAGACAAAGCGTTGGCGACGATCGTACTAACAGTTATACCGTCTCTACTGTATTTGATTGGCGACCCTGAAGATCCTAGTGAGGTATGGCAAAAACTAGAAAGTCAATTTCAGAAAAGAACGTGGGCCAACAAGTTGCAACTGCGGCGTAAACGTTTTTCCTTGAGGCTAAGAGAGGACGATTCTGTACAGGAACATATTAAAGCTATGACTGAGATTTTTGATGGGCTTTTGGTGTTCAGTGATTGGGGATCCTATTTCTATCTCTGATGAAGACCGTGCTGTGCAGTTACTGGCCAGCTTACCAGAATCGTATAATGTGTTGGTTACTGCCCTTGAAGCGAATGAGGTTGTTTCCAAGATGGAAGTTGTTACTGAGCGTTTGCTTCATGAAGAAAGAAAGCTGAAGGAACGAGTAGGCTGTGAGAGAAGCAGGGAAGGAGCGATGACTGGAAAGCAAATGCCAAAAGGAAAGGGACCCAAGTGCCATCACTGCGGGAAATTTGCCCACATCAGGCGGAACTGTAACCAATGGGTGAAGAAGAGGAATGACTCAAACGAAAAGAAGGCTAGGAGTAACAAGTTGAGGGCGAATAAGGCTGAAGGGATAGCAGCAGTTCAGACGGTGATTGTGTTGGCTTGATGGTTAACCACGTGTTGGCGGCGAATTCCAGTGGCTCCCTGGATAAATGGATGGTGGGTTCAGGAGCAACCTGCCACATGTGTTGCAACGACAAGCTGTTTGATGAGCTTCACAGTCTGGAGCAGCCACTGGAAGTCATGCTGGGTGATGGATATGCTGTGAAAGCTACAGGGCGTGGCACTGTTGTGTTGGAGTTGACCGAAGTAGGCGGAAAAGCTAGCAGGTGTAAATTGCATGAAGTTTTGTATGTGCCTGATCTGTCGTACAACCTGTTGAGCGTGTCAAAGGCGGCAAAAGCTGGAAAGGTAGTTAATTTCACTGAGACTGGGTGTGAAATATTGGACTCAAACAAGAAGGTGATAGCTGTTGCTACTAGGGTGGGAAGCTTGTACCACATGAACTGTCAGGCTGATAATGAGCAAACCAATGCAGCTGTTAACAAGAGCAAAGAAACAAAGGAAGATACTTGGTATCGGCGATATGGCCACCTTGGAGTGCGGAACCTACAAAAGTTGGCCAAGGAAAAACTTGTTCAGGACTTTGTTTTCAATGCGTCAAGAGTGACCTCTTTCTGCGAGTCATGCGTGGAAGGAAAACACCACAGAAGTAGATTCCCAGTTGACGGAGGCAAGCGATCAAGTGAACCGTACCCCTGGGGTTGGTGCATAGTGATGTATGTTGTAAGATGAATGCAAAGTCCCTGAGTGGTGGAGAATACTTTCTTACATTCATTGACGACAATACCCACTACATCTGGATATATGTCCTGAAACACAAAGATGAAGTCTTCTCATGTTTTCTTGAGTGGAAAGCTAAAGTGGAAAGGTCAACAGTCAGAAAGCTTAAAACTCTGCGCACCGACAATGGTGGGGAGTATGTCTCAGCAGATTTTGAAAAGTGCTTAAAGAAAGAAGGAGTTCGACACGAGCTGACTGTACCCAAAACTCCGGAGCAGAGTGGTGTTGCTGAAAGGATGAATAGAACACTAGTTGAAGCGGTACGATTCATGCTGGCTGATGCTAAGCTACCACATCGTTTCTGGGCTGAAGCACTGTCAACAGCCGTGTACTTACGAAATCGAAGTCCGACTACTGCAGTGGGAGGGCAGACACCTTTTGAAGCCTGGACAGGACAGAAACCAAGTGTGGGACACCTAAGAGTTTTTGGGTGTGCTGCGTATGCTCATGTATCCAAGGATGAGCGTCAAAAATTGGATGCAAAATCAAGAAAATGTGTACTTCTAGGCTATGGTACGAAGAGGAAAGGTTACCGACTGTATGATCCAAGGCGCGAAAGAGTCTTTTATAACCGAGATGTTGTGTTTAATGAATCAAGCCGTGGTATTGAGAAGGAGCAAAGTGTCCCAGAAAGAAGCAGTGCGCGGTGTGTGGAATTGGACTTCCACGATGATGCGAAACATGTAGCTGATAAAGAACATACAACTGAAGAGGGAGCAGAACCAGTAGTGCGAAGATCAAACCGCGAAAAGAAAGCACCAGATTACTATGGAGACTGGGCAAGTGTCACAAATGTTGAATTAACTGAACCAACGACTGTTAAAGATGCACTGAGCAGCCCGGATAAGGCGAAGTGGATGAGTACAATGGAAAAGGAAATAGAGTCCCTGCGAGAGAATGATGTTTGGGAGCTGGTGGATTTGCCAAAGGGGGGAAAAGCTGTCGGAAGCAAGAAGGTTTTCAAAATCAAAACAGATGCCGAGGGATCTGTGGAACGTTTCAAAGCACGGCTTGTAGCCCAGGGTTTTCCTCAGAAATCTGGAATTGATTATGATGAGACCTTTTCCTCCGTCGCCAGGTTTGAATCAGTTAGAACAGTTATTGCGTTGGCCGTGCAAAATGATTTGAAGCTTCATCAGATAGATGTTACAACTGCATTCCTGAATGATGAGTTAAAGGAAGAGGTGTATATGAAGCAGCCAGAGGGTTTTGTGGTTAAGAGTCAAGAGCATTTGGTCTGCAAGTTGAAACGTAGTATCTATGGTTTAAAGCAATCATCAAGATGCTGGAACTCGGTGCTGGATCAGCACTTAAAGAAGCTTGGGTTTGTTCAATCGGTTAGTGACCCATGCATCTATGTAGCCTCAGAAGGAGAGATGTTCATGATTGCCGTTCATGTGGATGATTTTGTGCTAGCTGCAAAAAGCGACAAGCGCATTGGGGACGTAAAGAAAGGTCTTGGTGAGAAGTTCGAAGTGAAGGATATGGGAGAGCTACGCCATTTTCTGGGAACCAAAGTGACGCAGAACAAACAAAATGGAGAAGTTTGGATTGGACAACGAGCCTACACCGAAAAGATCCTGCGCAAATACAACATGGAGAATGCCAAGGCAGTTGAGACCCCAGTAGACGCTAGCTCAAAACTTGTTAAACACGAAGGCGCGATATATAAGGAGGGCTTCCCTGGGAAGCCAAGGCTCATTTGTCAATCAACTCGCTAGCGTTCAGACGTGCGAGAGAAGTCTGGTCACAGACTCACCGTAACAAACTCGCCAAATAAATTCATACACACATTTTCTGTGAAGCTGTACTAATAACGACCAAATAGTTTTAAAAATAAGTTGAACACATTTTAGATCTGGTTCCATCTTTTTGGTTCCTTGTTGAAATAGTCCCATTTTGTGAGGCAAAATTTGTGAATTTTCGCTCCCTTTCATAACGACGCGAAGTACATGTAGTACGCAAATTGATGCCGTTTTGAACTATCTGTTTCCGCAGATATCTAAGACATGAACCTGAAATATTTTGAGCTAGCAAATCAATTTTAAAGTAAAAGCAGAGTTGTAGTAAATATTTTTACTAATCTCACAGGAGCAAACAATAAGGGATGTTCACGACCCGGACATACTGCCGGTACATGAAAACTGCGAAGCCACATGCGGCTAAAATATCAGTATTCATCAGGCACGGGCATACAATTTCAGAGTGCATGTTTCAATATGAAATCAAAGCGGTTTGTTTTATATATTGTACCTCAGTAATGCATCTAGTAATCCACCTCAAAAAATCACCAGCAGTGTAATTCAGGTTATATACACCCTCGATACACGCCGAAGAACTAGCAGCGGTAAGCGTCGTAGACAGCACAGCACTACACTTTCACATTGTGTATCCGTCTGTACTTTTATTCTGTGTTGTAAGGTGTCATTACACGTAATTAAAAAGTGTACGAAGGGTTTACTGGTAAAACTGAGTCCACTATCCCTAATATTCTCTCCATAGGCCAAAACACAAGGTCCGTAAGGGAAACATCTGTTTGTGTAAATATCCCTCGCATGGTGTTCAACCCTTGAGGTACAATCGTGGTGCACAAAAACATCTCTAAATTAGGTTTCTCTTTGAAGAATCAGCCGTATAAAATCGACAGGTAAAGCTGGATTGACCATATTAAACTTAAAAACTTGAACGAGAAGTAATAGCATGCACGGAAAGCAGTCCAATTCAAAGGTTGAAGTTACCTAATTTATACAAGAATGGCGCTACGTCGAACAGCCATTGTTCACAATCGAGTTTGTTGATTTGTCATGTTATTTTGTTAACCATTAACAACGGATTGAGCATGTTCCAATAAGAAAGACCACAACCCATGTATTTTGAAGGCTCAAGAAGACTACACTCAGGTGAGAGGAGTCTGAACACCATTGTGCAGCATCTCGCGATTGGGGAACAGTTACGAGCGCGAAATTCAAATCTTTTACGCTAAAAATATTGTATTGCAGCTACGGAAATGGCATCAATAGTGTTTTTCAGTTTTATTTCACGAAAGTAGTTTATATCAAAAATTAAACAGCCGAAGGTTGGATTAGACTTTGTTTATTGGATAAGGACTTTGCCCCTTCTTGCTCGCGGAGTCCGCCATCTTTGTTTAAGTCGTTGAAGGAGTGATTTCGTGACAGAGGGGAGGAGCATAGGCCCTTTTATAGCGCGCCTTCGTGTTTAAGATGAATGAAGACTCAGAAGGTACTGACAAAGAGCAGTTTCAATCCACGGTTGGAAGTCACTATGACACGACCGGATATTACGTACGCAGTGAGCAACGTGGCCCAGTTTTGTGCGAATCCTACCAAGGAACACTGGATTGCGGTCAAGCGTATCATGCGCTATTTGGTTGAAACAATGTACTTAGGTTTTCTCTATAAGAAGAATGAGTTAAAGAGTTGTATAGGCTTTTCGGATGCTGACTGGGCCGGAGATGTAGATGACCGCAAATCAACTTCCGGATACATTTTTCAGCTAAGTGGTGCAGCAATCAGCTGGAGAAGTAAAAAACAGGCATGTGTTGCTCTCTCGACTGCGGAAGCCGAATACATAGCCTTAACAAGTGCAGCGCAAGAAGCAGTTTGGCTGCGACAGCTCCTGGCTGATTTAAGAAGCAACCCAGAAGAAGCAACACGGATCTATGAAGATAACCAATCAGCGATTTGTTTGGCCAAGAACCCTCAGTTCCACGGGCGCGCAAAACACATTGGAATCAAGTACCATTTCATCCGGGAGCAGGTGGAGAATGGAAATGTGGAGCTGAACTACTGTCGTACTGAAGAAATGGTAGCCGATATGCTTACTAAAGGCCTGTGTCATGAACAGCTCAGGAAATTACGAAAGATGTCTGGATTGGTTGAGATGCCGTCTTGTTCCACCTGCGAGTGAGAAGGAGTGTTGAGGAAGAAACACTCGCATAGAACAGACGCTTTTGTGCTAAGCATTTGTTACAACTGTTTTTGTTTGACTCGAGGACCCAATTAGAATATTTCGTAATGTTTTCTAGAACCTTCAGAATATTGTTTAGACATCACGTCTTTTTTCCACGTTCGACGCACTTAAAAACTATAAAACTACAAAAACTGTAAAATTATAAAAAAGTAAAAGGATGTTCTATAAAAGTCACTTCAGGCTGATATCGATTTCGATCCTACTTTTTTTTTCCAAAATGGCGACTGAAGAGGATCCGAGTAGGATCGAAATCGATATCAGCCTGAAGTGACTTTTATAGAACATCCTTTTACTTTTTTATAATTTTACAGTTTTTGTAGTCTTATAGTTTTTAAGTGCGTCGAACGTGGAAAAAAGACGTGATGTCTAAACAATATTCTAAATGTTCCAACACGTTCTTGGCTTCGGCTCATGAAATTTCACTGCAATTTCTAGAACCTTCTATAACAAGATAGAAACTGGATAAACAGGTTTTTAATCCTTGAGTTATATAACCGTTTACAGCATACCAGTGGGCGCTCTTTCTGTCGTGTATCGATCTGAAGCAGAGTTCTCGCAGATTTCGGGTAGAAATTGTAGTTCGTGTCGCGTTCAATTAAAGAAACTTGTGGTTGTTGTATACGTTCAGATTTAACTTTAACAATTTGACCCATTCAAAACATGGTACAATGTTTTAATTTACTTTTCATATCATTTACTGAGAGGTAATCAAGTTCATGCACTCTTGTGAACAAAGAATCATTTAAAATCTGTTTACAAACTTAAAAATCTTACAGCCTAACCCTGATCATAAAATGTTATGTCAAGCAGATCTGATTTCTTTTCTATGAGGTCATCAAATCATAAATAAACAAAAACAATGAGGGGAATATTTTGGGATTGGCAATGGCCACAACATCTGTGGATTTGGCACTAAAAGTCGTAATTTTATACTTACGTTTTTAACTGCCGCCGGGGCAGCTGCACTGAAAAAGAAATGCGACGACCGTATTTGAACAAGAAGTCATACTTTTTAAAGTATGGTCACGTGGGTACGACGCGATGATCAGACGTGTGTAAAAGAGCTCCGTATCCTTTCTTCTCAAAATGTGATATTAACTACACATATAATTCTCAAGCACTTTAAATGTAGTAATATATGTTCATAGCACATGGAAAATACGAAAAAACGAACAGACCGTGGTTCCTTCGAAGAGAAACTTTCTCCAGAAAATAAGACAGCGCGTGTCGAAGCTTCCAACATGTCTTCCTATTCTGAGACAGACGATGAGCCGACCTTAAAAGATATCTTCCAGCTTTTGACTGAGGTCCAAGGTACTACCACAGCGCTTCTAAAAGCTACCTTTCAATTGACTACTGATGTTGCCGAGTTAAAAAATAATGTCGAAAGAAACAGGCAAGAAGTTTCCAAGCTTAAAGAAGAACTGATAGCACAAAATAGATACGTGGCATCGCTGGAAATAAAACTCAACAAAACAAGTAGCTATGTTAAAGAGCACTCTGAAGAACTGGAGGAACTTCAAATTAGCTTGGATAACCTTGAACAGTATTCCAGGAAAAATTCGTTGGAATTTTGCGGTTTTCCAGAAGAAATAGATATGTCGACCGACCAAATAGTTTGCAAGATAGCTGAAGCGGTTGATGTTTCAATAAAGGAAGATGACATTGAAATTTCTCATTGGGTAAAGCGGAAGCGAGGAGATAAACCGGTGCTAGCGAAGTTCATAAACCACAAAATTAAATCCAGGTTGTACAAGGCCCGTACTAAGCTAAAAAATGTATCTGTCGGAGATATATTCCCTGGTTGCGCCGCGGAAACCACGGATCGCCCGAAGCGAATTTTCATCAATGAAAATTTAACCCCGTATCGTAAAGAAATGATGAGCTTGGCAGTGGAGAAACGAAAGAACACGAAAATAGAAAAAGTGTGGTCACTCGATGGCAAGATCTTTATTAAAACCTCTCCAACCGGGAGTCCACGTCAAATGTTTTCGAAAGACGATATCAAGGAACTGTAAGAACTCAATCTAGAAGAGGAGACAAGGAATACGACCTGTTGTAACCGGAGACCGCTCGTACGAAGTATATTTTATTTTATTTTTTTTATGTTTAGGGTGTTTAATGTAGTTGTATACGTTTTTTATACAGTATTTTTTGTTGTGGCTGTTGTATTTTGTATGTATTTCTGTGTTTATATTGATTTATTTTATCTTATTTCTGTTTTAATACCTTGGGAATTACAAATAGTACAAGTAATTATTTCGTTACCTAATTTGAATATCACGCATTGCCTGGAGCATGTATACCATGCGCGATTTAGGGGAAACACTTATTCTATTGTTAAAACAATAGAATATAAGAACACAAAAGAACGACAATACAATAGAATACAATACCATAGAATATATTAGAATACATAATTTTGCCTAATACAATGGAAGTGTACAATGTACAATGGAGCTGACACCCTAAATCGGGCATCATATGGGAGCATGAAGGAATCGTTTGGTAAATTAAAGTTGTTATCACTAAATGTCAGGGGACTGAGGGAAAGAGTTAAAAGAAAAAGCGTATTTGCATACTTGAAAGACCAAAAGTGTGAAGTCTATTACTTGCAGGAAACATATTGTCAAAAACAAGATGAGAAAATTTGGAGCTCCGAATGGGGTGGTAGAATATTTTTTACACATGGAACTACTCATTCTAAAGGTGCTTGTATTCTGCTTAAACCAGATTTGGATATTTCACTGGGCAATGAATATAGTGACTCAGATGGGCGAGTAGTGTTAATTAATGTTAGTGTAAATAAGCAATGGTTTTCATTGTGCAATATTTATGCGCCAACTGACGACGTGAAACAGAATGCTTTCCTGAACCTTAAGACAGGAAGGCTTGTAGCCTTAGGCCCAGACTTTGAAATAGATCTATTAAAAATGAAGTGTAAGGACTACTATTTGTTGTTTATTGAAGCAAAATATGTGCGTCCAACAGGATTTCGAAAATGGTCGAATTACTTTGGTAGGGATGTCACAAAAGAGTGTGAAAACAGTTTAAAATTGACTAGAAGTATTTGTCAAGATACAAAAGTTATACAAACAACTTTTAAATTATTGCACCGCATTATCTTCACCAAAAAAGAACTGGAATTCTGTAGTATTGTTTCCGACGCAAAGTGTATATATTGTGCACAAGAAGACTCTATAGAACATTGTCTTTTTCAGTGTCCAATAGTGATAGATTTTATTTCTAGTATATCCAATTGGTTTGAACGGGAGACAAACCAAAGTTTTGAATTAAATAACCACTATCTTCTCTTTGGATCTGCAACTAACAATATAGAACATTTAAAAACTGATTATAAAAAACTTATAGAAAATCATTTTATCATATACTTGAGACATTATATTATATCTAATAAAGTGTGGGATAATAATCTTGTAGTAAAAGAATTTCAGAATAGTTTTCGAAAGTATTGCAAATCGCTTAAGATAAATAACCCTTTTACATAAATTTTGTAATTGTAACTGATGAATTGCTCTGAATTGTATTTCAATTGTACTGTAGTACTTGGAAATATATTTCTAGTGTTTAAGTTGTAATTAGTGTAATTAGTGTTTAAATTAGTGTAATTAGTGTTTAATCAGTGTTAAAGTTGTAATTAGTTGAAATCAATAAAACTTATTAAAAAAAAAATACTTTTCTTAAAACATGGCATGAATAAAACGGATTCTTTATCTGTTATAAAAAACATGAAACTGTCACTGAAAGACATCATCATTCTCTGGGCATTCATACTTAGTTAATTCATTAAATAACATTTAAAACGACAAATGCTGTATAAACACTCGGTGCCTTGCTGAAGTGTAGGAGGAAATAATATTTTCTATCAACCTTATGTTCGACAAGGCATCAACAAGCCTTTACCTGCTAACAATTATGAATTTAAATATTATAAGGTTATTTAGAATACCTGCGGCTGCTGACTTCTTCGGATAAATGAACTCTACAAGAAAAAGTAACAACAGTACGTGAAATTGGCAAAATGTTCGGAATTAGACGAACATGTTTCATTTAGCGTTCAGGTATGTGTCGAGCTACAAGAATAAGAGATGAAAAGAAAAACAGTCGCTTACTCGTAAGATCTGGTAATGAAACAGTTATTAAGAAACATTATAAATCACCAATATAAAAATCGAAGTCTGTAAAATTAAAGATGCAGGAAGATTTTGAATATGTATAAACACTTACCAAAGAATTCCTCCATCTTGACGCGTGGGATTGATGTACATGCGCAGTATACGTCTTCGGTAGGTCAACCGCTGTTCAAACCAACCGTTTCACAAGATATTGTGCAGTTTACAGGATATTGCGTATATTGCGCGGTTTACAACATGTGATATGTTGCGTTGTGTTGTGTAGTTTACAAGGTATGTATTGCGTAGTTTACAGGATATTGCGTGTATTGTGCAATTTAGAACTTTTGGTTATTGTGTTGCGGTGCTCATATTGCGTTGCTCAGTTTACAACATATTGCGTTGCGTTGCGCAGTTTACGAGCCGAAAATAAAAGAAAACTTACAAAATATTTAAATAAATATTTTAAAGAAATCATCTTGAAGTTAATAGACGATACAGATTCCCCGATGTAAACGGATTTTTTTAGGAATCAAACTTCCCGCCACAAACGGTTTTTCGTGGACCATGAAATTCAAAAACGGCCGCAATGGATCGCTGAAAGTGACAATGGGTAAAGTTGAGTTTTGAGTTGTGTAAAATAACCCGTTGTTTACTGTTAAAATAAGAAACGAGATATAGCTGTGCAAACTACAATGCTGTATCTGTACATTGGAAAAAATAATTGGACCTCTTGAGTAAATTGTTATTTTTTGACAGCGACGGCAATGTTTGTGATTTATTCGGTGCAGTTTTGCTTGACGTTTACACTTAAAACTGCCTTTGTCTTGTTAATAAATAAAAAGCTCGATCTCTTTATTGCCGAGGAGTTAGTCAGAGCTATTTGCAGGGAGTAACAATTTAAGTCTGAGGAAACTTTCTGTGGTAATTTAATGATAATTTGCGAGACCTATGGAATGTTTTGACCACTTATATTTTAAACATGGAAAAACACGTGTTAAAAATGCTCCAGCGATTTATTCAAAATCGAACAGTTTAATTTGTTTGAAATGTCCCCATTTAGTGTGCTACACTGTGTAGATTATAGCGCATTTATTCGCTTGTCGCGGGTAGCCCCAAAATCGAAAGATATTTAGGAAGAACTGTTTTTCGCAATGTTTGCTTATTGTTGCTATGGAAACGCTGATTAGCATAAAAAGAGCATCTTCCAAAACTTTCATCCAAGCCTAATATCTGGTATCAAATTCATATTCATCGAACTAAGGTAAGAATTCAAAAAGGGAACCACCTTACTGAGCCAAGCAAGATCAGAGTTCATAAAATAAGCCCAAAGCGTACAACCTTGTTCTTCTGTAGTTTATTAAGATGATGACAAGCTTTTACAACCATACAAATTTCCCTTTAAAGCATTTTAGTAGGAAATCTAACGGTTTACTAGCCATTTAGCATTTAAAGGTCAATCAAGGTCAAAGTCCATAAAATAAGCCTTAAGCATGTAGCCGTGTCAGTTTAGGGACGGACCATATAGAAAAGTGATGGGCGGGGGGGGGGGGGGGGGGGGGGGGATTTTCAGCTTGCACGAATTTTTTTTTCGCCCATTGCTTGTGCAGGATTTTTTTTGGCAGGTAAAACCCTCTGCACGAATTTTTTTTTCAGACAAATATTGCTTTGTTTGTCATTTACTAAATAAAAAAAGGTGTAATACTTAAAAACCATTTTTGACCATTACGTCCTTCAGTTTAGAACCGGTGCAAAATTAGAGAGGTTTGTATGGGACGGTACCAAACTTTGAAGGTCTATATCTTTTCTATTCATGCCAACAAGTTGAAATTTTGTGGTTGATTATACAGCAGCAATCTATATCAAAAGATGGAATTTTGAGGCTTGATAAAAATAATTTGTGAGATCACACTTTAAATACCACTCCATTATATTTATGTCAAATACATTATGTCAAATATTTATATTTACATTAATATCCTTGATCGACCTCCTCTCACATTTTTTTCAATCACATTATGATGTTTCTGACCAACTTGTATTATGCACGTAAGTGACTATCTAGTTTTATAATAGTCTGGTTCCCATATTCTTGGATGACATTACTGATAGTAATGCAATATACAATGTATGTTGCAGGTACACTGGCTGGCAATGAAAACCAGACTTTGTGCTATTATTTTTTTTTTAAAGTAGCAGTATTGCTGTTGATGTTGTTGATCAGTTCATGTTGGTAACAGTTAAAGTTTTAACAATTACTATAGCTTTGTATCAATGAACTTTTTCGTTGTGTTATAGAATTTTTCATCAAGGGGACCCCTCTAATTTTATTGTGGGCAAAAATAATTTTTTAAATGTTTAATATGTTAAAAAGTTATTTAATATTGAAACTGTTTATGGATAATTACATGTATTAATCATATTTATTATAGATAGATAGTTTATTGAAGTTAAAACTTACAGCCCCAGAGCCAGCTGAATTTAATATGCCAACTTTCACAAAATATTTTAAAAAATAATCGAAAAATGTTTATACTACAATTATAAGAATACCTAAAATACTATGGATGGACTATAATACAGCTAAAAAAAATCTATCATTTGTAACAATTATGTGGAATAAAACTTTTTTTGAATCTACTGGTTTTGCATGTTGGCAACTGAAATTTGCGCTTTCCGGCTATTGAATTGAAAATATAAATTCATTATATCACCTTATAGTTGTCATTTCATGCAGTGTGAGGTAAACACTTCAATGAACACTATCAAATGTCTTTATTTATAAATAATAGTATAGGAAGGCCCCAAGAATGTTTTGAATTTTTGAAACGCCAAGAGCGCTATTTTCAATAGGCACTTTTGCAGCTTTTATATATTAAATAACAACCACAATAGGACTTCTTCTTCTGCATGAATTTTTTTTCTTTGCTTTGTTCTGCTGATAAAGCATAAAATGTGTAGCATATGAGCAAATATTATTTGACAAACGATTTGAGTGCATTTTCTGGTGAACAGATGTACTGGCAGGAACGCTGGCGATAAGTTTAAAGCTATCCGCCAAACTCAGTCGAGCGTAACAACGGGGAGAATACCGTCAACTCGTCATGATCAGGTGGCTTCTCGGCTAGCTTATCGCTTTCTTGCACGAACAAGTATAATTTCTCTCAGCCACAAGTAAACAAATTGATATGATATGAGTCGTCGTGCGATTCCGCTTCGCTTTAGACTGTTGAAATGATTTGTATTAGCAGATAAATTCTGAAATTTTGATCGCTTACCCTTTAGCCGTAATTGAGTCTTTAATTCAAGTGAATCGATGGAATATTATTCAAGTTATGAATTCTCAAAGGTAAGCATGAAGAATTATAATTTCTCTCAGCCACAATACAAACAAACAAACAAACAATACTTTATTTTCACATTTCCATGACATTTTTGTTACAAGAAAATATATATCTAGCTAAACTAAAATTACTAAAACAGTAGGACGAATAACTAAATATAAATAACATTTGAGGAAATGCCTAGCGTCTAAGTTAACCATGCAGTTTTCTAGTTAGACACTAGTCTTGTATAGTATCAATTCACATGTAGACATCAAGTAAACAAATTGATATGATGTGAGTCGTCGTGCGATTTCGCTTCGCTTTAGACTACTGAAATAATTTGTAGTCAAAGGCAGATAAATTCAGTCATGATAGCCTACTTTTAAGCTATAATTTAGTTTTTAATTGAAGTGAATAGATGGAATAATTTATATAGATAGGCTTAGCCTAACAGCGTCGCTCTGTGAACAGGCTTAACTAAGATGAAAGGTCGGAAGCACTAGAATTAAGATTGAGGAAAGCTATTTTTAAATTTTAGCAATTCTCTAAAACAGTAAGCTTATCACGCGACCGTCTGCACAGTACATTCAGACCGTACAAAAGTTCACAAAAACAACTATATTTCTGTCTAGAATAACTAGTACGACTATTTTGTGAATAAAATACACTTGTTGCTTGTCAGAAATTGCTTGAGAAACTAATTTGAAAATCAAAATTGCAAAAATACACAAACATATTTGCATAAGGCGATGCGAGTGAAGATAGAACTGTACTATAAAATTAAATCAAAGTCTTGTTTTGTTTACATAAAATCGCTTTTCAACAAGAGCATATAAAAATGGACGACACAATCTTCTTTCGAAAAAAAGTTATTCAAATATCCATTAATTTATGTTTAAAAGCACTAGAATTAAGATTGACGAGGGCTATTTTTCAATTTTAGCAATTCTCAAAAACAGTATTACGGGACTGTCTGCACAGTACATTAAGACGGTACAAAAGTTCACAAAAACAACTTTTTCTCCGTCCAGAATAACTAGTAGGACTACTTTCCGAATAAAATACACTTGTTGCTTGTCAAAAATTGCCCGAGAAACTGATTTGAAAATCAAAATTGCAAAAAGTACACAAATAATTTTGCATAAGGCGACGCGAGTGAAGATAGAACGGTACCATAAAATCAAAGTCTTGTTTTGTTTACATAAATTGGTTTTCATCCAATGTAATGAATGAACAAGCACATAAAAATGGACAACACAATCTTCTTTCGAAAAAATTTGTTCAAATCTCCATTAGTTTATGTTTAGAAGCAAAGCGTACCATTTATAGGTCATCGAGGCAGAGCTGATTGTCTTCGATGAAAGAAATCATGAATTGACAACTGAATTTAAGCACGTTTTAAAAAACCTAATTATTCAAAATTGAAACCTTTTTAAATGCAAGGCAAAATTGCACAATATAGAACAGTAAAGTAATGATACTAGCTTCAAAAATTACGCAGAATTAGGCAGCCTGAAATGCGGTCTTGACCACTGTTTGAGAAATGTGAAACCTGTCTTGAATAGCAAACCGCGGATAAATACCGGGAAAAACAACTTTGCAAATGGTTTTCTCGGCTAAACTCAACGGTTAACCACTAACTCAACAAGAGTGTTGAGCGTACAGCTGACGTGACATTCGGCTGTGTAGCCGCGCGAAAAACGTTCGTACGGACAGACAGACATGACAGACGCCGCCCGCGAAACATTCCGCTGGCCATGACCATGAAAAATGACGGCATGGGTTCTATGAGTATGGCGCTCCGCGCAGGCCTTCGACCCGCAGAGCTCCGCTATTACTCGAGTTATGACTGAGCATATAAAGAATTAAAGGAGAATTATCAGAGCCACTTTCGATTTCGTCAGTTCGCCGTCAACTCGTCAGTTAGCGCCTCAGCTAGCTTCAACGCTTTCTTGATAGGCTCAACAGGTTAAAATTAAATTCTTGTGGCAGATAAATTATGAAATCTTGAGGCCCTGTTAGGGTTTTATGATTATGGATTATTAGGGGTTTTTAGAGAAGGGATACGGATTATTGGCCACTAAATTATTATTTTAAGGATTACGGATTATTTGCGTCCTCATTTTAAAATTACGGATTATTATCGGTCATTGTCACATAGATTGCTTTTACATAAAAAAGGATAAAAGGTCATCAAGAGAGGTAAAAGTCATACAGAGAACGACAAATATTTATCTCCAGTGGCCCCTCCGGTGCTCCTAGTCAAAATTCCGAGTAGTCGCCAGTCGCTAAGTCTTCTGGGTAATATATTCAAGATGGCGGGTAGTTGAGAACTCACTGTAGGTGATCAAAGGTCAACAAAAGACTCGATTAAAAAGATGGCATCTTTCACATCACTGTTGCACCCGCTAAATGAGCCACTCCTTCTCGAAGTTACTGGGGCAATTTATAAGCTTGAAAATCATGCCGAGCAAAATGGTTTAACCGTTCTCAACAAAATGCGTTACTACTGAATGGTAGCAACTAGCAAATACAAACCCAGCAACTGATAAGGTTCGAGAGGAGAACCGAAACCATGGTCTTGCCTGAATGCAATAGTGGCATAAACGAAGCAGTTGCTGGACTGTTAAAATTGCCAAAGGAGGTTTTAGTATAAACAGCGAGCTCCACGCAGCTATAATGCGTAGCGAATAGAAGCTAAAATTACAGCCTTTACTGAGACAAACTTCAACTCTCTACAAGTTGAATAGCTTATCAAGCTACAACTCTCTCTGCTATAAAGCTTGGATCCTGAAAATTAAAATCCTGCAAAGACAAAACTAAAATAGCTGGGCCCAGCGTGACATTAATAGCAGGAAAGACATTCACGGCCAACAGATTATTCAGATCCTGTCATGTCCGGTATTTCAAAGAGAATAGTTACATGTAGTTAGAGAAATTCAAACCTTTCCCACATAAAAATCTACACGCCAATATTAATGGAGAAAACAACACACCAACTGCCAGGCAAAAAAGGACGCTAAAATGAGGTCAAAATCTACAAACGCAACACCATGGGAAACCACAACCGACAGACTTGACCTCTAGTTTGTTGCATGCACGTAGCCTTTGAAGGGTTTTAAAACTCTAAACTAAAATCCTCGTTAACAAACGGTTAAATGTAGAATACCCGTTCAAAACATATAGAAGGAGCAAATGGCATTAAAAACGGCATGAGGCAAAAGTCGTGCAGGCCTGCCAACCCCATTTTACACTCAAATGGTCATAATTACACCTGTTCAAAGGTCACCGCAGCTTACATTTAAGTTACACCGCCCCTATGTTTCATTAGGGTTGTAAAAATGCACCCTTGATCATGACATGCCTGATATACAGTACGTAAGTCAATTCACGTGACGCAAAAGGGTAATCAGGGGTTCCTATAAATAGATTGTTTTAGAATTTTATTTTAGGGATATTTTTTTTTACAAAATTGGGATACGGATTATTTCCAAAATTTACCCAGCATTATGGATTATTCAGATCCCCCCCCCCCCCCCCCCCCCAACAGGGCCTCAATCTTGATCGCTTACTCTTTAAAGTGGTACTATGATCAAAATTTTGCACCTCCCTTTCTCTTCAGTTTTGGAAAGAAGAAGTGCTGAATACTTACCATGCCACATTTTAAGTTCAAATTCCAACGGGAAGGGCAGTTATTTTAAACGTAAAGTTCAGCTTCGGCTTGCCGCCATTACTCGATTTAAAAATGGCCGAGAACGACATAGAGAGCTGGATCTAGTTGAGTCGAGAGGAAGATGACGTCATATTCGCAAACCAACAATGGCCGCTTCGTTGTGTGGAAAGGCTGATCTCGCATAAACAAGACCTTTATTTTAATCTTGGTGGTTCTAGGGCCTGCTTTATGCCGAAGATGTTTATGTGAACGTTCGTGCCTCCTGGTAATTTTGTACAACACGGGCGCCGAAACATTCTCAAAAGGCAGAATTTCTTTACTCAAATCATCTACCAGCCAGTTCTGTGAGAGTTCAACGCGCCGAACCGCTCAAGATGGATACTTTCTTTTGACAATATCAGGGGAAACTCAACCGCTAGGAAACGCTTTGTAATAGTTTACGACTGCTACTACCGCGGATTTACTTTCCAAGGGAATTTGAGAGACTGAGTGAAACGCGTGAACCAGGAAGATTCGAAACTGTTGATTGTTTGCATGCAAGAATATTGTGAAACAACATTAATGTACCGGTTGTTTCTGAATATTCTCCTTATTTGTAGCACATTTTTAAACACGCTCGCATGAGACACTGTATTTGTGATTACAGCGGGGAACTGAAAATATTCGTTTTGTTATCCAATTTATTATCTGTGTTCTTAGTTTTCTATTTTAAAATTACATCAAATTGTTGCTCATTGGCACATGTTAACTATTGTATTTATGTTGGTCCTGCAATATTTTCAGATTAAAAATTTAATAAAGCACGGTGCAGTGGGACTGCATCCTTGATGCATCTTGTACTGTTTGTTTTTACATTTTAAAGGGGAAATGTCGAGGGGATTTTGCTTTCTTGTGCAAAACTACTAATTATTTAACTAACTATACCTTTGGTTCTTTGATAGAAGTGATTCCTTCAACAGAGAACAAGTAATAGAAATTAAGTAATATTTCCAATACACAAAGGAAGAACCATTTTTATTTCAAGTTGCAATCCAGTCCATCTGCAGTCAAAGACGCGTAGTTATAGTTTCATTGTCAACAAAACTGAAGCATTATTTTTTTTTCCTTTACAAATGTTTTTTTTTTTTGGCTTTTCAAAGTGATACTAGAAAAGGTAGCATTGCCCTAGGTATGAAACATTTCTGTGTACAATCTGTGTGCAATCTGCGTTACAATTCTGTGTTAAATTTGTACCACATACCACAATAGTCATATATATGTTTGGATTTAACATTGAAATCTACCCAAAATGAAACTGTGAGGCAATATCCCCCAAGGTGGTCTCTTCCAAGCACTCAGAGTGTGTGATGTATCGAGCAATGTTGGATCCCAGCCACTTTCTTTGTGTGTATTTGCAATACCTCTTTTCATTGACTTTCTTGTTAAATGGAGAATCGGACCCTGTAAACAACTAAGGATAGAAATGTGAACATGTCAGATAACTAACGAGCTGCCAAGCCATCATGCTTTCTAAAAGGTACAGTTGAATGCTTTTAGATCTCTTTTCTAACAACACTGTTGGAAGGGCAATTTTAAAGAAAATCATATTGGATGTAATTCAATTGGGAGAGAGGAAACTGTCTGCAATAATAATAATTGTTTTATTATGCATATTCCTGAGCTGCACTTGTAAAGACAAGAGCGCGCACAAAAAAGTGATCAATGCACAGCAGACAAACTGTTGTCTGTAGGTATGACGTAATCTTGCTTTAATATACAGTACATTGTGTATGGAGCTCTGCTTTACAGACACTGCTTAATACTGACAATAATATTGATTATTATACATTGGTGTCACTAGCTCGATTTTGATTGGCTATAAGCACGCAGCTAATTATTGCGTAGTTTGTGTTATCCGCCTCAGCCTTCGGCTTCGGCAGATAACACAAACTTTGGCCTTGATAATTATCATGATCGCTATTCAAACTGGCCAATATGTTTCACGGAAGCGGATTAAGCGCTGGAATGTGACAGAAAGGAAGGGACTCACACCAGTTAATATATTCAAGACTATAAACGTAAACATTCCCTTATTGTGGGCCTCTTTTGCCGTAAAACCCACGGCCACCCGTTTCGAAGCGCGTTCCACTGCTCGGTTATGGCTCAAGTTCCCGTTCTTCAGAGCTACAGCCACCGGCTTAACCGCCCCAACAACCTCAACAAGTGGCCCTTCAGCTACGGCAACAAGCTCCACACGTTCAGCCTCAAGCTACCAACGTAGGGGCAAATATATTTTCCGCCATTCAGTTGGCGTCAAATCGACTGGTTTTTCGTGTTTGTAGGGTAGGTGTTGCTGAGTGCATTTTGAAATTATTTAGTCAAGTTTGGGCCTCTTCCGTCGTGCACGAATACTGAACTAGATTCAGGTGTCAATTAGGTGTTCGATAGGTTCGTTTGGTCATAGCGGAACTTTGGGCCTCTCGGGTCCGGCACGAATACTAAACTAGGTTCAGGTGTCAATTAGGTGTGTTTGGCCACGGCTGAACTTTGTGTTCAGTGGAAATTGATTTACTTTGGACCTCTCGGGTCGGGCACGAATACTGAACTAGGTTCAGGTGCCAATAAGGTGTGTTTGGCCATAGCTGAACTTTGTGTTCGGTGGAAATTCATTTACTTTGGACCTTTCAGGTCGGGCACGAATACTGAACTAGGTTCAGGTGCCAATAGGTGTGTTTGGCCATAGCTGAACTTTGTGTTCAGTGGAAATTCATTTAGTTTGGACCTTTCGGGTCGGGCACGAATACTGAACTAGGTTCAGGTGCCAATAGGTGTGTTTGGACATAGCTGAACTTTGTGTTCAGTGGAAATTCATTTAGTTTGGACCTCTCGGGACGGGCACGAATACTGAACTAGGTTCAGGTGCCAATAAGGTGTGTTTGGCCATAGCTGAACTTTGCGTTCAGTGGAAATTCATTTACTTTGGGCCTCTCGGGTCGGGCACGAATACCGAACTAGGTTCAGGTGCCAATAAGGTGTGTTTGGCCATAGCTGAACCTTGTGTTCGGTGGCAATTCATTTCCTTTGGACCTCTCAGGTCGGGCACGAATACTGAACTGGGTTCTGGTACCAATAAGTGGCCATACAGTGTAGCTGAACTTTCCGTTCAGTGGAAATTCATTTACTTTGGACCTCTCGGGCCGGGCACGAATACTGAACTAGGTTCAGGTGCCAATATGGTGTGTTTAGCCATAGCTGACCTCTGTGTTCGATGGAATTTATTTACTTTGCCAGGCATGAATACTGAACTGGGTTTAGGTGTCAACAAGGTGTGTTGGCCATAGCTGAACTCTGTGTTCGGTAGAGTCTTATTTACGTTTGGGACTATCTGGCCGGGCACAAACTCTGAACTAGGTTCAGGTGTCAATAAGGTGTGTTTCATAATAACTGACCTCTGCGCATGTGTTCAGTGGAAGTTATTTCACTTTCGACTTCTTTGGCTGGACACGCATACTGAACTAGGTTCAGGTGTCAATAAGGTGTGTTTGGCAATGGCAAAACTTGGTGTTCGGTGGAAATTTGTTTATGTTTGGGCCTCCCTGACTGGGCACTGAGTTTGGTTCAGGTGCCAATTAAGTGTGTTTGGCAATATCTCAACTTGGCATTCGGTGGAAATTTATCTACGTTTGACCCCCCATCCCGTCTTCCCGGCCGTGACACGAATACTGAACTAGGTTCAGGTGTCAGTTAGGTGTCTTTGGCAATAGTTCAACTCTGTGTTCGGTGGAAATTTATTAGGGTGTGGGCCTCTCTAGTTGGGCACGAATACTGATCTAGGTTCAGGTGTCAAGTAGGTGTGCTTGACAATTCCTGAGCTCAGTGTTCCTTGGGAATATATTTAAACTTGGGCCTCTCTGGCCGGGCAGAAATACTAATTCAGGCCCATGTATTAATTAGGTGTGTTTGGTGATAGTTTGAACTCAGCGTTTAGTGGAAACTTGTTTACCCCTGCGCCTCTCTGGCCGGGGATGAATTCTGGCTTACGTTCAGGCGTTAATTTGGTGTGTTTGGCGGTGGCTGAACTCAGTCTTTATTCCCTATTGAATTCATTTGTTTTCTCTTTTCGTTCTTTATGGACCACACGCCCCTGGTGGCTTCCCACCTTCCCCACCAGTGAGTTTAATTGTCCCGGGGCTATCTAAAGCTCTTAGTGCCCGACTCTTGCAGTTGTTGCCGGGACTCTTGCTCTCTACTGTTCCCCGGGGGGAATCCCAGCTCTCGCCCGTCTTCTCTTCGGTGTCTTTTAGCCGCCATCCAAGCCTCAATGGGAGATTGTACCCAACTTAACCCCAATGGAAGCAGTCGCATCTTTTCACGAACGGGTAATCTAATCGACAACCCTCCTGGGGACCTGTGATGTGGCATCAGTCCCGGAAAGTTAACATGTTGGTGTGAGAGAACTGCTTTGTGCTGCATCAGGCACGACTCCCCCCCACCCTCCCCCCCTCCCCCCCCCCCCTCCCCCCCCCCCCCCCCCATGGGTACATCACCCAAAGGGGACCACATGGAACAGCTAGGAATGCAATGTTAGCGTTGGGATGCAACGTTAGGTTTGGGAGTAAGGTTTGGGAGTAAGGTTTGGGAGCAAGGTTTGGGGAAGGATAGTGAGATATGGGAAAATGGGTCGCTTTCCGACGAACTGGAAAGTACATTTTACAGCGAAGACGTCTCCAAATCCTTTTCCTTCAGTGACTTCTTTCGCTGTTGTCCAAGAAATGACCACGATCTTCGTTGCGAATATGACGTCACGAGATAACTCACACGTGAGACCGCTTTCTAGAATAATCACGGGCTTGACTTTTTAAACTGAGTTTTTGGTGGTTTTGGATGGGCTGTTTTCGGCCAGCAATTTCTAGCTTCAGTGAGCTTATATCGTTCTAAATTATATATAGATTACTTCATGGCCAGTGCGCGCGTACGGCGTTTACGCACGAGTTGGTGATGTATCAGAAATCGAACGAGTGAGCGCAGCGAACGAGTGAGATTTCTGATACAAACCAACGAGTGCGTAAATGCCGTACAAAGCACTGCCCATGCTGTAATTTGTTTATTTTATACATACTGAGATTTTATGCCAAGGTATGTTTTATTCATTTTTGTCTCGAAAATAAACAGCTCTGGAATAAATTAATCACTTTGACCAGCAGTCTCAAACAATCAAGTGATGAGAATACAATAATAATTAAAAATTGTACAGAATCGATCGGAAATCATAAAGAATGTTCACCTCCTCGTCGCTTAAAGCTTCGGCTGCATTTGGTTTGTTTCCTCTGCCTTCTTTTTTCAGTTGTTTGCTTCGAGCTTCCAGACATTTTCTTGCTTTTTCAAACGCTTTGTCTTCAATAATGCTCACAGGGTATTTACTTTCTTTCAAATGCCGGTTGAAACTCGAAATCAATCCTCGAATGCTTGAAGGCTCGTAGTCTTCGCCATCTTTCCTTTTAACACTTAAAATAGATTCGCATACATACTTGTTGAGTTCTTCTGGTTGCATTCCTTGTTGTTGTTGTTTCGCTCTTCTCTTTTAGGAATACGGTTAGTAGATTAACATCTCTTCGCGTTTTCGCTCGAGTGTTTTGTTTTCCTGCTCATGAATGTATTCTTCAATTGGTTTGTCCAAGGACATAAATCCGGAACTTTCAGTCATCTCTTGAGTTTTGAATAAAGAATTAAAAGTTCAAGCAAATATTTTTGTGAATGAAAACGCTAGCGCCAGCGACAGTACAAGCGCCTTTGAAAATATTGATATGTTTTGACAGGTGCTTTGTGATTGGACGAAACGCTTTTCTCATGTGTGAGAAAGTCGTTTCGCCATTCTGATTGGCTGCGAAAATTCCCGAACGGGGTTTTCACGCGCGAAATTCTATCAAAAAATCTCAGTATGTATAAAATAAAGCGATTTATGTTATTATGAACTCATTGGATAAACTTAAGTAAAAAAAAAAAGTCGAAAAGAAAGACAAAAATTTTCGTCGTAGTACCACTTTAACCGTAATTTATAGCTGAGCTCTGTGGGCCGAAGGCCCGCGCGGAGCCCCATACTCATAGAACCTGGAACTTATGCCCGTCATTTTTCATGGTCAAGGCTAGCGGAATGTTTCGCGGGCGCGTGCGTGTGCGGTTCGCGGTCCGCGTTTGGCACGGCTAGCTCGCGGGCGCGTATGACGTCCCAAAACATGCGCGTATGACGCCACACACCATCCGAGATGTTTGTTTTCAATACGGATTACAACCACAGAAGCGGAGATTTATTAAAGAATTTCCAAGCACGCGAAGGACTTAATGGTAAAACAGGTTACATTTTTTTATGGGAATTTATCTTGTTATCAATCCGTGATTGACTTTTTCTCTGTGCTCTTGTGTAGTTTTGGAGAATTGTTTTCAAAACATGCTTAAATTCAGTTCTGTCGATTTCTTGAATTTCACCCAAGGCAGCTCGGCGAACTCGATGCGCTATAAATGGTACGCGTTTTGCTTTTAAACATAAACTAATGGAGATTTGAATAAAATATTTCGGAAGAAGATTGTGTCGTCCACTTTTATGTGTTTGTTCATTCATTACGTACATAGATTGAAAAGCGATTTTATAGTTCTCTTTACACTCACGTCGCCTTATGCAAATAAGCTTATGTTTGTGTATTTTTTGCGATTTTGATTTCCAAATCAGTTTCTCGGGCAATTTGACAAGCAACAACTGTATTTTATTCGGAAAGTAGTCGTACTAGTTATTGTACACGGAGAAAAAGCTGTTTTTGTGAACTTTTGTACGGTGTAAATGTACTGTGCAGACGGTCGCGTAATACTGTTTGTGACGTTTTTGAGAAATGCTAAAATTGAAAAATAGCCCGGTCGTCAATCTTAATTCTTGTGCTTCCGACCTTTCACCTTAGTTAAGGTGATGAATGAATTCACGTTTTTGGCGTTAGATTTCATGTGTAGTGTCACGTGACTTTTGAGTAACAACAGAGTAGATATAGTTGTAGCATTTTCGTAAAGTAACTAAAGGTCAGTCCTATTATTTATTTAAAGTACAAACCGTTCTCCAATGATAACATTTGCCGCTAAAAGCGTTAGGAATTTTCAGTGACGCAAGGTGAAGAATTTTAATTAAATGAGAAATAGAACGTGATCTTTATGTCAACAACGACTTTCATAACATCAATTCCCAATCATAACATTTCTTAACCCATTGACTCCTGAGAATTGTTACGTTTTTGAGTGATTTTCTGCATATAAACGAGCCATAGGATTTGGGGTTTACCATCGAAAGTTCTGCTGTTCTCAAACACTGAAGGCCCGAGTTTACTAGAAACGTCATTCTGTAAACCTACTAATAATAATCAACCCCATGGTTCTTTTCGATGTGACAAAAACTGTCTAACATGCAATTATATAACTGACGGTCACTTCTAATGTAGGACTAGGAATGAATTTTGCTGTGAATGTTGACTTTTGGGTTTGCAGCGATGATTTCAATAAAAAACTGAAGGCAAAAACGTGATTTTTGTTGCTTTTCTATGACGTTAAAAACGGTCATTTTTGTTCTTGTCCAAATTCAAACGCTGATATTCTGCAAAAATGGCTGACTTTTTTGTGTTTATTGGGTATCTCAATTTGAGGGACTTTCTAGTCAATTCTCACAACTGCTAGTTAAGGCAATGTTCGCACGATTGAGAAAATTGCAATTTTTTAAAGCAGTGGAGTCTTGTAAGGGCGGTTTGGGGCGGTTCAGGTGTCAATGGGTTAAATACCATTTAATTTTGTGACTGTTAAATTGCGACATGTTTGTTATTCTAGCTCACGAAACTAATCTATTTTAGAAATTCTCTTTTATGTTATGAACTTTCGACATTTTAATCCACACATCTCAATTACAAATGTGACAGACAAGTTTTTCGGTTCGATCGGGCTTCAGGATCTTGTAAGTGCCCCAAAAGAGAAAATTCTGTTTCAATTAGTGTTTTGGGATAAGAGTTTCAAAGGTTAAGAGTTTACCATTGTTAATGCTTTGTTTGTATGTGATGCCAAACTCGAAATGATTATAGAACACCAAGATGAAGATATGAAGTGACGTTTCGAAGAGAAATTCAACCATAATCAGTTTTTAGCGACACAAGTTGGAGAACTTCAATTTATGAATATAACATCCAAGATTTCAAACGCTCAACAAAGATCCTCAAAGATAGCCAGGAAATTGTTCTCAAGTGTTTGTGCTTAGGGCCGAGTGGCACTGGCAAAAAAAGTTGTTTATTTTACAAAAAAATCTGTCATCATATAGGGTTTGCGAGTGCGATCCCTCTGTCAAAAAATATTAAAAATGAGCGGAATGCACCAAATGTTCAAAGATACCGACACTTGAAATTGGTGAACTCTAGACCTAGCCAAAATGTCACAATTCGTCTAAAAAGCTATTTTAATAATAAAATATGTCAAAAATATGTCAATCATGACGTAAATAGAAACCGAAAACGCGGTAAAATTAATTTTCTCACGACTTTGGCGCCTTTCTCTCGAGATGGATCCAATGTGGCATACTCAAGCCCCAGCGGTTTCCATTTGGGCAAAATCTAAATCTAAATCCAGGAGCTGCTATCAGACGACCAGAAGTTAACCGGAAAGGATGTAGCACATTGAGAAGTGCATCAAAGGTATCCCTCGTCATTCGAAGCTGACTTTTGAAGTACTGAGAAGGAATTCCTCGATTCCTAAAGTGTATCTCAAACCATGAGACATTTGGCCTTGGCAAACGCCAGCGATACAGGTTGTGTCGTCTTCGCCGTCTTCGTTGCCTGACTTGACGCTCATAATCAAACAGTGCCAGTTGAATATTCAGGTTATGAAGACTGTAGATACAGTGCTTATTAAATATACTTGCCATTCTTGTTAACAGGCATAAAATTCCGAGAAAAACGAAAGCTGTTTGTTGCGGTTCCATATTTTCGTAAATAGCGTGATTTCATGACTCATTTTGGCGGGAGATGGAATTTTATCTTCTTCTGTTGAAACATTGGTTGACATGACTAGTTGACTGTGCGTAACAAAACATTTTTTTGCCGGAAACAGAAATTTGACTGAAATACAATCTCACCAAAACCAATTTTATCCTCTAGTGAGACCCGACCCTTAGATAGGTTTGACCTTTAGTCAGCAGATGAAATTTCTGGCTTAACTGGAGAAATTAGGTTGCATGGCCACAGTATCACTGAGGTTTAAAAAAAATAGGGTTTTGGGATTTAAACTCGCACAACTGACAAAAAATCACTGTAAATTAGCTACTTTACCGATTTTAATTCACAGCGTTAAGTGAAACGCGAGTTATTATTTAAAAGCGGTTGCGCTACCCGTTCTCTGGAACTTAAACACAGGGAAAAAACCCATCAAAGTGGTCCTCAACTTGGTGGATGATAATTTAAGGATCATGTCAGGGGCACCGAACGAAACTGTTCCTCGCTTTATCTAATCCCCAGCAGAATTCTTGCTGGCTGGCAAAATATTATCTACACATTTTTTTTAATTACCATTTTTGCGCTGGTTGACTTGAGAAAGGAGTCGCAAGATCATACTGTGCTGGCTAACTTGAGCAGATCAAAAAGAGACTGGACCGAAGAAAATCTGAGGACACTTTGGAGCTTAAAAGAGTTCAGCTTCGTAGTAACAAATTTAAGGAGTACTTAGAGATACCCGAACAGGTTAAGTTCGAGACGGCAGTAAATGTACAAAACAATAAACGAAAAGCTTCAAATAGTTTTCCATTAATGTTTCATTAGTTCCCAAGCCCCTTTTGGTAACTTATTATTAAATTGTTTTTTTTATTTATTCATTTCTTTTAATTGCTGGCTGGGAAACAGACATTTTTTTTATCCAGCTGGCTGGGAAGTTCCCTATGTGTTATGCTGGGAAAAAGGAACAGATATATCATTTCCCAGCAACTTAGAAGAACACCTGGAAATGCTTTTATATCATTTATTTTAATTTATTTGAGTAAAATAATACATTTTACCAAAGATTGTTCGTTGCCCCTGCACACGATTGAATGGTTTTTTTTGGAAGGGGAAATTTCTTGTGTTCTCAGTTAAACTGCACATTATTATAACACAGTATGCCCAAAAGCTTATTTTACTAGAAATACGTTTATCGCAGAACCTCGCGAAGCTGGGGGAGGATGCACTGCAAAATTTTAGTGATGTGGAAGGGAGAGATGGAATTTCTGATTTGACTGGAGAGGTTGGGTTGCATGCCGGCATGCAATGGCTCCGAAATTTAAAGTTGAGACATTTTCGTTCCTAGTCGCTTCCATTTAACTTGTACTTAGTACCCTGTCTTCCTAAAATAAAATAAATGGGAGCTGCTGTACTGGTCAGTTTTGGGTTTAGAGCTGTGGGTGGCTGTAACTGCTATGGGACTGGCTACCAAAAGATCCTCAGGCCCTTTCCACGCATCCCCCGCCCAACCTATCTTCTTTAATTTTTGTCCGAAGGAAAATTGGTCTGAAAGTGGATTTATAGTAGTGTTGTGGACATGGGTCCAGGACAATAAGCAGTGGTGTTCTGTTTATTTTGAGTTGGTGAGAGTTTAGCTAACTCGATCCTGCTGTCTCGATTAAATTCCACTTTTGAAGCTTGTGAGTGCTATCTTCCAAATTAACCTATATAATGGGTATCAAACAATTGCTAACCCAATTCACTATTCGCTTGAATGGTTGAGATCGCAGGAGTTTACTGTTGCCGAAGAGTGACGTTGCACAAAAATAACAACTCAATGGTGGTACAGTTGTAGTAAAAATAATAATTTAATCTTACTCAAAAACAGCAATGAGACTACAGTAACATAGAATAGTAAAACATTCTAACATACCATAGATAATAGTAATTAAATGTAACATTGTCATACATGTAGATTGGTTTTCAAATCAAGTGTCATAAAAGCAAAACCAAAGTTATTACTCTGGCCAATCACAGCATACACAGTCAATCCAATGAACTAATCAGAGCTCGGAGAAATGGCAGGTAGCCAGTGTCAAGCCGGAAAAACGCATGCGAGCAAGTCATGATTGGTCACTGCTCATTCACAAACAATGGTACATCATGTAAATGTTGTATATTTGTGAAATAATTTCCATCTGTGTGATCTGTAGTTTTGATCATACTTGAAAAAGAGGCATGTTGATACCATGGATACATGTTGCACAACTATATATCTGTGCTGGAAAAAGTTTTGGCTTCCATCAGATCAGACCAGTTTTCTTGCACCTTTCCACGTCATTTAACAAAGTTCCATAGTGACCTTAGTGAGAATATCAATAAACATCAATTTACAGTATGTACTAAGAGAATAGTTTCCAATGCTTGGGTAATATATTATATTGAAAAAATATCCTCTTATCATCTGCCTGTCAGTTGTTTAGCTACTTAAAATCTTGTTTTTTGCAAAAGGTAGATTAAAGAATAATTTATAGAGGGTTGTATATAAGCTTAAGCTTACTTGCCTTTAAATGTAGGTTGTTTCAATTGAAGAGCATTGAAGAGCGGATTAAGGTGGCTGAACACAGTTTGCACGCGCTGTTCAATTTCAGCTGCTTACGTGAGTCAGCGCGCGCAGAGTTTTGAGAAAAACAAACGTGTCGCCTATTCAGTGATCATTTTATTTTGCTCAGCGTGGATCGCGAACGTGTTGTTTTTCGTCTTAAAATCAAACAATTTTTTTGTTCGTAAAAATATTTGTTGAATCAATAGATAATTTATAGAACCATTGAAGAAATACACTGCCTTTTTGGTCGTTTTTGTCTTTGGATCAAGAACCCAGTCAAATGTAACGCATGCGCAGTTGACCAAAAAATTGTGACTGGATGTTTTAGCGACTTTCCTCGGAAACGTACTGATTTCTACGGAACCACTCGTTAGAATTTCACGAAATTTGGCACAATAATAGTTTCGAATATGCCGAACTCACCTGCCACCAAAAATTTCAAATCTAACAAAGGAAATTTTTACAAAACGGAAACATTTAAACCACAAATAACGGAAAATCTATCTGTCAAAATTACATGAGACCAGTGTTAACATGTGAATATTTTTACGAGTTTACTGGAGACAAATGATGGACGAAATCTAACGACTAGATTTTCTGAAAATAAACGAAACCAAATATTGCAGGCTGATTTACAATCCACCGTGTTGCCATGGCAACACCCTAAAAGCTCAACAAAAATATCAAAATATATAGCATGTTGCTTACTCGTATGCCTCACCAATTTTGGGTGCCCAGACGTTAGTAGTTTTAAAATGACAATGAATGACGCATAGGTACAGTGAAACTGTGTTCAGCCACCTTAAAGTGCGGTGATTTCAGCTAGATTTCTTAATCGTTTTTCTTCTCCGAGCCTTTCCTGTAAACCGTGTTTGCTTTTCCCTACCGTATGAAAGATATTCGTCACGAGTATTTAGCTGATCGTGTAATTCTTGCCGCCTCTCGTTGCGTCTATAAATAGAATGATTTTGTCTAACACTTCCAGTTGGTGTCGCCTCTCCTGATCGGTTTTATTCACTGAGAATTCTAATGGCAGCATTTTGTCAAAGCGTTTGAACCTACTCAAACAGTGTGCCTAGGCTATTCGAAGTCGTTGTAATCGATGCTCTCGTTGTTTCTTCGTTTGCTCGATCGAGCTGAATTTCAAGTCGCCGTTCTCGCTCCAGCGGAGTTTCAGTGAATAATTGTCTCGGGCATGGATATCCAGTCACTTGTTGAATCCAGCGTTGCCGACGGCCCGAGCGTAGCGAAGCTAATCTCGGGCAAGGATTTCCAGCCACTTGTTGAATCCAGCGTTGTTGTTCCTTCTCATTTGCATCAGAAATTGGTCGTGTTTCACCGAGAGTAAACATTTTTTCACAGACGATCAGTAATGGTAAACCCGTCAGCCCGGCCGACATGAATAAACATGAGAGTGCGCCATTGTCAGCGGTCGCGATTTTTGTTGCCAGGCAAGTGCACGACATCTTCACGCATATATGGTTATAAATATATTTTTCGCTCGAATTCGCGTGGCTTAGTTCCCGATGCACGACAACTTTATTAACCTCGTTACGCTCGGGCCTTCGGCCCTCGCTTCGCGAGGAATGAGGGAAATATAGTGATATATTCTCACCGGGGCTACCAACTAACAATGCCTCAGGATGTAATAAGATATGGGATAGGCCAGCCCTTCGGCTAAAGCTCTCTGGCAACTCACAGGAAGCAGAGTGTGCTTCGAAAAACCAGAGTGGAAACACCTAAATGTGGACTTTCCTCCCATAATCTCAGAAATAGGGTAAGCATGAAGAAAAAGATCATGAAGATCATGTGTCCTCCTCTCATAACTCCGAAAATCCTCCCTCTCTTGTGGTAGACTTGCCGCAGACTCAAACAAAACGGACTTTGAGAAAGTCTATCCTTGTGGTAGTACTGATTTTATGGAAGGGAGCCTTATAATAAGAAACAAGACGGAAAAATAGTAACCACGTTGTATGCCAAATTTGAGCACTAACGGCTACCACCGCTACAGGGGTACAAGGAAGTAAAGAGTAACAGTAACGAATTGTTGAAAACCAACCATAGCAAAAAATACCTAAAGAAAGGTAGCAAACTGAATTTTAAAGCAACCTGGAAAAGGCAACAGCCCTAGTTAGGACAACGTTGTAGAATCTTTTCCCACCCCTCGACGTCGTAAGTCTGTGAATGTCTACCTCCAAAAACAAAAGAAACAACAAAAAAGTTTGGGTTTCCGAGTAAGCCAAGTCCGTAACCAATAACTTGGAAACCTAATGTAATGGGGGCACCGGGGCCGCCGCGCTTTGGGGTTAACCCTACAGAATACCAGCAAGCAGACAAAACGTAGGCGCACAACCTAATTCCGAGCACTGAGGAAAAGAACATAGAAAGAAACACCGCTAAGAGATGGGTGTAACCCCAAAGCGAAGCAACCCCCGAAATACCCCGTCCAGGGACAGAGCAATGAAGGAAATAAGACAATCCCTTCGAGGAAGCTTCGAAAAAAAGGTCACCCACGGGAAACAGACGGAATACAAACTATTAGACGGACACTTAAAGATAATAAATAAAGAGCTAGAAAACAGTCTAGAATTGATGTCCACTAAGGTCGGGGCCCTGGAAGTGCTCTCCCTACGATAAATGAAAGCTTTTGCCCGCGAGGATTTAAGTCGCTCTTAACATGATACATTTAGCGAGAAAACCTCGCTTAAGACATGAATTACAGGGCACAAAAACTAGAGAACGAAACAAGCTGGCTGCTGCAGATGGGCCTAGGTTAAAGTATAATGAATAACACTGACTAAATGCGTAAAAATATTTGCCTGCTGCATAAACCATCCGTTGCCAGCAAATTTCGTAAACCGCGGATTCGTAACCAACAAAGGTACAGTCATACCTTTTACACATATAAATGGAAAATTCCATATAGCAGCGCAAAACACACGCGCTTGCGGAAATTCCAATTGACAGCTAAAACAAAGTAACCGTGAAAATTACAAAGGGCGCGCAAATAAAAATTTCCTTGCCAAATTATTATTATTATTATTATTATTATTATTATTTTTTTTTTTTTAAGTATTCAAAATTTTATTTGTACTGACAGGCAATTGCCTCCGTTGATTTCATGCTAGCTACGGCCCTGGAATATGGTTGTGGCATTATGATTTGTTTTACATGGTCTGGAAATCAGATACATTTTCCTTTCATTCATTTTATAAACAAAACTAATTGGACTATGAATAGGCTCTTTCTTCACTCAGGGATAGTTAGCAAAAAGATGCTAGCATTTTCTCATTGCAGACAACTATGACATGTTACGAGGTTTAATACTTGATTTGTTTACTACTGTCTTCTTAACCTTTAATCATGCCAAAGTTTAGCAGAATTATTTTTTTAAAAATCTTTTTTATCATTCAAATTTTTTTATTTATTTTTTTTTTTTTAATAATTACAACTTTATTACTTCAATCACAGAAAATTACAGTGAATAGAAGGATACATACACACATACAAACACAAAAAAAGTAAAAGATAGAAGATTACATGAAAGTTGGTGCAAGCACATATTACATAATGATGATAATAATGGGCCGGGGTATACCCAAGAAGCATTGGCATTTGATTACACTGACTACAAACATTAGTTAATAAATAAGACGATGGTATTGATCTGCAGAGATAGAAGCATCTTCTCCTTCTAGGAGATCATTTTCAGTTGAACTCAATACGAAGTTTGCGCTGTAACTTTCTAATGAACTCATCGAAGTCGCACTCGTTTTTATTCAGCTTCTGACAATACAAAAAATATTTGGCGAAGAGAAGGCAATAATTGAGTTTGGATAGTTTTGGATCATTGTTACTGTATTCCATTATTCCAAACAGTTTTTCGAACAGAGTAGGTGAAAAATGAGAATTATTTGTTTTGTTAAACCATATTACCACCTTTTTCAAAAAAGACTGAGAAAGTTGGCATTCTACATAGGAGTGTAATATCGAGTCCGGCTCATCGCAGTAAAGACATTTACTGTTTGTTTCGATACCATAGGTGTGTAACTCCTTTCTGGTGACTATTATCCTATGTAATAATTTGAAATTGAATTCTCTTAGTTTATTCTCTTTACAAGTTCGGCTTATCTGGGTAAAAGCTTGTTTCCAATTAAAGTTATTTAGATTGAGGTCCTTTTGCCATTTCTTTGGACCCGTAGGTTCGATTTTACCTGCATTTATGAACAACCAATAGTAGTCCTTGCAGTTCATTTTTGCAAGGTCTATAGTATTAGAAGGAGAAAGCTGATGGATAGTGCTATTCAGGATAATACGTTTGTCAATCAGAGGTAGATTTCTCGCTTTCTCGAGTAAGTATTTGGGAATCGCTGAACGAACTTGTAAGTAATTCAAGAAGTTACATTTAACGCCATATTTTTTTTGGAATTCATGGAAGGATAACAGTTTTCCTCTATGGTCTAAGATGTCCTGTATTGAAACAATTCCCTTTTCTAACCATTTAGAGTAAAATATTGGGTTTCCATCAATTAGAATGTGCTTGTTGTTAAACAAAAACACATCTGACTCGTCGTGTAGTCCGTACAATGTCCTTACTTCAAGAAAATTCGCCAATATTTGTCTGTAGAAATGTGGAACATCTGATTCTTCTAAAAATTTCTTGTCATAATTGCAGCGAAGTAGGAAGTTAAGACCACCATATTTTCCAAAGAAATAGTTTGGAATTGATTTCCAAGTTTCTGAAAAATATGGGTCTGTGACCACAAATCTAGAGATCCATGCTAAGAGTAATGATTTGAATAAAACTTCAACATTGGGAGCACGCAAGCCACCATTGCTATAATCTTGGTACATGACATCTCTTTTAATTTTATCCTGTTTTTTATTCCAAATAAAATTGAAAACAGAGTTTTTAATTATAGGAATATAGGTATTAGGAATGACCAGCATCGAAGCGGAGTATACCAGGTGTGCAATGCCCAAACATTTCACAATGAGACACTTTCCAAGCAGAGAAAGATTGCGTGCCCGCCAAATATCAAGTTTTGTAGTCATATTATCTATTTTCATTTCTACGTTTTTCTTGTTATTTTCTTTCATATTATAAGAAATAAACGTTCCTAGTGCTCTCACAGGTTCTTTGGTCCACTTTAAGCCAAAATTATGTAGTGAAAGGGTCTAATCCACAGCGCAAACATATGTGCTAGTGACAAATTCCATGACCAGCGCAAACAAATCTGTTAGCGAAAAAGTCCCTTTAACAAAGCAGACACACTAGTTCGCGAGAGTTCAATAGACCCGCGATACAAATTTGCTAATGAAAAAATCCGTTAAACAGCGCAAACATATTCGCTCGTGGAAATTCCAATAAGCAAGGAAAGCATATATGTTCGTGAAAATTCCCTTGACCAGCGCAAACAAATTTTCCTAGTGAAAAAGTCCATTAAACGGTGTAGAACATATTCGCCAAGGAAAAACTTTATATGACAGCGTAAACACATTCGGTCGTGAGAAAAGGTTTATTTACCAGCGCAAACAATGTTGCCAGAGAAAAAGTCCACAAAACAGCGTAAACACATACGCTCGCGAAAATTCCATAAAACAAGGCAAACACATGCGCTCGTGAAAACTACATACGACAGCGGAAACACATGCGCTTTAAAATTTTCGTTAAACAGCGCAAACATATTCGCTCATGAAAAGTATCATATAACAGCGCGAACGTATTCGCTGGTGAAAATTCCGTTAAACAACGTAAACATCAGGATTAGCTCATGAAAAAAAACATCTAGCAGCGCAAACATATTCGCTCGTGAAACTTCGTTTGTGAAAATTCCATCTAACAGCGCAGACATATTCGCTCGTGAAAGTTCCATCTAGCAGCGTAAACGTAGTTGCTCGTGAAAGTTCCATATAACAGCGTAAACATATTCGCTCGTGAAAGTTCCATATAACAGCGTAAACATATTCGCTTGCGAAAGTTCCATTAAACAGCGTAAACATATTCGTTCGTGAAAATTCCATCTAACAGCGCAAACATATTCGCTGGTGAAAATTTATCTAGCAGCGTAAACGTATTCGCCCGTGAAAGTTCCATATAACAGCGTAAGTATATTCGCTCATGGAAGTTCCGTCTAAAACAACGTAACATATTCGCTCGTGAAAGTTCCATCTAACAGTGCAAGCATATTCGCTAGTAAAAATTCCATAAACAGCGTGAACATATGAGCTAATGAAAAAATTGTACGAAACAAGGCCAAAAGTAATAAGGACCAAATCGCACTTGCGGGCAACATTTGAATTGTCCGCGACAATTTGGACAGAAATTGGCATACAAAATTGTCCGAGACAACTTGTCAATTTCTAAGCTAAAATTTGCAAGACAATAAAAAAAATGCACATTACGGTATGGAAACATTTTTAAAGGTGTGGAGCACTTCGACTTTCAATCTGAGCATCAACCCTTTTCAAAGCGCACGTGACTTTAAATCTTATTAGTATGTATTTTATGCGGTATGAAACTGGCTTGTTTTCCCCGCTTTTTTGCAATATTACTCAGTACCGTCATTGAATACCGCTAAACATGACTCGATTCCTAAATAACGCAAAGTATTTTTTTATTTCTAAGCCTTTTCAAGGGTTTTTCTACTTTTAGTGATTAAATTGTTTATGCACACTGCCATTTGCCGTGATAAATTTGAATAAAAAGAAACATGCTGCATATTAATTTGTTTTTCTCAAGGAAGAGCACAGTGGTTAGTCAAGAAGGCATTGTTATCTGGATTCGCGGGTGCGTTGGAATGTACCGGACAGGCGTGTTGTCCTGCCAGAAGGCAGGACTTCGGCTCCTTTGAAGTTTCAGCTGTTTTGTCGAAACTTTTTCGACTTGGCAAAAGTAGGTCGCACTTGTCTTTGCGGTGATTTTCCGTTATGACGACGAACGAATTGCACGTGCAACGTGGACCAATCAACGGGTGGCGGTGTTTTTAAAGTATTATTTGTCTGCCCAGTTCGTTTCTCTGAAAAGTGTAGGTCGCACTTGTCTTTGCCAAGTAGGGTTTTCCGATTTAGCGAAAACGGAAAGACTTTTTCCGCCTTGCTAGCTAATTGACCCATGAAAATGCGTCGTTGGGTCAATTTGCACAATGCATTTTCAGTTATTCATTGTCTATTTTCTTTTGAGATATTGGACAATAGGAAAGACTTTCTAAAGCAAATACAATAGGTTGTTGCAATTTCAAAACAATTAAAAGCCCACAAAACCTATCAAATGATCGATAATGCGTCACGTGCAGTGACTTTATATCTGATAAAAATATTCCTATAGATTAGTATGTGGTATTTTTTTACCCATGGCCATCATTTTTCATGGTCATGGCTAGCGGAATGTTTCGCGGACGCGTTGTCACACCGCCGCCGTCGCCGTCACCGTCGCTTAGGGCTAACTCGCGGGCGCGTAGACCGTCTCAAAACATGCGCGTATGACGCCACCCAACAACTGGGATCTTTGCAATTTCACGTCACCTGGGAAAACACTGCTGTGTTTAGCGGAGAAAACCGTTTAAATTAAAGTCGTTATTCTCCTGAATTTTTTCGCGGTTTGCTACTCAAGACAGGGATACTAATTAAGGGATACTCAGAATCCGCTATAGTGGAAATAGAAGAGCTTTCAGAGGTAAAATCTTGCTTCGAGGATGGGAGCAATGCGGGAAGATGTTTGTCACTTCGGGTTTCAGAACTGAAGAAGCGGAGATTTAAACAATTCCAAGCAGTGGAGGGACTTAAAGGTAAAACAAAATACATTTTTCGATGTGAATTTATGTTGATATCAATCTGTGATTGACTTTTTTGTGTTCTCGCTAGTTTTCGGGAGAATTGTTTATAACGCGCTCAATTAAATTCAGTTGTTTTGATTTTTTTGTTTTTTCATCGGAGACATCTCGGCCTCGATGAGCTCTTAATAATTCGCGTTTTGCTTTTAAACATAAACTTATGGAGATTTGAATAAAATTTTTCGAAAGAAGATCGTGTTGTCCATTTTTATGTGTTTGTTCATTCATTACATAGGTTGAAAAGCGATTTTATGTAAACAAAACAAAACAAGACTTGGATTTTATAGTTGTAAACTTCACTCGCGTGGTCTTATGCGAATTCCTCTTATGAAATATGTTTGTGTATTTTTTTGCAATTTTGATTTCCAAATCAGTTTCTCGGACAATTTTATAAGCAGCATGTGTATTTTATTTGAAAATTAGTCGTACTAATTATTCTAGACGGAGAAAAAGTTGTTTTTGTGAACTTTTGTACGGTCTAATGTACTGTGCAAACGGTCGCGTAAGTCTGTTTTTGAGAATTGCTAAAATTAAAAGATAGCCCGGTCGTCAATTTTATTTTTGTGCTTCCGACCTTTTACCTCAGTTAAGTTTATCATCGGCTTTCTGTTCAAAGAGCGACGCTGTTAGGCTCAGGCTACCTATATATATTATTATAATTCAACACATTGATACACTGCCCAAATATGGTAAAAAAGTGATCGATATGCGTTATGTCTACATGATGTATAACCAGCGATGGCGGTAAATTTCGCATTTTGAAGGAAAGTAAAAATGACTGAGAAAAGAGAAAAGAAAAGAGAAAAATACTGTTCACATGATTGGACAAAAAAGGCGCGAAATTTTAGCGTTGTCGCGGTCGCAGTGTTTCTTGGCGTAGCTGAATGAAAACTGGTTCAAAGTTTAACCGCTCGACAAGAGGTAAATGAAGGAGCACAATTTTCGTGAAATTCCTTCGGTAATCACCTCTGGAATATGATATAGACTTGATGTTTCCTCAGAAAAGTTTCTGATCTCGTCATTACGGCTGTGGGAGCTAAAAAGCGAGCATGCCAAGTTTGTAAACAACATTGATCGACTCAGCTCGTACTTCGATGTTTGAAAATTTGGTGCTTATGGAAGGGACTAAAAAGCCAAATCAACTACAGGTACGATGTTTTAACCGTTTCTTGTATCCTTTAGCTGTGAATTTTTGTAAGCTTACTGTCCACGCTGCAGTTCTTTCCGACTTTTCGCCGCTATGTTTAGGTTCGAAGCCGTGTGTTTGTTCAATTTGTTTTGATTCTGAATTGAACTTTTTAAGATACGAAACACTTGTAACTAAGACATTCTATGCCATTTTACTGTATTTTAATTCTTGTAGTCACTACTCTGTCCCGTTCTTTGAGTAGACGAAAGCTCTTCATATGAAACTGTCAACTGATTGTGTACGCTAAATTAATTTTAGCTTGGCAAAAGTTTCGGCATTCATTGCTTGTTGTTTAAGAAATGGTGCGAGGTAAAATATTGTAGTTAGCCTTTTTACTTTATGAAAGGTTGTATATCTCAATGATTTTTTTTCTCGAAACCGCTGTGATTTGTTATCAATGTGTTGAATTATAAAACAGTTATAGTGTTCAATTCAAGCTTGCACAATATTGACAAAGGCGCCACTTTCATTCATGAACTGTGTGATGTTGCAAGTTTCGCGCGGTAAAACATCTGTAAGCTTTTTTTTAAACAAAAGGCTTGTCGGCGATATTTTTTCTTCAAACTGTGCTTTGTTATCAATGTGTTGAATTATAAAACTATTATAGCGCTCAAGCTTGCGTGATATCGACTAATTTTAGCCGACTCGGCCTACGGCCTCGTCGGCTAAGTATTAGGCGATATCACGCGCGCTTTCGCGCTATAATAGTTAATTAATAGCGGAGCCAGTCATTTTTCATGGTCATGGCAAGCGGAATGTTTCGCGGGCGCGTGTCTGCCCGCCCGCCCGCCCGTGTTGGAACAACATCCGTGATCTTGAAAGCAAGGCTTTGTTTTTCGAGCGGCCACACAGCCGTGAGCTCGGTAAACACTTTAGTTCTTTTGTTGTTTTTAGCGGAGAATTAAAGTCGTTATTTCCCTGCCGTTTTTCGCGGTTTGCTACTCAAGACAGGGATACTAATTAAGGGATACTCAGAAGCCGCTTTAGTGGAAAAAGAAGAGCTTTTAGGGATAAAATCTTGCTTCGAGGAACTATATACGTTTTTAGCAATGCGAAGATCTAGAGATGGGTTCGTTTTACGGATTTCAGCACCAAAGCGGAGGTTTAAAGAATTTCCACGTACAGTAGTCGGCGGAGGGACTTTAAGATAAAACAAATTACATTTTTCGATGGGAATTTATCTTGATATCAATCAGTGATTGACATTTTTTTTGTGTTCTCGTTAATTTTGGAGAATTGTTTATAAATGTGTAGCTTAAATTCAGTTGTATTTTAATTTCTTGAATTTCATCGAAGACACGGCTCGGCCTCGATGCGCTGTAAATTGTACGCGTTTTGCTTCTAAACATAAACTAATTGAGATTTCAATAAAATTTTTCGAAAGAAGATTGTGTTGTCCATTTTTATGTGTTTGTTCATTCATTAAATAGATTGAAAAGCGATTTTACGTAAACAAAACAAGACTCAGGGGCGGGTCCAGGATTTTGAAATGGGGGGTGAAATTTTAAATGCAATAGAACCAAAGCCTGTTTTTTTTTTTTTTTTTATTAATTTGAGAAATACTTTACAAAAAGGAAAGAAAGGGTCTCAGAAAAGGGGGGTGAAAATTCACCCATTTCGTCATTGCTGGAAAAATTTCCGCTTTACAATTTTGCAAAAAGTATTGCTTCAGTTGAATAACTGTTTCAAAGCAAGGCACGTTCCTGACACTGTAGCTGTCAAACCTACTTTTGTTGCTTTCTTTTAACACTCGCAAACATACGTCCATGGCGTCTCGTGCCATTTTCTCAGATTTCCCTGAAATGCTGAAGTCACATAAAACTACCCACAATACCTTTCGGGATTGTCGCGTGCAATTTTACGCTTTTTTCCGACAACCTTTCTCGAAACAGCTGTATACAGCTATTTCAATTAACGTTGTCGGATGAAAGCTTAAAGCCAAGACCGCAAGGTAGTATGGGTTAGGGTAAATAGCCATTGCATAAAAATCCCATCCTACCTTGTGGTCTTGGCTTTTCGCCTTTTTTTTATCCGACAACGTTAATTGAAATAGCTGTATATTTATCAAAATATCAATTGACACAACAAATGGTGACTGAATCTTTAAGGCCGGCACCGTGACTAGGGGACATGTTGCGGGGACATGAAGCGGGGACAAGCCCCTTCGTGTGCACAGCATACTGGCGCATGTTGCAGGGACAGTACGCAAGCTGGTGCACACAAAGCGGATTGAGGTATAAAAATCACAGAAATCACTAAAGGCGCCTGGGAACTAGTATACGAGCAAAGAAAGATGGCGGGCTCTATGGTTAGGAAAAACAAGCTTCTACTACTGTCAATGATATTACTAGATGAAGAAATGTGTAATTATGTTGACCGAAAACGATGGATACGCAAGTGGCTGAAAAGAAGAGAAGAAAAAGGAGCCTACTACACCTATTTCGTAGCGGGGACAGTTTGCAAGAGCAGTGCACACGATGCGACATCGAAATGGAGGTCATTTTGTCCCTGCTTCATGACCCACGAATTCAAACCAGCTGAATTTCGTGCAACATGTTGCGGGGACAAAATTGTGTCCCCATAACAGAACTTTTTCGCAAAAACAGAGATGTCACACGAGGAAAACTGTCGCTGCAACATGTCCCCGCTTCATCTCCCCGCAACATGTCCCCTAGTGTGTGCGGCCTTTAATATTCTTTCAACAAGCCTTGAATTTCACATTTGCCGAATCTAATGCAAATGAGAAAACTCTGTTGTTCTTGCTCATTTACATTAGATTTGGCACATGTGAAGGTCAAAGTTTGAACCGGTCCTAATTTGATTGCATTACACAGTGGATTTACTTTTGCGCAAAATTAACGTTAACATGTCCCTTTTCAGTAGTCATTGAACGGCTTTCGCTATTCTCTTTGCAAACATCTACAAGGAACGTAACTTAACAAACGTGAAGCGATTATAATGTAACCAATATCCAAGTGTTGAATTTTTGCGTACGTGCTGAAACCACGTTGGTTCATCGCAGAAAATTTGTATTCGTCATTCTCTGTCGCTAAACAGCAAAAATCATACACCACTTACTAAGCGAGTTGTCTTTAGAATAGCTCTGTTTGGCAGGTTCTCTTTTTCATCTTCAGAATTTTTGGCTCTCAAACCGTTCGACAACAAGAAGCGATGTTGACTCCTTCAGTCAGAGCTGGTATGAGACAGAAGCCGTTTTTTTTTCGTATGCTAATTTCTTTCTTACGCAACTCTTTAAGGCCCCGTCCACACGTATCCGGATATTTTTGAATCAGCAACGTTTTTGTTGCAGATCAGAAAATATCCGCGTCCACACGTAGCGTATTCGAATCGTATTTGTCCGTCCACACGTATCCGGATTCTCTTTAGTACTCAGGGCTCCTCTTTAAATTTTTTCAACAAAGCATGGGCAAAGGCCAAGTTCAAAGCCAAGTTCAACTGTAAACACTTTATTAGATTTGAAATAAGTCCAAGTAGAAGTAAAGCGATAACATTTCGGTCGGCCGTGTTGAATATTCGCCCGGTTAAAGACTGGATCCGATACTGTTACGTCAGCGTATTCAAAAATATCCGGATTCGACCGTCCACACGATGCCGTACTCGTAGCGTATTCAAACATTTCCACTCTGAAGAGCGGATTCAGAAAGTTGCGGATTCGAAAGCCGAATTCGCCGGATACGTGTGGACGGAAGGCAAATCCGCAACAAAAAAGTTGCGGATTCAAAAATATCCGGATAAGTGTGGACGGGGCCTAAAGTGCAGGTTTGGGTGGTAATGCCTAATGTTTTTAATTTCTTTTGTTTTTAGCACGAACTGCACGTGCTATGCTTCAACTTCCTGGCAATTTGCATACGGTGCACATTTGCATGCGAACACACAATGCTACTTCCTAGCGTTCCTACATGTACTCTGAATTCCATTGTGCCATTCTAACAAAGGAGACTTGAATAATCACATCCCGGTAAGGCTGAGCCTGCACGTAAAAGATTATTATGGTATTTTTCATTGTTTCTGAAGTGGGCGATTGCAAAACCTCGTACTTGTAGACAAGTATCCCTCTTTAAAATACTGATCACCACGTTTCAGTGTCAAAAAAACGCGAATGGACCACGGTCGCCTCGCATTTTTAATGAATTTTTTTTTCTCATGCTACTGTCTTTTCGACTCCGACGGAGTTGATTTAACCTTCATAACTTTTTTTTCTACGTCTACCTTGATTATCTTACCCCGTGAGAACATTGTCAAGTAGCAGACCACAGTTAGAGAAAACCTTAGTAGTGCTCTCTCGAGAAAACAAGGCATCAGTTCCTAAACCGAAAACTTATCCAGAACAGTTAAAATTATTTTTTCCCCAGTCAAAAAACTTTCGAAATGCCGACCGAGTATAGGATAGAAGTCTGCATCCCTGCAAAGCTCTGACTGCAACAACTCCTCGATCAGTATCTTCAGAGGTATTGAGATACTTAAGCCGCGAAACCGGGAACGGAAACAATACTACAAACTCATGATACAATTTAAAATTGCCTACAGCCTAAAGTGTCGAAAATGAAGTCAACAAACAGCTGTGCAAATGAATTTATACCCGAGACTATATTAACTGTCAAGCAAAACAAAAACGGTACGTTTTCGAAATTCAGAAGACGTAACAGTACGTTTAGCAGTGCTCGGTTAATCCTCGTGTGCTTGATGGCCATGTTTACAAAAAGGTAAACTATGGTCACTCTAGCTGTCGAGAAAAAGCTACGCCGGGTTAACAGGTCTTTACAGGCAAATTCACCGCCAGAAACAACTTCAAGCATCACGCTTTAGTGAATGTACAGACACCTATAGAACGAATTGAATGCCATTGTGATAATGTAATGGATAATTGAATCATTTATATATCCAGAAAAAAATCCTTCCGTTTCCGCGTTATTTCCGCTAAATCGGAAAACCCTAGTCAGACACTTAAATAAATTGAAATTCGATAAAAATGTACAAAATTGTCCCAAGTGCGATTTGGACCTAAGCTACAATAATGCGTGCGAAAACTCCTAGCTAGTAACAAACTTAAAGGCTTGCGGACAACAAGGGAAAGTACTATCCCGGACCTAACAATAAACACATAGGGAAAGCGAATGGCACACTTACCGGGAATGACTGGGACGTGTGCCATGGTGAACCACGGCGCAGCGATGATACAGGACTGAGGGCTAGTACGTATAAGATTATATAGCCAAAAACGTGCCTACATTCCTACGCCAGTATCTTGGGGTTTAAAGTTACGTAATTCCTCGCGAAGCGAGGTTTATAAATTTGTCACGCGTGGGGATCGCGCGTGGATCGCTGTAGGGCGATGGAATCTCGGGTTGACTTTATATTATATATATATATATATATATATATATATATATATATATATATATATTATATATATATATATATATATATATATATAAACAGAGAAACAACATAAATAGTGTTTCACGCAGTCGTAGGAGTGCTCGATGCAAATACATGCAGAGCGAAATACAATTTTAGATAGAAAATTTCTAGAGACAGTTACTCGAGTTTCACGCACTAAGCGATCATCAAACTGATGATCGCTTAGTGCGTGAAACTCGAGTCAGTCTGATGATCGCTTAGTGCGTGAAACTCGAGTAACTGTCTCTAGAAATTTTCTATCTAAAATTGTATATATATATATATATATATATATATATATATATATATATATATAAACTAATTGTAAAGGTCAAGAAACCAACTTCATATAGGTCTTTAGCTGTATTTGCTCTACGTTTCGGCCGTCGCGGCCTTCCTCAGGAGCGTACACTAGTTTGACAATAACGGTAACGGTTAGGTCAATATGAATTCAAATAATGCACTTACAATTAACGGTTAACTATGACGAAATAGCGCGATAACTTGAAAAGTTCAAATAGATTAAATGCGCGCGCGCGTGTAAATTTAGAGTAGGTCACGGTAATAATACAAGATATGTATATATATATATATATCGCGATGGTGTCCTGCAGTTGCCTAGCAACAAAGGTCCAATGAGGTCATCCAGTGTGACGTCGATGCCTTTAAAAGGAATCTCGACCGATTCATGCTAAAGAGGTGTTATTCATCGTCGTGAAAAAAATTGTTTCCTTTGTCGGTGAAACACGGCCAATTTCTCATGCAGATGAGAGACAACAGCAAACACAACAATGCTTGATTCAAGAAGTGGCTGGAAAACCTCGCCCGAGAATATTTACTACCAAAACTTTCAGAACATCGTGCATCGATTGATACGACGAACAGCCCAGGCGCACCGATTGAGTAATGAGAATGAACTGAAATCAGCAACTATAAACGCTTCGACAAAATGCCTGCATTAGAATTCTGAAGAAAACCGATCACTGAGGAGAGACGACACCGAAGTTGTCGGACCAAATGATTGCAACGGGAGGCGGCAAGAAAATACTCGTGACAAATAATGATCAAACGTCAAACGGATGGAGAACAGCCGATCAGCCTTTGTACCAGCAACAATGAGTTCAGAGTGAGATGGCCAAATATTTCACGGTACTATTAACAGTTTACAACACTGACAATGTGTTACATGCAAGGAAATGAAACTTGGCCTATACTATACAAAACAAGGTTTAACTCTCTCAATATTTGAATGCCTAAGATGTAAATAAGGAAAACTACGGATCACACAGGTGGAAATTATTTCACAAATATTCAATATTTAAGCTTACGTGATGTTAGCATCATTTGTGAATGACCAGTGAGTGAAATATACATTGCATAACTTGAGTTTACGGCATTCCTTGTAAAATAATTCAATAAGAAATATTTTTCAAATGGTTTAGTAAGGAAGATTTTTGTTTTCAATTTGGATAAAATCATTTTATTAATATTAGGAAAAAATCATTTTTCTGCTAGCAATTACCAGCTAATGTATAGCAGCTATATAGGTAAACATGCACATGATTGTATTTATTTCATACATTGCTTATGGTATTTGCAGATTATTTGTTACATCTTGAATATTAATGTTGTGTGATCAATTTCTTAATTCTCATGACCTGTATCCTAAATATAGTAGTGTTATTGTTGAGAGAATCTCATGCTACTTTCTCAACCAATCGAAAATAAAACCAAAACGATCATGTCAGACTTGCTCGCACACATTTTCCCATTCTTGGCACTGGCTACCTGTAATTACTCCGAGTTCTGATTGTTTCATTCGATTGACTGTATGTGTTGTGATTGGCCAAAGTAATCACTTTGGTTTTGGTTTTATGACACTTGATTGAAAACCAATCTATGACAATGCTATGTAATAATTACTAATAATATGGTTGTTGGTATGTTCTGTGCTCTACTATTCTATGTTACTGTACGTTGTTTCATTACTGTTTTTGGTGAGATTAAATAATATTATTATTTTTTACTGCAACTGTACCAGTTGTTTTATTTTTTGTACAGCATCACTCTTCAGCAGCACTCTTCAGCAGCAGTTAACTCATGCGATCTCAACCATTAAAGGAAAATAGTGAATTGGGCTAGCAATTATTTGATACCCAGTATATTGAACAAAAACTACAGCAGGATCTAAGGGGAACAGGTTAATTTGGAAGATAACATCCACAAGCTTCAAAATAAGAATTTGAGACAGCAGGAGTTAGCTGTAATCCTGATAAACCAACTCTCATCTAATAAAAATAAACAGAACACCACTACATATTGTACTGGACTCAGGTCCACAACAGTACTGTACATCCACTTTCAAACCAATTTTCCATCTGACAATAATTAATGAAGAGGGAGTGGTGGGGGGGGGGGGGGTTCGATCAGAATGCCTGAGGGTCTTTTGCTGCCCAGTCCCATAGCAGTTACAACGACCCACAGCTCAAAACCCAGTACCAGTACCCATTTATTTTATTTTAGGAAGACAGGAGACTGAGTACAAGTTGAATGGAAGAGAATGGGAACGTGAATGTCTCAAATTTCGAGGCCATCTATCCTTCCCCCATCGCTAAAATTTTGCGGCACACCCTCCCGGAGCTTCGCGAGGTTCTGCGAGACACGTATTTCTGGTATAATGAATTTTACCATTGTTTGAAGGAATCCCCGTTGAGAATAGGTCTCAAATATCGATATATGGAATTTTAACAAGCTTCATTGGCCTTGTTCCCAGAATTTTATTGTGGCGTATCGTTCCCAGTTGATGTTTTTTCCGGCAACATCACCGCAATTAGGTGTATATAACTGAGTTAAACGACCCGCGGTCAACAATACTGCGAGTCACGTTTGTTTAAAATCAATTAAAAAGCTATTTAACTACAAAATAATGCACAATACTTCACGCAAAGCAATAAGGATAGCTTACTTTGTGACGGGATTCCACGGGTCGTTTAACTCAGTTATATACACCTAATTGCGATGACGTTGTCGGAAAAAAACATCAACTGGGAACGATACGACACAATGGAATTCTGGGAACAAGGCCAATGAATTAATATATCGATGTTTGAGACCTATTCTCAACGGGGATTCCTTCAAACAATGGTAAAATTCAAAACTGGAGAGCTAAAATTCTAATACTGAAAAGCCTCAATCCTAAACTGACGGTTTTTCCTATCAAAACGCTATAGTAATAAAACGTCATTTCCTTTGCGATACAATCATAATAAAAAGCTATGACATGTCTGACATTTATTTTAAGGTTACAGTGTACCTTCGGGGGTGTCTCCAGTATAACAGCTCTAGCGTCGTAAGATTACACTTAATATACCTCAACCCAGATATCAAATTAAAGCTTATAGAGCTGGCTATCTAAATATGGAAACCATTTGGTAATAAAATGAATTGTCGAATTTTTTACAACGTCTAAATTCGAACGTCCGAATCAGCTTTAAAACGCTATAACTCAAAGCGATTATTATATTTTGCTAATTTGATTTGTTCTCGGGTTTCCGGACACGAAGCGCTAAAAAAACGTGTCGGCGATTTTCCATATTCAATTGCAGTGAAAAGTTACAGAATATTTTCGAAAAGGGGAGAAAAAAAATTGGAATGATCGCACGGAAATGCCTCTTGACGAAAAAGTTTTCGGAATTAAGAAATTCGCCGACACGTTTTTATTGCTTATATGTTAGCCTAGCTTCTGTCCAAATTTAAGGAAAATCGAACAAATTTCCTTTGAGTTGTAGCTCTTTAAAGTGTCCCCAACAAGCGAAAAATTAACTTTGAGAAAACGGCGCTTAAAAAAACATATCGCTTAATAAACAAACTCCGCCCACAAAAGTTATACCGTCATTTCTCCGTCAATTTTCACTATTTTTCGATACTTTTTTTTTTTTGGATGAAAGTTCATTCTGTAAACTTTATTTTAACGCCAAAAAAATTTTTTTAATAAATTTTCGATCTGAAGGTACACTGTAACCTTAAGTTTAACCCTCGGACGTGCAAGGGGGGGGGGGGGGGGGGGAAGGTTTTTCTCCAATATTTTCAAGACCATTTAAGATTAGCACATGCCGTTTTCAGTAGCTAATCATTTATCCTAGAGACACATTTTGGAAAAGTTTGGCGGCAACCAGTTGCTATGGTAACGAGATATAACGTCATAAGTAACATGAGGTCAACGCATTTTTGAATAAAAATGCTTTTATATGCTTTTTTCAGCGAAAATAAAAACATATAAAATGCTACCAAAAGCATCGAAATTTTCAATTATATGTTATTTTGCAACTGCAGCAAACAATATTTGCAATTTCCGCATTTCTCCGATAAAGTTGAATTTTTCGTAAAATCCAAGATGGCGGCCATATTGACGGCCATTTTGGATGACGTCACGGACCCCAGCAGCGTCACAACCCATAACATTTACCTTATCTTGTAGAGCACATCGCAGGCTATCTATTAGAAGTAAAATATTTCCGAAATATTGCAACATGCAAAAACCCAAGGGGTATGGGGTTGCAACACCCCACCCCCCCCCCCCCCCCTCGTACCGCAGTGGCGGTATAAGTTTGCGTGTACGTCCGAGGGTTAACACTCTCACGCAAAAGTTCTCTAAGACACGCAAACATAGTTTTCATAACATATAAGACTTGAGCTTATATTGTTAACCCGATGGCGCTACAACGTCTTATTTTTTACCGGGGTATTTATAGTGCCCAAGTAATAGTGTGTGTGCGCTCACATGACGCTGATATTTCAACATATGTACCAACAAGGATACTACAGCAACAAAATCAACCAAGTTCTTAGAAAATAATCACCCCCTTTACAAAAATGCAAATCGTTTTGATTCTCTCTTTGTAATTGTTTTCTTATTGATGAATTTTGTAAAAGATATACAGCTAATTTAGGAAAGAATCGAATGGAACGGAAATTTTTCGGGAAAAGTTAAAAAAAACTCCGAAAACGGTTGCACGACCGATTGGAAAACAATTAAGCTAAAACTGCGGAAATTTCGGGAAGAAAATGTAACTTGAATGGAAATGTCGGGAAATACATTAATTTCGAATATTCGGGTATACCTCGCGAGGTTCTCCTCTTATCTCGAAAATCGAAAATGTCTGTTCACGTTGTGTTTCACTCGCTGCCTGGACCCGGTTATTCAACATATGGATAGTGTTGCTCATCGACAAATCGCTACACCGTGTTTAGTTAACACAATTTTCGTTAAGGTTTATCCACCTCTACTGACACCTTAATAAGACCGGGACCAGACAAAAATGCCCGTTTTCAAGAGTGCTTCGCTTTAAGAAGGTCACTATTACTGACCTAAACCGATGTTAAATAGAATGCAATAACAAGTTTTCGTTCGTTATCGACCTTAGCTGACGATTACCTTTGCAAACTTGTTTTCATGAGTTAGATAAAGTAATAAAATGGAATAAGATGTTCTGAGTAGACGTGGAGCCGATAATGCTAGTAACGTCTACATAATACAAAACTATAATTTGCTCAATAGTCCTGGCGTAGCCTTAGCCTTAGAAAAAGGAGTATAATCTAATAGGAGAAAGGGTCAGCTGTCCTTTCGAGGGAGTAGAATGTTTTATTCTTACTATTAAACTTACCTAAAATTTGGTTTTTGCAAAAAGGAGATTCACAAAAAGCCTCCGTGTCTGTTCTCGACAATCTATTTCCTTTTGCCTCAACAGCTAAACTCGAACTACGGAACTAAACTCGTTTATCTGTTCTTCCACGCTAATTAAATATTTAAATTGGTGAAACTTGTTTTCGACAGAATCTTGGTACAGCAACATTTTTAAGTAAAACTGATAATTGTTTTTCTCTAATTATTTTATATCCTACTACCCACTCAGTATTCCTTGGATTGATGGAATCACGTTTAATACCTAAACTACGTCAGATAAAAGAGCTTGAGTAAAGTAAAGTAAACTCAAGGATAAAAGCTTTAAAATTTTTAAAAAGACAAATGAAAAAAAGAAAAAAAACACGATACTGAAAATTTGCTCAATCCGACGTCGTACAAATACAACAGTATATGTTTTCTGATATTTTTCTGAGCATGATGTTTCCTTTTGTCGCAACAGCTCATCTCGAACTATACCAGCCGATTGTCATTCAATAGCTAAATAAAAACACCTCTAATAAAAAGCTAACAAATCCGATATGAAGGGAAACTTCTGTCAAGGGACTAATGTCCCGAGCTTTACAGTCAATACACTTCACGCACTTAAACGCCCATGGAATGAAGCTAGATTGCATTCTACACGTGTATATTCCATTCTTAAATTTCGTTACTGTAACATCGCAGATAGCTTAAAAGATAAAATGACAGTATTCGAATGAACCAAATTGATCATTTCAGAATTGACCTTTGGGAAGTGTGGTCGATATGGCGAAAGAAATCCTTTATGAAATCACTCCTGAAAACAAATTCATGTTTCGATTGTAGAATATAAGAAACGAATAATCAGTAAATTTTTCGAAGAGTAAAATCGAAGAATGACCTAATCGATGAACAGTTGAAGCCGAGTGTGCGTTAATGCGTGAAGTGCGTTGACTTTTAACTATTAATTAGGAGTCTATGTTCGAAGTCAAGTAGGAACAAGGACTTGAAGTTACATATTTTGTTCAGTAACGCCCGAAATTTGGCAAGACTACAATATTACAATTAAGGAGGGTTTCGGCGTAGAAATGAGCGCTGCCCTTGGTAAACATAATGTTAAGTTACCAATTCCATATTATCTTACTATTTTCGATGTGGACAAACAGTACCTTGGTAAAAGTTTCTTGAAATCAGACTTATATTTTCCTCCTTTTAGATGCATTTTATTTTTAATATTGTCACTTTAATGCTAGTCGTTCCGTCAAATATGAAGTAAATAATAGAAAATGTAAAAGCGTTTTAGCTTAAAGCAGTGCTAAAATTCTAGAGTGAAACGCCAAAAACTCAATATGAAAGGCAAAAATTCCTAAACAAACTTGCAGATGACCAACGAGGAAGAACTCAGAATTAACGTATTAAAGGACGACCACAAATCGGGAAGCCGTCAGAATAACAACTGTGATGAATCTGGTGAATACGGTATTTGGAAGGAATCCCGGCTGTTTCACAAAACGCGCGCTGGCCATTTCGGCTCTTTTCTAACGCCCTACTATGGGTTTTCATAGAGGTGTCTTTTTGCCTACAATTCACAAAACATCCGACAGATTATATCCACAAAGGAGCTGAGACTTGAATTGCCGGAAATGTTAACGAGATATTTCCATAAAATTCTCAAGCGCCGCATATAGAAAGACCTCTTAAGAGAGATGTGCTTTAAGAGGTTTTAATTTCAATTAGTCTGTTTCCTTTAGCCACGCAATTATTGCTCAACTCGAACTGGATAACAAAACTAAATTAATTTGCTTTTCCTTGCAGACATTAACATTAACTCTAGCGCTATATCAACAAAAATTAAATCCACAGGGAGAACATATAAAAGTACCACTTGCTTATTGTGGACGAGCACTTAGCTATCCAACTAATTCACAGGCACGCCACTTAAACAGGGAAACAAATATTGCAAATTGAACATAACATTGTAAATGATTTCAACCCGGGAGTATCAGTAGTCTGTCGAGTGTGATAGGTTAGTGTAGTTCTGCAAAAAAAACTGTTGTTTTCAGAACTACGCTAACCCGGACGATTACACTCGACAGACTTCTGAACAAAACATGTTAAAAATCCCAGGAGGAGGAGGAGGAGGAGGCAGACCAGTGGGCTATTTGTAATCGACTCAACCAATATCGCGAAACCTTACCTTCGGCGGAAATTAAGCCAGGCAATGTTGTTCGATGTTCGCGAATTCTAAACCCCGCAAAATTGAATGACATTAGTGTATTCTCGAAGGTACACTACATATGTTTGAATGACGCAAATACGCACGCTATTTGAGACAAAAGGAGCCTGCAATTTTAGTTATTTTACCACGCTATGTTTTAGCAGCTCTAAAATCATTATAATTCTGCAAATAATTTTTATTTTGGAATAAACAATTTTGTATGTTTAGTTATTTATAGTCTTTGCGCATTTCGGTTTTTTAAATGCGCAGATAAAAACATTGTTATTATTATTATTGTTATTTTAGAGACTTGTTTGTTATAAAAGGAAAATATAGTTAAGTACTGAAGTACCGCAGGAACACCTTGCAAAAGAAGCGCGATTAAACCTGCTGAGTCTGAATTTGAATAAAAATCTTGCATTGATTTAATTTAAGTACAAATAACTGATGTAACTTTTCTTACTGTTACTAAAAATACGGCTGACTTCTTTAAATTTTATAGGAATCGCTGTCATTTTGGCAAGCTTCAAGCTTTTAAGATGGAGACGAGATCAGGTTGAATTCATGAATATAAAATATTTAAAGAATGGAGAGAAAAAAACCGCATTGCGGACCTGCAGGTGTACTCCCCCGGATATAAGTTATATAGGTAAATGACACACAAAAAGGCACGGTATTGGAGTCGTTTCTGACTGAAATACAGTAAACTTTGTCCGGAGCAAAACTCGCATCTTGGTATGAATAATGTCAGCCTTTACTCTCAGTTGATGTGTTTCTGCTTTATGAAATACATGGTGGAATTCGCTTTAAGGATACAGCGGGGGGGGGGGGGGGGGGGGGGGGGGGGGGGAAATTTCGTAAACATTTGTTTTTTTTTAAGCTAAATGTCGAGATCTTCCAATGAAAAAAGGGCCACCGCTAAAAAGGAGACAAAAACAAATGGATATTTCCAGAAAAGACAAATAAGGTCTATGATGACCAACAATGTGTTTTAACCATAATTATAATACTTCGTCTTGTGTATATTTGTCAATATTTGACACATGACGCAAAACTCGCACTTGTGCTTGTGTTTCTGGTAAAGGGGTTTTGAATGGAGAAAGTTACAAAACTTTACATTCGAGTATACATTTTTTGGGCTTTCAACCGGAACGAGTCATCCATGCCCGTCTATCAAGACTCCTGGCAATAGCGTCCGCTTAAAGAGGGTCGCTGTTACCGACCTAATATAAACCGCGCTTTTGCAAAATGCAGTTATTATGGCAAAAAAGATTGGATGACATTTGCTTCAAATTTGAATTTTCTTAACCCAGGCCCCCTAAACTTTTACGCACAATTTTCGTGAAAATGGTATAATTTTCAGGAAGAATTTAAATTTGTCGTTATACGTTACTTTCTTCGTATTTGTATATACGCACTGATTTAACTATTAATAAACATGTATATATCCGAAAACTGAAAACAATCCATGTAAATCGAGCTTCGAAGTTGTCATTCTCGAAAGAAGGCGTGGCAGGTTCTAGCGATTTTCGCCAACCAGGAACGAGCATATGAAATAGCGTGTCTGAGGAGTTATTCGACTGTGTGTTTTATATGTGTTACGGAAGGAAATAATCAAAGGCTCCGTTCTTGTGATCGAAGTCGTGAATATGAAACAACCATCGCACCTTTTCCTACCATACACATGGTGGGTCCTCTTAGATTGTACATGTTATGACTACTTTTCTTATGTTGCAGATCCACTTACCGATATCTTTTATCAAAGACGAACCTCTAAAACCTCAAAACCTTCGTGTGTAGCTAGTAAACACGAAGGAATGAAATGAAAATTACGGGACAAACTTACCTTTTCCTTCATTATTAATGTCAGATATCCTTGCCAAACAATAATAACAAGAAAAAGAACCCCAACGTTTTCCTAAACCGACGTTTCAGCTCATCGAGCATGAAACTGTAATGGCGGACTTGGTTTACTTCCATTTCAGACTCCATGTATTCTATTACTGAAGTGTAACATCCACAATTTAATATAAATTTAATATAAAGTTTACGATGAGCGAGAAACTTTTTTCCAGTAATCGCAATAAGTCGTATTCACGACTTAAAAAGGAACTGAAGTACAGAGGGCACCCAGTGAAGCTGTCGGTTTGGCGAGATATGTCTATAAGACGTGTTTCAGTTTACGAGAGAGATGAATGTTTAATCAACTCCTAGTGAACATACCTCAGATTTGTCTCAGTTCGCAATCAGTGGATCAACACAAAACTTCTGAGCAATCTGTATCCTTCTTCGCATCAACTCAACTCAATCGAACTACGGAACTATGAATCTAATTTGATTCCTTGCCAGTCCGAAATTAATTTCAAGATAACTGCAAGAGTGTGACCACATTTGCGTCTTTCAGAGCAAGCTATCAAATGAGGTCACTTTTAATTAATTCGCATACTTTCGTACTGTGACCCATTAGTTAGTCTGCACCAGTAATTTCAATTGATTTTCAATATCAATCTGGCCTTAGACAAAAGTGATTTCAGTTCTTATAAGCGGAGGGATCTAAACTCGCCCATGAAAAGATAACCCTGAAACTTCCACCAAATTTCCATTAAGTTGGTCTACTAGACGGCTGTTACAACCTCAGACATCAGGAGAATGTTATATTTTTACCAGATAAGGATTTTAGTACGAGATGGAAGATAAGTAGCCTGCGAATACAACCGCCTCGCCTCTAGACTCCTACCTCGCCTCGCGATCGCTCACGGACACTTGGGGCATTCGGCTGTATTCTCAGACTGAGATGAAAAAGGAAATTCAGTAGTGTTTTATTTGCTCGTTATACGCGTTTCTCGGTAGACCAATTGTTCCAAAATAATTAAACTAATAAGAAGTTGTCTGGAATTATAAATTCCTTGAATATTAGTGAATTCTAACTACTTTCCATGTTGTGGTTGCATAGATAAATAAGTATATAGAACCAACTTTTTAAATACAAAATAATGTTTAACATACTAGTATACCTAAATGGTAAAACTGCTGCCGAAGGAGAGGGTGAGATAAGTATGCTTGCAGTAAGGTTATGAACTGAACTATTTTGTCTGTTTGAAATGGTGAAGAAAACAGTTACAGGAAGGGATATTTGAAGCGTTATGAAGGGAAATCAATGTCAATTTTTATGGGACAGGGCGCTAGTGTGATTTGAAATACATGGGTGTTTAATAAAATTTTCCTACCATTTCGTTTTTTTTTTGTATTTTTCACAGGCTTCCTTATTCCCCCCCCCCCCCCCCCCCTTTGTTGGCCTCACCAAAAAGATATAAATAAAAAAAATGGAAATATAAAAAAATCAGCAAGCTTAACTTGACGTTGTTCTTTGTCCAAAGGAGGGGGATATTTTAGTAGCTCCTCCCCACCTCCCTAATACAGTGGACATGATTTACATTTGGTACCGTTTAAAGCTAATTAGCCTTTCCTTTTCTGGAAAAGAACTTTTAAACCGAGATTTTGTAAGTTCTTTGTGAAGAACCCTTCCTGGAAATGTTTTTTTTTTTCTAATTGCCTCCCCCTCCCCCCAATCACAGGCATATTTACTGTATTTTCCCTCCCCCACTTATGCCATAATTTCCCAGAGTAATTGAAAGATTTCTACATATCAACATGCTGCAAAGCTCTTAAATAAAACTATAAAACGACCATTTGGTCAACAATTTAAAAAAAAAACATTGTAAGATCAATATTTTGCTTTTGAAATATTTTATGCCTGTTAACAGAAACTATAAACTATAAACAATAAGTATGAATTTGAAAATTGCAATCTGGCGTTAGTCAAAAGTGGTTGATTTCATTTCATATCAGCAACTGAAGGATGTAAACTCGGTCCATGAAAAGATAACCTCACCACATGTCCATCAAGTTGCTTTACTAGCCAGCTGTTATAACCTCAGATATCAGGATAATGTTTTTTTCTTAACAAGATAATGATTTTAGTACGAGATTAATGAAAAGTTTCCTGCGAATACAGCCCCCTCTCTCTAGTCCGTTGCACGCGGCTTTTTAATTGTCAAACTTAAGGTAGAATACCCGTTCAAACATATAGAAGTAGCAAATGGCATTAAAAACATGAGGTAAGAGTCGTGCAGGCCATGCACGCAGAGCCATTTTTTATCATGTTGAATGAAATCGTCTCTTTAACTACTGTAATTGACTTCATATTTGGTTGTTTAAAATTTTTACTATTTCTTTTTGTTGAAATTGTTCCAAATTCATTCGGAATTTCAAAAAAAAAAATGTCAACGTCGTCTACCAAACTCAAGTTTGACCTTCTAGAATGAAGTGCGATGGGTTAATGGTAAACCGCTGTCATTATTACCTTTACATAATATTTGGCAAGGTCACGTAAAAACTCTGATATCTATGAAAAACGTGCTTAGAACATATTGCACAGTTGTTTTTACAATGAGTAAGAAAAAATAGTAAAATGCAATAAGATGTAGAGTTAGAAATTCATAAAGGAACGTCTACATAATTAAAAACTGATTTCCTTTTGCAGCAACGGATAAACTCCAACTACAGAATTGAACTAAACGAAGATCAATTAATTTTTCTGTTCGTCCACGCTAATTAAACATTTTAATTGGTGCAGCCTGCTGTCTCGATAGAATCTTGTTATAAAGCAACATTTTGAGGTAAAACTGATATTAATTGATTTCTCTTTTATTATTGTATACACTACAACCCACTCAGTATTTCTCCGATTGTTAAATAGAGGTTTTGCACGGCAGCCATGTTGCATGGCAGGAACAATGAAAATGTTTTGCATCAGAAAAAAACATTCTTTCCCATAGGGAAAAGAATCTATTGTTCCTGCCATGCAACATGGCTGCCGTGCAAAACCTCTATACCCAAACTACGTCAGATAAAAGAGCACTAGTTTAGTAAATATACTCAAGGATTTAAAAAGCTTTAAAAATGTTATTACTAATGACATCACACAAACACAACAGTGAGTTTTGTAATAGATTTTTGTATATATACATTCTCCTTTCTTTAACCGCCAACCTCGATGAGTATGACTGTGTGTGGGCTTTTTGGCTTTCGCATTAACTGTTAAAAAACGCCTCCGTTTCTTGAGCATGCTGTTTCTTTTCGTCGCAACAGCTCATCTCAAACATTTCAGCCAATTGTTGTCATTCAATATCTAAATGAAAACACTTCTTAAAAGCGAACATTTCCGATTTAAAGGGAAACTTGCGTCAAAACAAAATGCACTTTACGCACTTTAACGCCCATAGGATGAAGATTGCATTCTTCGCGTGTATATTCATTCGATTTTGAAATTAGCTTGGATTACTATAACTTAATCGTAGACAGTATGACTGTGTGTGGGTTTTTTGGCTTTCGCAATAAATGGATAAAAAACGCCTCTATTTCTCGAGCATGCTGTTTCCTTTCGTCGCAACAGCTCATCTCAAACATTTCAGCCAATTGTTGTCATTCAATACCTAAATGAAAACACTTCTTAAAAGCGAACATTTCCGATTTAAAGGGAAACTTGCGTCAAAACAAAATGCACTTTACGCACTTTAACGCCCATAGGATGAAGATTGCATTCTTCGCGTGTATATTCATTCGATTTTGAAATTAGCTTGGATTACTATAACTTAATCGTAGACAGTATGACTGTGTGTGGGTTTTTTGGCTTTCGCAATAAATGGATAAAAAACGCCTCTATTTCTCGAGCATGCTGTTTCCTTTCGTCGCAGCAGCTCATCTCAAACATTTCAGCCAATTGTCATACAATATCTAAATGAAAATACTTCTTAAAAGAGAACATTTCCGATATAAAGGGAAACTTGTGTCAAAATGAAATGCACTAGCTTTACGCGCTTTAACGCCCATGGGATGAAGATTGCATTCTTCACGTGTATATTCATTCCATTTTGAAATTAGCTTGGATTACTATAACTTAATCGTAGACAGTATGACTGTGTGTGGGCTTTTAGGCTTTCGCAATAAATGGATAAAAAAACGCCTCTGTTTCTCGAGCATGCTGTTTCCTTTTCGTCGCAACAGCTCATCTCAAACATTTCAGCCAATAGACCTCTTTAGCTTGTATGTTTTGTTTTCCCAATGTAGGTCACGTGATGTTCTCAAGGGAATTTGTCCTTTGTCTTTTCATACATTATATATACATATGCACGTGAAGTAAACAAAATTTAAAAGAAACAGTTCTCTAGGGTAACATCACATGATCTACATTGGGAAAACAAAATGTACAAGCTAAAGAGGTCTATTGTCATACAATATCTAAATGAAAATACTTCTTAAAAGAGAACATTTCCGATATAAAGGGAAACTTGTGTCGCTTTAACGCCCATAGGATGAAGATTGTATTCTTCACGTGTATATTCATTACATTTTGAAATTAGCTTGGATTACTATAACTTAATTGTAGATAGGTTCAAAAATAAGGATCTGTTTTCGAATAAACCAAATTGATCATTTTAGAGTTGACTTTTGGGGAGCGCGGTCAATATGGCAAAATAAATCATTTCAAAGATCACTCCTTAAAACAAATTTATGATTCCATTGTAGAATATAAGAAACGAATAATCAGTAATGTTAAGTTACGACTTCCATATTATCTTACTATTTCTGATGTGGGCAGACAGTACCTTAGTAAAAGTTTCTTGAAATCCGACTAACATTTTCCTCTTTTTAGATACGTTTTATTTTAAATATTGTTACTTTTAATTAATGCTAGTCGTTCTGTCAAATATGAAGTAAATCATAGAAAATGCAAAAGCGTTATAGCTTAAAGCAGTGCTAAAATTCTAGAGTGAAACTCCAAAACTCAATATGAAGGCGAAAATCTCTAAAGGAACTCGCAGATGACCAACGGGGAAGAACTCGGAATTTACGTATTAAAGGTCGACCACAAATCGGGAAGGCGTCAGGATCACAATTATGATGGATCTAGACCCCTTAAAAGAGATGTTCTTTAAAAGGTTTTTCTCAATTAGTCTGTTTTCTTTTGCCACGCAATTATAGCTCAAACTCGAACTGGAGAACGATTGTCATTCAAACTAAATTAATTTGCTTTTTCTTGCTAATACTTGACTCTAGCGCTATATTAACAAAAATAAAATCCACACGAAGAACATATAAAAGTTCCACTTGCTTATAATGGACGAGCACCTAGCTATCCAGTTAGTTCACAGGCACGACACTCAAATAGGGAACAACATATTGCAAATTGAATGTAACAATTGTAAATGGATTGAATCCAGGAGTATCAGTAGCCTGTCGAGTGTGATCCTCCGGGTTAATTAGTGTAGTTCTGAAGAGAACTGTTGTTTTCAGAACTACACAAAGCCGGACGGTTATACTTGACAGACTACTGAACATAACAATCATGTTAAAAATCCCAACTAAGCTATTTTACAAGCGTGTCAGTTGTTTAAGTTTTGTAATCAACTCACCCAATATCGCGAAACTTTACCCTCGGCGGAAATTAAGCCAGGCAATGTTGTTCGATGTTCGCAAATTCTAAACCCCGCAAAATTGAATGACATTAGTGTATTCTCGAAGGCGCATTACATATGTTTGAATGACGCAAATAAACACGCTATTTGAGACGAAAGAAGCCTGCAATTTTAGGCCCCGTCCACACTAATGCGTTTTCGTTTAAAAACGCATACTTTTTAATGCCTTTTTACCGATCGTCCACACTAAAACGATCAAAAACGGAGTATGAAATCGATGAAAGCGGAGGTTTTCGAAAACGCTTTTTAAAGTGGAGACTTTTGAAAACGCAGGTCTATCGTTTTAGTGTGGACGGCAAAAGCGGAGCTTTTCAAAAACGCTTACGTCACAACTAGTAACGCATACTATTGCTGGCGCTATTGGAGCAAGCGGACGTGTATTGAACAGAAAAACGTCCGAGCAGAGCCTGGTGATGAAAACGCATCTTTGGATCATCGTTTTTCAGCACCTAGTGTGGACGCAAATCTTTTTTTCCTTTTTCGAGGAACCAAAAACGAAGGTTTTCAAAAACGCATTAGTGTGGACGGGGCCTTAGTTATTTTACCACCCGCCACGATTAGCACTTTGATTCAGGAAGTAATTTTTATTTAGGAAAAAAAACAATTTTATATGTTTAGTTATTTATAGTCTTAGCGCATTGCGTTTTTCAAAGGCGTCAATTTAATAAAACTTTTACACTCGTAATTTACAAGTGTAGTTATTAGGCCGGTTCACACTATACTAGGGACTAAAGTGCCCTTGAAGTGCACTTGATAATCAGGTCGACTTGAGGTCTACTTAAGCCTGGTTTCCATATAATCGCAACGATCATAACGATCGCTGGGATCGTTGCGATCGACGATCGCTACGATTCTTGCGACCCTTGCGATCATATGGAAACCAAAACGTTGCGATCCTTGCGATCCTTGCGATCCTTGCGATTGCGATCGCAGAGATAGAAATTTTTCTATCTCTGCGATCGCAACCGCAACGATTGCAACGTTTTGTTTTCCATATGATCGCAAGGGTTGCAAGAATCGCAGCGATCATCGATCGTAACGATCGCTGCGATCGTTGCGATCGTTGCGATCGTTGCGATTATATCGAAACCAGACTTTAGGAAAGACGAGACAATAGATTTTCAGGCATGACTACGCACAACGTGCATATTTAGATGCAAATTACTTGCGAGCGCAAGTTGGTACATGCAGTTGATTAAGCCTGGTTTCCATATAATCGCAACGATCGCAACGATCGCAGCGATCGTTACGATCGACGATCGCTGCGATTCTTGCGACCCTTGCGATCATATGGAAACCAACCGGAGATAGAAAAATTTCTATCTCTGCGATCGCAATCGCAACGATCGCAACGGTTGGTTTCCATATGATCGCAAGGGTCGCAAGAATCGCAGCGATCGTCGATCGTAACGATCGCTGCGATCGATGCGATCGTTGCGATCGATGCGATCGTTGCGATTATATGGAAACCAGGCTTAAGGGGTATACCTTACTTTGAAGTGCACTTGGATTCTTTTGTTTTACGCATATCGCCAGGGCAACAAAGAAACCAAAAAGTGCGGTCATTTAAACGTTCACACTCCAGGTACGCGAGCTACACTTAGGTGATTCCGCACAAATCAACAGCACGTGCCATTGAAAAAGACGTTTTTGATAAATAAGAAGGGAAATATGGAGCTTTTAGAAAACGAGCTACTGCAATTATTTAACTATTTAATTACATTCAGCTGATATTAATTTTTACCTCTTTGATACATTTTACAATGAGATTTAAATGTGTAAATAAATCACAGATGAGTGCTTCTATTGAATCGAAGTCAGACTTCAAGTGCACTTAAGAGCCCTAGTGAGAACCGGCCTATTGTTTTCAACCGCTAAAACAATGGCTACGCTTGTAAATTACACTTCTAAAAGGACCCCAGGTCGAAACAGCTGTCCACGGTTGCATTTTGGCTTTCAGTTCGGGCTCTATCATGTCGTTGTCGCGTTTAATGTCTACGTAGTATCAGCCTTGCTTTGTACTTTGATTTTATCTCTATTTTTGGTTGACTAGATCTTCTCCAGATCCTACGTACACCAGCAGCATTTTCGTTCGCGGACCTTTGCTTCTTATTTACTAATGTGACACCAATAAAAAAAGGGGGGCTACACTCTAGCCTATACTCATGTTGCAGACGTGACCAGATCGGTTTACGTTCACAGTCTAGAAGTTGAATTGGTTTTTAGCGACGCTGAAGCCCGACTTTAATACTCGCAGAGTTCTAACTTGTTCTTAACCAGACAAGGACTTTGGTACGCGATGGATGAAAAGTAGCCTGCGAATACAGCCGCCTCGCCTCGCGATCGCTCACGCTCACTAGGGGCGTTTGGCTGTATTCTCGGGCAGACCTGCACGTCTCACATGATTGGCTAAGAAAAGAATAGAACAAACAACACAAAAATGGCCCCCCTAGCCCTAAAAACAATAGAGGTGCACCTCATCCAGGCTAGGTATGAATGAAATTAGAGGTTCCGAAGAGGTGCAAGCCTACTGGTATTCTCAGACTAGATGAAAAGGGAAATTCAGTGGTGTTTTAGTTGCTCGTTATATGAGTTTCTCGCTAGACCAAATGTTCCTTAAAACACTTAAACTAATAAGAATTTGTCTTGAATTATAAATTCCTTGAATATTAGTGAATTCTAACTACTTTCCATGAGTGTGGTTGCATAGATAAAAAAGTATATATAGAAACCAACTTTTTGAATACAAAATAACGTTTAGCGTATTAACTGGATTGTGACGCTGTAAATGTGTTTCAGAAATACAAATTCTATTTTGTCGAAGAATTAAAGTAAATTTTAAAGGTTGTAAACTTCAAATTTTTAAAACAGTTTTAAAATTTTGGGGTTTAAAACCCCCAAAATTTACTTCCCCCGTCATGACCATAGACACAATACCACCAATTGCTCAAAATATGAAAACCGCTTTTCAAAGGCGATGTATGCTATCAAAAATTTACTGCCTCTATCATATGACCATAGACAATTTCTACTGTATCCCTTAAAGTGCACCTTACCCCAAAACTTTTTTTTTTGGCTTAATCAACTCTATGTACGTTGAAAAGTTGAATAGTTAAATATTTCTTGTTTTTAACGTCGTGTTAGTGAGTTATAGAGATTTGAATTTACAAAATGCTAATTTGATGATGTCATTTTAGGATTCATTTATTAAACAATTACTTGTTTTTACCTCCAAGGAATATTTTTTTACGAATCAATTGACTGTCCACAGTTTATATTTAGTATTTCTCAAATTGATTTTCCTTAAGCCGTAAACTGCATATTGTAAATTGACGTAGTAATAATGGCAAAATCCTAAAATGACGTCATCAAATTAGCATTTTGTAACTTCAAATCTCTATAACTCACTAACGCTACGTTAAAAACGAAAAATATTTCACTATTCGACTTTTCAACGTACATGAAGTTGATTAAGCCAAAAAAAAAAATTGGGATTAGGTGCACTTTAAAATTATTTATGGCGCCATATAGAAATACAACAATACATTCTTCTTTTTTATTTTACCGCCAACCTCGATTATAGCCTGACTGTCTGGCCTTCACAATAAATCGATTAAAAAAAAAAAAACATCTCTGTTTTCTGAACACGCTGTTTACTTTTCCGCAACAGCTCAACTCGAACTATTTCTGCTATTGTCATTAATAAATCCGGCATTTCTTGATTAGGAGGTCGAGACAAAGGTTTCTGTCTTTGAAGACTACATTATTACGTCAACAGAAATCCACCCGAACAATAAATTCATCGGAAAAATAAATACCACTGTTAATGAAACAAAACGTTACTAAAGAGCTGAAGGAAATAATTTTCAGTCCCCAAACATTCGTTATTTAAAAACAATTGAGGACTTAACTAGTTTTGAGGTATTCTTTAAGCAGTATAAGCAGCTTTGGCAGAGAACCAAGAAAACGCTAATCATTATTTATTCAACAGTTATCACCCAAATGAATATTATTGACAGTTATCATCAAATATTATATTGACCAGTTTTTCAAGAAACGAGATGTATCTCACAATTTGTTTTTTTTTTTCAAAACGGTTCTCGAAAAAAGATTGTTTCGACGTAAAGTTGTTGATGAGAAAAGGTTCTTACGGTTAATAACCGATGCGGTAGTGACTTCTTTATTTTGCCCTATGGGCATTCGTTTATTGTTACTTTCAAACGCCAATCATTTGTTACTTAAAAGTTATGACCTATCCTAATAGAGTGACCAGTTTTTCAAGACACAAGGTTTTATTGCATTTTCTCATTAGGAATATTTTTTGAGAAAAGTTTCGCGAAAAAAAAATGTTTCGATGCAAAGTTGTTGACGAGAAAAGCTGCTTACCATTAATAGACTTTTCATGTGTCAATTCAAAGGGGACAGACCGCAAATAAATGTGGCTACTAAATATATCTGAATTTCGTAACTGTTCATCAGTAGGATGCCCAAAATGTGTGCAATTCCACAATTGGTTTCGGCTCTATTAAATCCTATACCAATTGCAGAACATTTTAGGAGGAGCCACCCACAGTGTGAGCACAGTTACTGACAAGACATATCAGTTAGGAAAACAACGCAAAATAAATGTAGTACGTTATTAATAACGTAAATGATAACGTAAATAATAACGTAAACGTTATAACGTAAATAACGTAAATAATAATAACGTAAACGTTAATAACGTAGTACGTTATTAATAACCGACATATGACATATCTAATTATTGCCCTATGGACATCCGTTAATGGTTATTAAAAATAGTTAATTCTATCGTGCATGGATAATTTGAATGTTAATTAATCCACTCTTGGCGGATTTCATGACGGCATTTTGGTAGTTACAAATAATAAAAATAAGGCAAGAGTCGCACTTGAGGAAAACTGCAACCGAAAAAGGAAAACTTAACCCTTTCACTCCCAGAGTCAATTATGGAGACATGTAATGCCGTCCTAGCTTGTTATTTGCTGTTTTAAGTATCCCAGGACATTAAGGAATGAGCGTTTTCTAAAAGAATTCAGTTGATTATTTTCCTAAACAGCAACAACGTACCAATATAATTCTCCTTACTACAATAACACACGTCACTGATAACGGTTTTCCGGACTGACTGAGACGCTGTTTTTATAATTTATCATACCTGTGGCATAAACGTTTTCGTTTATTTTTCATCCAACTTAATGGAGTAGATTTCAGTAAAATTTATGGCAAGTAACAAAATAATTAAAAAGAGAAATAAGAATATATTAAGCATGCAGATAAAAACGAAGGAGACAAGTTGGCCTCCCTAGTGGCCGAAGCAGAATTGTTCACATTGACAGCATGTCTTAAAATGAGGTGTCTAAAATCACGGCAAGTTTCGTTTGCGAAATAACAGTTTTTAACTGTCACGTTGACAGCATGTCTTAAAATCACGGTTTCGTTTGCAAAATAACAGTTTTTAACTGTCACGTTGACAGCATGTCTTAAAATCACGATTTCGTTTGCGAAATAGCAGTTTTTAACTCAGCAGGGCAACGGCCATTAAAAAAAGGATGAATTCAACGACGTCACAACGAAGAAAACAGCAAAACAAGAGACTAAATTAAACACTACAGCCAAGAAGCGGCATATTTTTTCTAAAACAGGAACGACCACAAATTAAAAGGGTGTATGACTGGGAAAACTAGACCAAACGAAGCGGTATAACGAAGATTATAAGTAAAAAGGTGCTCATTAAACAAAAATGCGCGTAGCCATTTCGGCACAAACAAACAGAAACTGTCGGAGTAGCGAAGACCGCGGGAACCGACTAGTTTCTTTGACGAGGGATTTTAAATATTTAAATCTATTTAACTTACCTTAAGTCTGATTTTCGCAATAAGTAGACTAACAGCTCAACCGCTTCAGTAGCTGTAGATATAAAATCAATTAACTTCTTGCGTGCAACTTAAATTCTATATTAATATTAATATTAATATTTTATTAATAATTATAATAATTAATATTAATATTATAATAATTAATATTAATATTATAATAATTAATATTAATATTATAATAATTAATATTAATATTATAATAATTAATATTAATATTAATATTAATTACTTTAGGGCTAGGAACTACTTGTTTTGTGAGTCTGTTGTTGACCACCTTTTGAGGAAATTCAATGAAGCAAAATTAGAATCATCTAACCACCAACGAAACATTAGGCAAAATAACCTAAAAATTTATAATTTCAAATTATGTGTCTTTCTTTACCACCCATTTAGAGTAGCACTTAGCTATTTGCCAAGCGGAGTAAATGTAAATTATTGACGGCACCATTTGTTTTTCAATATTTTACTCAGGATCAAATTGGAATTTTATGTGAATTTTCATCTTTAGCACTCTTGGGAGTTAAAGGATTAAGCTTACCTTAAATTTGGTTTATTTAATAAGCAGATTTACAAAAAGCATCCGTCTGTTTTCTAAGCAATCTGTTTCTTTTTGCCACAACAGCTAAACTCGAAGAACAGAACTAAACTAAACTCGATTAATTTATCTGTTCGCCCAAGCGAATTAAATATATATCCTGTTTCCATAGACTCTGACTTGTTATAAAAAAATTTTAATGTAACTGTTAATCAAACAACAAGCCGGGGAAAATAATTTAATTTTCAGACGACAAACATTCGTTATTTAAAAACAATTGAGGACTTACCTAGTTTTGAGGTATTGTTTAAATATTATAAGCAGCTTCGGCAGATGGCCAAGAAAACGAGCACTGTAATAAAGGTGTCACACGCCAAACACTCAACAGTCATCATCCAAATGAAGTATTATTGACAGTTATCATCCAATATTATTTTTACAATAACTGTGTGAATTCCCGCGCGCTGATTGGCTCATTTCTATGGTCGATGAGAGTATAGACCATGAAAGGACGAAACAGGTAACGCAAACTTTTGGCGCTACGGGTTCTTCAAACAGTGAAAAATGCACTTAAAACTGTAATTCTTCAATGAAAAGAATGCTCTCTTGTCAGTTAAATTTAATTTACAATCAGCTAAACTTGCCTGGAATTAAGTGCGAAGCAAAAAGGACAAAAAACTTGACGTAGTTTCACGGGAAAATCCACGGAATCAGTCGCCGGCGCCCCGAAAGAACTAAAACTGAGCCGAAAACAACTTGGAGCAAAGATTCATCTGATTATTCGAAGATATTTCAAATTGGAAAAAGGTTAGCTTTGTAAACTGTGCCTGGTAATTTTATATTTGACTTTGTGTGAGGTTATTGTGCTCTATTTTGCGATTATCGCCGAGCGCGGTTCTCTAAAATTTGCCGAATAACGGCACCTTGTTTTGCTGTGTAAAAATTTATATTAAAAGATTCTAGCGATGATTTAAGCTGAAGATAATTTTTGTGTGAGCCTTTTTCGTTACATAATTTATTCACATAAAAAGTTAAGGCTTTAATTATTCCCCACGCAAAAACATTTTGCAGCAGTTTGTCAGTGTTACGTTGTTTACCTTGATTTTCTAAAATGATTCCCGCAAACTCGTTCGCTCGACGCTCGCAGTTATTCAAGTTTGTTAAATCGACCAGCTTTTCAAGAAACGAGATGTATCTCACTAAGATTTTTTTTTGCAAATCGTTTTGCGAAAGAAGATTGTTTCGTCGCAAAGTTCTTGACGAGAAAAGGGTCTTACGATTAACAGACTTTTCATGTGTGACTTTTTTATTTTGCCCTATGGGCATCCGTTTATTCACATTTTCACACGCCAAACATTCGTTATTTAAAAGTTATGACCTATCCCAAAGTTTTAAGACTATTTTTTTGCGAAAAGTTTCACGAAAAAAGGGTTGTTTCGACGTAAAGTTGTTAACGAGAAAATGTTCTTACCATTAATAGACATTTCATGTGTGAATAACCGATGCGGTGGGGTGAGATATCTATTTTGCCCTATGGACATCCGTTTATGGTTATTAAAAATAGTTTTTAGGTGGCTCGACTGGATTTTTTGGGGGCGATACCTCCCAAATTTGAGCATCAACTACGACGCCATTAACAATGCTATGGAAAAACGGTCACAGCTGTTTTCAATAAAGATGAAAATTTGTTAAGACCAGTGTTATATCAACATTGGGGTTGCCATAGCAACGCAAGACGCCGTGATCTTTTTTACTTGCCGTCGTATTTCTCGGCACCATGAGGTTTTTACGGTAATCGCTTAATTGAGCTTGTACCTCCCAAAGCCGCCTCGTTTATGGCAAAGATTGAACAAATTATATAAGAGCGTTTTAGAAATTTTTGGTGATAAAGTTTTTGGGATAATAAATACAGTGAAAAACATACTATCGACATAATTGGCTAATATCTAAAGAAAACGATGCGCTTTGGGAATGCAGATTCATCTCATAGTAGTTTGATTCCATCTGAGATCGTGTGTAAAAAACTGAGGGGATTCCTTTGGCCGATTGCGAGAAAGAAAGATTTGATTAGTGTGCGTTCAGCTGCTCTTGTTGCCTTTTTTGTATGTAATTTGGTCTACGCCTATAAATGTGGTGATAATTTCAGTGGAAACCGCTTGATAAATATTTTTTAAAATTTGACAATCTCGAGATAAATCATCAATTTATATGGCCTGCAAGTTTCAAGGACATTGAAATTATGTTAGGCAATAAAATAGGGCCTCCAATGTACCAATTCTTTTACCGCAGATTTTGTGTTTACAAGTGAGCGTCCTCATTATTCATGGCTATTGTTTTCACGTTTCATATGCACGTGCACAACTGAAGCAAAAAAAATCATTTGCATCGAATAGAACGCTCGATTGCTTTTGGAAATGTTTTTTGATTCGGAGAGGGGAAAACCGGAGTACCTGAAGAATAACTCTCGGAGCAAGGCTAAGAACCAACAACAAACTGAACCCACATATGACGTCGCCTCCGGGAATCGAACCCGTGCCGCATTTTCTCTTCAATGGTCGTCTGTTTATCGTACGACCGCTTTGGCTCCTTAGGCCAAAAATCTATTGTTCTTGCTCATTTGCATTAGATTCGGCACATGTGAAGTTCGACGTTTGAACCGGGCCTTAGGAGACGCCAATGAAGAAGACATATGGGAAGTGCTCACTTGAGAGCGGTTTCACTGGTTGCCTCTGTGAGTCTAGGACAGTACATTTGGTTGTCCCTCATCATACAAGGGTAAAAATATTGCGAATATTCATCGCTATCACCGAAAAAAACCCCGGAGATTTTTGAAGGTTATGGGCGCACTTGGAAAAATGATTTGTTGATAACGTAATAAAACTCTCGCAAAATTTGCCAAGTGCGACCCATGCCTTCAATAAAATAGAGTGTAATTCCCAAACGATGGAAATTTCATTGTTTTAGTCACCAACATAGCCGCCGTGAAAACCATCTATAAACATGGCCTGAAGTGTCAGGAAATTAACATTCACCCAGGTTATGTTATATTTAGTTTTGTCTAGCGCAATATTGCGAAATAATTTAAAAGTCAATTTCCATTGTTTGAGCAGAGTTAGTTGTCCTTAGCAGCTGTAGTTGTTTATACTCTGTGTTTTTTTGTGTACCCACAAGCAATTGATTAATTTATCTGTTCGTCCATGCTGTAAAAATGATATTTTTTAGTTTTACTCTCACCCACCCGTTAAATATTTATCAAATGTGGACGACATATCTGAAAATCACGTCAGTACCCCAGCAACTACAGATAAAAGAGCATGAGTTTTGTAAAGTATTCTCAAGAATGAAAGCTAAAACTCTTTAACTTCCAAGTGTGCCAAAAATCAAAATTCAAGAAAAATGCCAAATTGCATTTTGTAACATATCGAAAAACAAATAGTACCATGCTAAAGTACTGCCAGAGAAGTTTCATTTGAATGGTCACATCATATGATTTCGTCTACGGACTTAAAAGTTAGAACTACACTACATGTCTTCATAAATGACTCTGGGAGTGTAAGGGTTAAAAATATTATCAACAGAGAGAATAGTACAAACAGAATACTAAAAACGTCATACAGATACCACAGTGTGTTTTCTAATTTTGAATTTTGTATTATACATTTTACTTTCTTTTACCGCCATAATCTCAAAGTATAAATTCACGTCCATATACTTTCGCTCCTATTTAGCCTATTTAACAAGCTTTGAGGTATTATTCTTTAAGGACTTAATACGCAGCTGTGGTAGAAAGCCAAGAAAACGACTGCTTGATCCCTGACGACAGTGAATTGAAAAAAAGTTTGTTGATAATTAAACATTGCGTCAACTGAAATCCGCCTTTAGAACAAAAAGAGCTGGGAAAATTAATTTTCAAACGCCAAACATTCAGTTTTTTTTAAGATGGCTGAACACAGTTTGCACGCGCTCTTCAATTTCAGCTGCTTACGTGAGTCAGCACGTGCAGAGTTTTGAGAAAAACAAAGGTGGCGCCTACTATTCAGCGATCTTTTATTTTGCTCAGCGTGGATCGCGCAAGTGTTGTTTTTCGTCTTAAAATCGAACAATTTGTTGTTCGTAAAAATGTTTGTTGAATCAATAGATAAGTTAAAGAACCATTGAAGAAATACACTGCCTTTTTGGTCGTTTTTGTCTTTGGATCGAGAACCCAGTCAAATGCAACGCATGCGCAGTTGACCAAAAAATTGTGACTGGATATTTTAGCGACTTTCCTCGGAAATGTGCTGATTTCTACGGAACCACTCATTAGAATTTCACGAAATTTGGCACAATAATAGTTCCGAATATGCCGAACTCACCTGTCATCAGAATTTGAAATCTAACAGAGGATATTTTTACAAAACGCAATCATATTAAACCACAAATTACGTTAGATCCCTCAGTTAAAATTACATGAGTCCAGTGTTAACATGCGAATATTTTTACGAGTTTACTGGAGACAAATGATGGACAAAATCTAACGACTAGATTTTCTGAAAATAAACGAAACCAAATATTGCAGGCTGATTTACAATCCACCGTTAGGCCATGGTAACACCCTAAGAGCTCAACAAAAATATCAAAATATATAGCATGTTGCTTAATTATATGCCTCACCAATTTTGGGCGTTCAGACGTTAGTAGTTTTAAAATGACAATGAATGACGTATAGGTACAGTGAAACTGTGTTCAGCCACCTTAAAGTTATTGCATCCTAGTCTTAATATTATTGACCAGTTTTTTCGAGAATAACGATGACAACACATTCGTCCAGATGCCTTAAACGTAACATAGTCTAACTGTTTTAAAACTCTTCAGTTTAATTAGAAAAAATATTTTAGCATAAAACTATTAATATTTTTGTTATTTGCCAGTTTAACAACCTTTGTAGCAAACGACGGTAAACTATATATTCGGGTTGACAAGTGGAAATCCGTTTCCGTTATGAAGGTCAAAACTGATTTCAACTGGTTAGATCCTAGTTTGAAGCACAAAGCGATCTTTTAAATGTCTATTTTAGTCTATATGTAGATCTTTCAGACTACAAAATTTGAAGATTATTTTCCTAAAAAACAACAACAATGTAATTCGCCTTACTTCACACACCTGACAACGGTTTTCCGGAATGACTAAAACATTGTTTTTTATCGTTTATCATACCTGTGGCATAGGAAAGTTTTCGTTTATTTTTCATCCAACTTAACGGAGTAGATTTCAGTAAAATTTATGGCAAGTAACAAAATAATTAAAAGAGACATAATTAAAAGAATAATATAAACATGCAGATAAAAACGAAGGAAACAAGTTTGCCTAGTGGGCGAAGCAGGATTGTTCACGCCGACAGCATGTCTTAAAATCGCGGTTTCGTTTGCGAGATAACAGCTTTTAACCCAGCAGGGCAACGACCATAAAAAAGAAAAAAAAGCAAAACAAGAGACTAAGTTAAACACTACGAAAGGGATTATGACTGGGAAAACTAGACCAAACGAAGCGGTATAACGAAGATTATAAGTAAAAAGGTGCCAATTAAACAAAAATGCGCATATCCATTTCGGCGCAAACAAACCAAAAGAAAATGTCGGAGTAATGAAGACGGCAGGAACCGACAATTGATGGCCGATATCGCTCTTAATAAGAGTACATGTAGTGGTTTCTTTGACGAGGGATTTTAAATATTAAAATCTTTTCAACTTACCTTAAGTCTGGTTTTTGCAATAAGTAGACTAACAGCTCAACTGCTTCAGTAGCTGTTGAAATAAAATCAATTAACCTATTGCGTGCAACTTAAATTCCATTTTAATATTAATATTAACTACTTGTTTTGTGAGTCTGTTATTGACGACCTTTTGGGGAAATTCAATGAATCCGAATTAGAATCATATAACTTACCGACGAAACCTGAGGAAAATAACCTGAAATTTATGATAATATTTCAAACTATCTTTCTTTCTTTCTTTACAAGTAGCACTTAGCTATTTGCCAAGCGGAGTAAATGTCAATTATTGATGACATGTAGAAGTAGTAAATTTAATTAGTTGAATGTTGTTGAAATATGTTAATTTTGTCGTGTTCGAACGAACATATTCAGTAAAGGAACATAATTTATTTTATCGTTTTAAAAGTGTCATGTTCAGTTGATCGCGAAGCGAAGTTTATGGTTTTGTTTAATGCAAACAAAAGGCAGTTGGATTTAACTGATTGCGGAAAAAAAAAACGAACTGAAAGTAAATATAGATAACGAAGCTAAGCCTCCAGGCCAAATGCTAGATGTTTAAAGAATCTGAAAAGACCTCTTTATGTGTATGTTCATGTTTTTTAAAAGTCGCTAAAAAGCTATCTTTTTGTTTACATAAATCGCAATCAAGTTTTTTTTCCCAAAAAATCATATCCCTTTTCCCAACTTGTTTCAATTTCAAACATTACATGTATACGCTAAATGTTTTACTCAATTTACCAGGGCTCTCTGTCTCATCATCGCAGCGCACACAAAGTGAAAGCGTCTACCTTATTGGTACTAATTTTCGCGGGCACTTAATTTCGCGAAAAAAAGGTCGGCATATTTCGCGGGTCTTTATTTTCGCGATTTGGATGCAAAATTATTTTCTTAGGGAATTAATTTTCGCGAAAATGAAAAAAAAAGCAAAACACATTTTATTTCGAGAATTTTATTATTATTTTACACTTCTTAGCTTATTGCTGAAAATCATCAACTCATAACAAAACCAAACTATAGAAACCGCATCGTGTACCATAGGCATAGTCAAAGACATTATCCTTATGCTTAACGTTCTTTGCAATTGTATAATTATACATATTTACATTGTAGCCGTGAATTAGACTAGAGCTATGTGTACCATTGGCATAAAGTTATTGAGCCTCTAATCAATTTCTAGGGCAAGCTCGGTGTCAGTGAACGCGGGGTGTATCTATGTTTATCATCTGTAGGCATGCCATAGAGCTTTTACACGTTATACACAATACGTAGACATGTGTTTCTTCATTAAATTGAGAAAACAAGTAATATATATAGGAGGTATTTAATTTCGCGACATTAAAGTTCGCGGGAATTTTTTTTCGCGTCGCTTTAAATTCGCGATTTTTTTTAAATCGCGAAAATCGCGAAATTAAAGCGACGCGAAAATTAGTACCAATAAGGTACGCAAATTACCTGAACAAAAACACATTATCTACTGCCATAAAAAATAACCCACTCTCATGAAGAAGGAAAATGAAGATGAAAGCGTCTACACAAATTATCGGAACAAAAACATATCTCGTGTCATTAAAGAAAATGGCCCACTTGAAGAAAATGAAAAATATATAATTTACTTATTCAAATTGGCGAAACCATAAATGAAATACAGAAAGAAACTGTCAAAAAATAAAATAAATTACGCTCGTGAAAAAGCAATATTGTCCAAAGAAAAGAACTTAATTCCGAAGAGGCAAACCGCATTCGATGACAACCGCCAGTGGGATAATAATTGTGAAGATGACGAATAACAGAACGAAAACGTTTAAAGTAGTATTATATCAAACAGGACTGGAAGTGAAGAGAATTTCCAAACACCGAGAAGTGGGTTGAAAAAACGAGACGCAGCTGAGTATTTTTTAACCCACTTTGAAATGTTTGGATACCTGATGAAACACCCTTTCGAGTTTTTCATCCTGGTTTTTGATATAGCTTCTCAAAATGATCATTAAATACAGAGAAAACGAAGGAATGAAATCGCCAAAATCTATGCTAATGAGGATCGTGTTTCCAAACCACTGTCGCTAGGGTCATTACATACTAATTATGCCAATTATATGCTAATTAAGATCGGGTTTCCAAATCACACTTAAGATTTTCTTTGTTCAACCTTGATGTCATTTATAATTAATGACCTTTATTCAGTGTTATCAGGGCTAGGGGCATTATATGCTAATTATGCCAATTATATACTAATTAAGATCGGGTTTCCAAACCACCGTGACGCTTATGATTTTCTTTGTTCAAAACCTTGATGATTTATTAATGGTCTTTATTCAGTGTTATCAGGGCTAGGGACATTATATGCTAATTATGCCAATTATATGCTAATTATACCAATTATATGCTAATTAAGATCGGATTTCCAAACCACTGTCATGCTCATGATTTTCCTTGTTTAAACTTAATTGATGAATTATTAATGGCCTTTATTCAGCGTTATCAGGGCTAGGGACATTATATGCTAATTATGCCAATTATATGCTAATTAAGATCAGGTTTCCAAACCACCGTCACGCTCATGATTTTCTTTGTTCAAACTTAATTGACGAATTATTAATTGTCTTTATTCAGCGTTATCAGGGCTAGGGACATTATATGCTAATTATGCCAATTATATACTATTTAAGATCGGTTTCCAAGCCACCTTCACGCTTATGATCTTCTTTGTTCAACCTTGATGAATTATTAATGGTCTTTATTCAGTGTTATCAGGGCTAGGGGCATTATATGCTAATTATGCCAATTATATATTAATTAAGATCGGGTTTCCAAACCACCGTCACGCTCATGATTTCCTTTGTTCAACCTTGATGAATTATTAATGGTCTTTATTCAGTGTTATCAATGTTATCAATGTTCGCCACAAACTTTAATTTGTAGTCATGTTCAAGCCAATTATAGCTTCGGCTAAGAGAGTTTTACAATACTGTTTTCCCTTTGGAGACTTTAGTTACTAAATGCAAATATTCGCAGAAATATTCAACTTGCCCTCGGGTAACGCAAAATATTCCTTTACAGGTAATATTCCTTTACAGAACTTCTTTTCTATACACAAAACAATTACCAGAGTAATTCCCTCGAGCTGTACTCAAAACCTCTGCATACCTTTTTTTTTTCGGTGAAGCATATTTTATTTAGAGCATTTCATATTCACGAGTTGGCTCACAGGAGTCTTTGATTTATCTTCTCCTTCTTTTTGGAATACGTCAAACTGTTACAATATCGACCAATATCCTTCTTCGGCTGTCATAATTAAGTTTTGTTAACAATTACTGTACTATAGCACAGAAACTAGCCTCAAAATTTATTCAACCTGTCCCCGTGTGTCTCGGAAAAATCACTAAAAAACTAATTATCGATGTTCTAAAAGCAATGTCATGTTTGAGTAAAGGTACCTAGAGTTCAAATTTGGCGCAGTTCTGAACAAAACTCAACGAAATCCCTGTGACCTTGCCCTTTTAAGGAAATTCACGCGGTCATAGACTTCGTTTCGGAGATAATTTAGGCCCGGTTCAAACGTCGAACTTCACATGTGCCGAATCTAATGCAAATGAGTAAAATCTTTTGTTTTTGTTCATTTGCATTAGATTCGGCACATGTAAAGTTCGACGTTTGAACCGGGCCTAAGATATTTGAAAGGCGATCCTAATTTTGAAAAATCGGTCTTCCTTACTCGTTGTGGCCTCAATGTCTGTTAATCTAAAAATATTGTAAATTAATCTCTTAAGTTGTTGACGAGAAAAGGTTCTTACCATTAATAGACTTTTCATGTGTGAAAAACCGATGCGGTGGTGCCTTTTTTCATTTTGCCCTATGGGCATCCGTTTATGGTTATTAAAAAATAGTTAATTCCATCATGCGTGGATAATTTGAATGTTAATTAATCCACTCTTGGCGGATTTCATGACGGCATTTTGGTAGTTACAAATAATAAAAATAAGGCAAGGGTCGCACTTGGGGAAAACTGCAAACGAAAAAGGAAAACTTAACCCTTTCACTCCCAGAGACAATTACGGAGACATGTAATGCAGTTCAAACTTTTAAGTCTGTCAACGAAATCCTACGGCGCGGTGTGACTATTCAATATTTTACAAAATGAAATTTAAAGTTCTTTTCTTGAATTTTGGTTTTTGGCACCCTTTGTGTCGCAATATCATCCCACGCTATTCGGGTTTATTCTTTACTTTCGATGCGATAGAAATCCTCATCCCACAGATTGATCAGCATTTTAAATAAATAAATAAAAATTTCAGTGGAATCTACGAGGTGGCTCTTACTTCCACTGTTTCTGGATCAAATTAGAAATTTGGAAATGTTTTCTTTTTTCGGAGAGAGAAAAACCGGAGTACCTGGAGAATAACCCTCGGAGCAAGGATAAGAACCAACTACAAACTCAACCCGCATATGGCGACGCCTAGGGGAATCGAACCCGTGCCGAATTTTCTCTTCATTGGTCGTCTGTTTATCATACGACCGCTTTGGCTCCTCAGGAGACGCCAATGAAGAAGAAATATGCGAAGTGCTCACTTCAGTTTCACTGGTTGCCTCAGTCTAGGACTGTACATTTGGTTGTCGCTAAAAATATTGCGAATATTCGGCGCTATAAGCGCTATAACCGAAAAAAAACCCGGAGATTTGTGAAGATTGTGGGCGCATTTGGAAAATTGATTTGTTGACAACGTAATAAAATTCTCGCAAAAATTTACCAAGTGCGATACACGCCTTCAATAAAATAGAGTGTGATTCCCAAACGATGGAAATTTCATTGTTTTAGTCACCAACATAGGCGCCATGAAAACCATCTATAAACATGGCCTGAAGTCAGGAAATTAACATTCACCCAGGTTGTTATGTTGTATTTAGTTTTGTCTAACGCAATATATATTCTGAAATGATTTAAGTGTCATCAGCTCGCTGCTCTGTTCCCATTGTTTGAGCTGATTTAGTTGTCCTTAGCAAATGCAGATATGTTTTCTCAGCAGATCAGAGAAGACCTTGTAAGAGCTGCGTTAGCTGCCCAAACAACTGTAGTTGTTTATACGTACTCACAAGCAATGATTAATTTAATATCTGTTCGTCTACGCTAATTAAATACTTTATATCCTTGGATAAGTAAAAATGATATATTTTTAGTTATACGCTACCACCCATTAAATATTTATCAAATGTGGGCGACATATCTGAGAATCGCGTCAATACCCCAGCTACAACAGATAAACAGCATAAGTTTTGTAAAGTATTCTCAAAAATAAACGCTAAAACTCTTTAACTCCCAGGAGTGCCAAAAATTAAAATTCAAGAAAAATGCCAAATTTCATTTTGTAAGATATCGAAAAACAAATGGTGCCATGCGAAAGTACTGCCAAAGACGTTTCATTTGAATGGTCAAATCATATGATTTCGCGTCTACGGACTCAAAAGTTAGAACTACACTACATGTCTCCATAATTGACCCTGTAACACAGAATACAAAAAACGTCATACAGATACAACAGTGTGTTTTCTAATTTTGAATTTTGTATATACATTTTACTTTCTTTTACCGCCATAATCACGATGTATAAATTCGCGGTCATACACTTTCGCTCCTATTTAACAAGCTTTGAGGTATTCTTTAAGGACTTAATACGCAGCTGTACGTTTGTGGTAAAAAGCCAAGAAAACGACTGCTTGATCCCTGACGACAGTGAATTGAAAAAAGGTTTGTTGATACTGAATTAAACATTGCGTCAACTGAAATCCGCCTTAAGAACAAAAAGCGCTGGGGAAATTAATTTTCAAACGCCAAACATTCCAGTTTTTTACGTTATTGCATCCTAGTCTTAATATTATTGACCAGTTTTTCGAGAATAACGATGGCAGCGCATTCGTCCAGATGCCTTAAACTTAACACTCAGTTTAATTAGAAAATGACTTTTAGTATAAAATTATTTTGTTATTTGCCATTTTAAAAACGTTTATAGCAAACGACGGTAAAATATATATTCGGGTTGACAAGTCAAAACTGATTTCAACTGGTTACATCCTAGGTTGAAGTAAAAAGCGATCTTTTAAATGATTATTTTAGTCTATATGTAGATCTTTTAGACTACAAAGTTTGATGATTATTTTCCTAAAAAAAAACCGAACAATTCGCCTTACTACACACGTCACTGATAACGGTTTTCCGGACTGACTAAGACATTGATTTTACCATTTATCATACCTGTGGCCTAGGAAAATTTTCGTTTATCTTTCATCCAACTTAATGGAGTAGATTTCAGTAAAATTTATGGCAAGTAACAATAATTAAAAAGAGAAATAAGAATAATATAAGCATGCAGATCAAAACGAAGGAGACAAGTTTGCCAAGTGGGCGAAGCAGGATTGTTCACGCCGACAGCATGTCTCAAAACCGCGGTTTCGCTCGCGGAGTAACAGCATTTAACTCAGTAGGGCAACGGCCATAAAAGCGAATGAATTCATCAGCGACGTCAAAACGAAGAAAACAGCTAAACAAGAGACTCAGTTAAATACTACGGCCAATAACTCGCGGAACATTTTTTAAAAAAGAACGATCACAAATTAAAAGGGTGTATGACTGGGAAAACTAGGCCAAGCGAAGCGGCACAACGAAGATTATTAAAGTAAAAGGACTGGTGCTAACTGAACAAAAATGCGCGTAGCTATTTCGGCACAAACAAACCAATAGAAAATGTCGGAGTAGCGAAGACGGCAGGAACCGACAATTGATGGCCGTTTTGGCAAGCTAGATATTCGCTCTTAGTAAGAATAGTAGTGTCTTTTACGAGGGATTTTAAATATTTAAATCTTTTCAACTTACCTTAAGTTTAGCTTTCGCAATAAGTGGACTTACAGCTCAACCACTTCGATCAGTAGCTTAGAAATAAAATCAATTAACTTCTTGCGTGCTATTGAATATTAATATTATTATTAACATTAATATTAATATTAATATTGGCCGTTTTCACACCAGAGACGGACAAATCGTCTGGACGGACAAGTCGTCTCAGACGGACAAGTCGTCTTAGTGTGAAAACGGGACGAACAAAATTTTGGACGTAAAAGTCGTCTGATTTTGTCCGTCGATTTGGCCGTCTATTAAGACGATTTTTCGAGGACGATTTGTTCGTCTAGACGGATAAGTCGTCCAAAGTCCGACTTAAATTCACACCAGACGAACAAATGGTTGTATCTCGGTCTCAGTACTCGCTAAGGGAGTGGAACTAGTACAGGGAGTGATGGTTTATGGGAAAATCAAAATGGCGGATAGAAAGCAAGGTAACCAAGTCTGTTAGTGCCAGGCCCCTTGCTTTCAAAATCGTCTGTTTGTTCGTTCAGATATGAATTTACGATGACCAACAAAAGGTGAGTTGTCCGTCTAGAATTCACATTACACGAACAAATCGTCGAACGACATGTCCGACGATTTGTCCGTCTTCTAGTGTGAAATGGGCCATTATTTTTTCTTCATTGGTCGTCTGTTTATCGTACGACAGCTTTGGCTCCTCAGCAGACGCCGATAAAGAAGAAATATGCGAAGTGCTCACTTGAGTTTCACTGGTTGTCTCAGTTTAGGACTTTACATTTGGTTGTCGCTCATCATACAAGCGTGAAAATATTGCGAATATTCGGCGCTATCACCGAAAAACAAAACCCCGGAGATTTGTGAAGGTTATGGTCGCACTTGGAAAAATGATTTGTTGACAACGTAATAAAATTCTCGCAAGCCAAGTACGACACATGTATTCAATAAAATAGAGTGTACATAGCCGCCGTGAAGACCACCTATAAACATGGCCTGAATTCAGGAAATTAATATTCACCAAGGTTATGTTATATTTAGTTTTGTCTAGCGCAATATTCTGAAATGATTTAAGTGTCATCAGCTAGCTGCTCTGTCTCCATTGTTTGAGCAGAGTTAGTTGTCCTTAGCAGCTGTAGTTGTTTATACTCTGTGTTTTCTTTGCACCCACAAGCAATGATTAATTTATCTGTTCGTCCACGCTGTACAAATGATATTTCAGGGGCGTAGGCAGGACTTTTTCAGAGGTACGCACAGTCAATTGTCAAACATCTTCTACCTCTTCTCCCCCACCATCAAGTCCCAAATCTTGACATAAATTTTAACTTGGTCGTATTTTTCTTTTTTTCGACTTTTTCAGGTACGCACGTGCGTACATGCGTGCAGGTAGCTACGCCCTTGTATTTAAAGTAAAAGGACTGGTGCTAACTGAACAAAAATGCGCGTAGCTATTTCGGCACAAACAAACCAATAGAAAATGTCGGAGTAGCGAAGACGGCAGGAACTGACAATTGATGGCCGTTTTGGCAAGCTAGATATTCGCTCTTAGTAAGAATAGTAGTGTCTTTTACGAGGGATTTTAAATATTTAAATCTTTTCAACTTACCTTAAGTTTAGCTTTCGCAATAAGTGGACTTACAGCTCAACCACTTCGATCAGTAGCTTAGAAATAAAATCAATTAACTTCTTGCGTGCTATTGAATATTAATATTATTATTAACATTAATATTAATATTAATATTGGCCGTTTTCACACCAGAGACGGACAAATCGTCTGGACGGACAAGTCGTCTCAGACGGACAAGTCGTCTTAGTGTGAAAACGGGACGAACAAAATTTTGGACGTAAAAGTCGTCTGATTTTGTCCGTCGATTTGGCCGTCTATTAAGACAATTTTTCGAGGACGATTTGTTCGTCTAGACGGATAAGTCGTCCAAAGTCCGACTTAAATTCACACCAGACGAACAAATCAGTGGTTGTATCTCGGTCTCAGTACTCGCTAAGGGAATGGAACTAGTACAGGGAGTGATGGTTTATGGGAAAATCAAAATGGCGGATAGAAAGCAAGGTAACCAAGCCTGTTAGTGCCAGGCCCCTTGCTTTCAAAATCGTCTGTTTGTTCGTTCAGATATGAATTTACGATGACCAACAAAAGGTGAGTTGTCCGTCTAGAATTCACATTACACGACAGACTTACGCTCACCCCACGCATTAAATATTTATCAAATGTGGACGACGTATCTGAGAATCACGTCAATACCCCAGCAACTACAGATAAAAGAGCATGAGTTTTGTAAAGTATTCTCAAGAATGAAAGCTAAAACTCTTTAACTCGCAAGAGTGCCAAAAATCAAAATTCAAGAAAAATGCCAAATTTTATTTTGTAAGATATCGAAAAACAAATAGTACCATGCTAAAGTACTGCCAGATAGGTTCCATTCGAATGGTCACATCATACGATTTCGTCCACAGACTCAAACGTTAGAACTACACAACATGTCGACTCAATAAAGTTAGTACAACAACAATTCAAGGCTACATGTCTCCGTTATTGACTCTGGGAGTGATTTAGGGTTAAAAATATTATTAACAGGGAGGAGAATATAAAACCTTTATTAAAAAATTCTCAAACAATCTTACGTTTACAGTTAATTAAAAAAAATTCTCAAATAATTTAATGTTTACAATTATTAACCTACTAAAATGCTAAAAATATTCATAATTACAATCCATAAAATATCGTAAAAGTGTTACTAAAAAAAATTTCAGTAAAAATAAAATTTATATAAGACGTTTGTATTCACAAGGTGACGGCAATAAAAAATTCTCAACATTACATTATGGCTCCTTCTTGGGTTTCAATGTCAATATCTATGTTCTTAAAATCACAAAAGGCTTTTCTTCTAAAACTATTAACTTCTAACTAAGGCTTTTTTTTTAAACAATAAACGTCAAACAGATACAACAGTGTGTTTTCTAATTTTGAATTTTGTATATAAATTTGCTTTCTCTTACCGCCATAACCTCGTTCAGTAATTAATAAATTCACGGTCATATAATTTCGCTCCTATTTAACAAGCTTTGAGGTATTCTTTAAGGACTTAATACGCAGCTGTTGTCAGTGAAAGCCAAGAAAACGACTGCTTGATCCCTGACGACAGTGAATTGAAAAAGGTTTGTTGATAATTAAACATTGCGTCAACTGAAATCCGCCTTAAGAACAAAAAGAGCTGGGAAAATTAATTTTCAAACGCCAAACATTCCGGTTTTTTACGTTATTGTATCCTAGTCTTAATATTATTGACCAGTTTTTCGAGAATAACGATGACAGCGAATTCGTCCAGATGCCTTAAACGTAACATAGTCTAAATTGGCTATTTTAAAAAGTCTCAGTTTAATAAGAAAATGACTTTTAGTATAAAATTATTTTGTTATTTGCCATTTTAAAAACGTTTATAGCAAACGACGGTAAAATATTTATTCGGGTTGACAAGTTGATATCAGTTTTGACGATCAAAACTGATTTCAACTTGTTAGATCCTTATAGGTTGAAGTACAAAGCGATCTTTTAAATGACTTTTTTAGTCTATATGTAGATATTTTAGACTACAAAGTTTGAAGATTATTTTCCTAAAAAAAACAACTATTCACCTTTACTACACACGTCAATAATAACGGTTTTCCGGACTGACTAAGACATTGTTTTTCCAATGTATCAAATACCTTGTCATAGGATAGTTTTCGTTTGTCTTTCATCCAACTTAATGGAGTAGATTCCAGTAAAATTTATGGCAAGTAACAAAATAATTAAAAAGAGAAATACGAATAATATAAGCATGCAGATAAAAACGAAGGAGACAAGTTTGCCTAGTGGGCGAAGCAGGATTGTTCACGCCGGCGACAGCATGTCTTAAAATCGCGGTTTCGTTTGCGAAATAACAGCTTTTAACTCAGCAGGGCAACGGCCATAAAAAAAGAATGAATTCAAAGAAGTCAAAACGAAGAAAACAGCAAAACAAGAGACTGAATTAAACACTACGGCCAAGAAGCGGCATATTTTTAAAAACAGGAGCGATCATAAATTGAAAGGGTGTATGACTGGGAAAACTAGACCAAACGAAGCGGTATAACGAAGATTATAAGTAAAAAGGTGCCAATTAAACGAAAATGCGCATATCCATTTCGGCACAAACAATCCAAAAGAAAATGTCGGAGTAGTGACGACGGCAGGAACCGACAATTGATGTTTGTCGATGATGTTCTTTTGTTGTCGACAAACCGACAACTGGTGGCCGTTTTAACAAGCTAGATATCGCTCTTAATAAGAGTACATGTAGTAGTTTCTTTGACGAGGGATTTTAAATATTTAAATCTATTCAACTTACCTTAAGTCTGGTTTTTGCAATAAGTAGACTAACAGCTCCACCGATTCACTAGCTGTAGAAATAAAATCAATTAACTCACTGCGTTCAACTTAAATTCCATATTAATATTAATATTAACTACTTCAGGGCTAGGAAATACTTGTTTTGTGACTCTGTTATTGCCGACCTTTTGTGGAAATTCAATGAATCCGAATTAGAATCATGTAACTTACCGACGAAACCTAAAGCAAAATAACCTGAAATTTATTATAATATTTCAAATTATCTTTCTTTCTTTACAAGTAGCACTTAGCTATTTCCCAAGCAGGGTAAATGTCAATTATTGATGACATGTACAAGTAGTAAAATTAGCTGAATGTTGTTGAAATGTTAATTTTGTAGTGTTCGAACATATTCAGTTAAGGAACAGAATTTAACTTATCATTTTAAAAGTGTCAAGTTGTTGATCGCGAAGCGAAGTTTGTCGCGAAGCGAAGATTGTGGTTTGGTTTCGTGTAAACACAAAGGGCAAACCGGCCTGATTGCGGAAAACAAAAACGAACTGAAAGTAAATATAGATAACGAAGCCTCCAGGCCAAAAGCACCTTTTAAAAGCTGCATCAGAGAAAGAAAAAGTGTCAAATTCATTTTGGGGACGAGATGTCCCAGCACTTCGGTTATGTCAATTAAAAATGTATGAAATGTCCAGATGTTTAAAGAATCTGAAAATGTCTCTTCATGTGTATGTTCAATTTTTTTTAAAACTCGCAAAAAAGCTATCTTTTTGTTTACATAAATCACAATCAAGGTTTTTTTTTCCCAAAATCACATCCATTTTTCCTAACATGTTTCATATTCGAACATTACACGCATACGCTTATGTTTTACTCAATTTACCAGGGCTCTCTGTCTCATCATCGCACCGCACACAAAGTGAAAGCGTCTACACAAATTACCTGAACAAAAACACATTATCTACTGCCATAAACAATAACCCACTTCAAGAAAAAGAAAAATGAAGATGAAAGCGTCTACATAAATTAACTGAACAAAAATATATTTAATGTAATTAAAGAAAATAACCCACTTGAAGAAAATGAAAAATATATTACTTATTCAAATTGGCGAAACCATAAAAGAAATACAGAAAGAAACTTTCAAAATTCGTGAGACAAAATAACTTACGTTCGTGAAAAAGCAATATTGGCCAAAGAAAATAACTTAATAGGAAGAGGCGGATTGAGAAAGCCTTACAAACCGCATTCGATGATAACCGCATCACTCGTGCAAGAGGTGATGTGGAATAGAGCCGTATCATAACAATAAGAGAAGCGCGCAATGCAAACTGGGTGGGTCAGACTCTTTAACTCCAAACACTATCCTCAAATCACAAATAAATTATAAGTAATTAAGATCGGGTTTTCAAACCACCGTCACACTTATGATTTTCTGTGTTTAAACTTGATAAATCATTAATGAGCTGGAGAAGACAACTTGACTCCAAACACAATCCTCAAATCACAAATAAATTATAATTAATTAAGATCAGGTTTCCAAACCACCGTCACGCTTATGATTTTCTGTGTTCACACTTGATGAATTATTAATGAGCTGGAGAAGACAAATTAAATCCAAACACCATCCTCATAATCACAAATAAATTATAATTAATTAAGATTGGGTTTCCAAACCACAGTCGCGCTTATGATTTTCTTTGTTCAAACTTGATGAATCATTAATGAGTTGGAGAAGACAACTTAACTCCAAACACTATCCTCATAATCACACATAAATTATAATTAATTAAGATTGGGTTTCCAAACCACAGTCGCGCTTATGATTTTCTTTGTTCAAACTTGATGAATCATTAATGAGTTGGAGAAGACAACTTAACTCCAAACACTATCCTCATAATCACAAATAAATTATAGAGAAATACATAGTACCTCAAAAAGTTTGCAAATAGTTAGCTAAACGGTACCAGAATCTCGTTTGACGAGCGTGGCTCAAATGAATTTTTTTCCCTAAGAGGTACCAATTCTAAAACAACACTTATTCTGTCATATTTTATCGGCTTAATACCCTAAAAGATACCGCAATAATTCTAACGTTAGTCGTTTTAGAGTTTCGGTTACCAATCTACAATTTTTGACCCCTAAAAGGTACCGTGACGAACACCCCGTCATTTTTTATATGAGAGTCCCCCCGGCTGATGGTTTTGATTTTTACAGTGTAGCCCTCAGTATATATTTTAAACATCTACCCTCTTGCATGAATCGTTATAAAAGGTGACAGGCCTAGCTCAAATCCTACTTATCGTAAAAAGATATTTTAGACTTTAGAATACCCTAGGTACGTACCTGATGTAACAGGCGGAATGTTGTGTTGATCTATTCTTTGATTTTGGTAAAATGTCTCTAGCTGCTCACAGTTAGAGATATATTTCCGGCCTAAGATCATCTTGATATCGCAGGCACGTACTTGGGGTAACCCTATTCTAAAGGTTAAGTTATACACCTTTTTTGTGACGAGTGGCATTCAGATATATTGCCCACTTAAATTAAGTCTGCGATTTTGCTTCCTAAATCTTTAATGTTCGCCACAAACTTTAATTTGTAGTCTTTTCAAGCGAAGTGTGGCTCCGGCTAAGTGAGTTTTACAAGACCGTTTTCCCGTTGGAGACTCTAGTCACTAAATACAAATATTTGCAGAAAGATTCAACTTGCCCTCGGGTAACGCAAAACCCTTAATATTCCATTACAGAACTTCTTTTCTATACACAAAATAAATACCAGAGTAATTCCCTCGAGCTGTACTCAAAACCTCTGTAAACCATGATTTTTTTGGCTTTGGCTTTGGCTTTGGCTTTGGCTTTGGCTTTGGCTTTGGCTTTGGCTTTGGCTTTGGCTTTGGCTCAAAGGAATTTGATTTATCTTCTCCTTCTTTTTGGAATACGTCAAACTGTTAAATAGACCTCTTTCATAATGGCGGCCGATTTATTTATTCTTTTATGTGTATGTTAATCAGCCTTATTGGCCTCGTTAGCGTGTGCAAAATTCAAAAGAATTTTTACTCTAAAATGAGGCCAGTGAGGCTAATTAGCATGCATATAAAAGAATAAATAAATCGGCCGCCATTATGAAAGAGGTCTATATCGACCAATGTCCTTCTGTCATAATTAAGTTTTGTTAACAATTACTGTACTAGTGCACACAAACTAGACTCAAAATTTATTCAACCTGTTCCCGTGTGTCTCGGAAAAATCACTAAAAAACTAATGACGTTATAGGTAACGCGACGCGGTGCAATGCAGTGCACCTAACACTGGAATTTCTTTAATAAGAAGAATGCTCTCTCGTCAGTTAAATTTAGTTTACAATCAGCTTAACTTGCCTGAAATTAAGAACCCCTTGAATGTGAAAATACAAAACTGAATGCAAGGCTGGCACTACGGCAAAGGGCAGATTTATTAAATGGCCAATATTTCGACTAATAGAACTAGTCTTCCTCAGGGCCAGGGCTATACTGAAAGAAAATATTGTTACGGCTCCTAAAATTTTAAAATTACATGGAACTATTACTAGTTCTATTAGTCGAAATATTGGCCATTTAGTAAATCTGCCTTTTGCCGTAGTGCCAGCCTTGCATTCAGTTTTGTATTTTTGCGTGTACGTCCGAGGGTTAAGCATCTTGAATAAAATAGGATAAAAATATGACATATGTGTTCAGTAAGCTTTCAAAAAATGTACAGTTTATCTGAAATATATAGCGAGAATATTTCGTGCGCCGTGTTTCTCTGAAGGACTGGAAGGAAAACACGTTTACTCCCGCGATATCTAAACTACTTTATTTTCGAACGAAGTAACTCAAATTCAACAAAACGTGCTCAGGACTGATCGTCGCTTAGAGTGTCGCAAGCTTTAGTTATATCTGACTGCTGATAGCTGTAAAGTAAATTCAATAAATAATCGAAAATACAACAGGGACACGCACTAGATGGCCGATTTGGCAAGATGTCCGTATTTGATAAAGGATGTGTTCTTTGCGAGGAATTTGATTCTTTTGATTAAACTTACCTCAAATAGGGCCTTCGCAATTTATGGATCAACCAAAGCTCCTGTTTTGTATAAAATCTGTTTTGCCACGACAGCTAAACCACCCAGGAAGTTATATTAAATAAACAACAGCTGTAACAATTCAATCCGAAATCACCCACGGTTTTGCAGCCAATCTGAGCAGCAGTCAAACTTAATTCAGGAAATTGAGCTAAAAGTAGTATTTACACAGGATCATCAACCATAACATACTTGATGTAACACAAACATTTGTGGAAATAAAAAGATACTTTATTTACACAACCGAATCCCTCTTTTATTTTCGTATGTTGCAGTCGTATGTTCGTATGTATGCAGTTTGTACGTATATATGCATGCAGTTTATGCTTTTTGTGCAGTTTGTGCGTATGTATGCAGTTCGTATGTTGCAGTCTCTCCGAATTCCAAAGAAAGGCCATTGCAAAATTATTCATGTAAATATAAGTTTGATTTGCATGTGGGAGAAACTAAAATTCATTTTGAAAGGCTTTTGAAAAAAAGGCTAAAAGCAACTCGGAAATGAGTCACCGAAGTTTGCACTATGTGTCCTTTCAGACGTTTTTACTAATTACACGTAAGTCATTTACTATGAAATCCTCGATTGTTTTTCCGGTTAAAGGGGCTATTGCCTATTTTCATTATTTTTAATTTCCACTTTAATCTACTAGCTGTCAATTAACTATTTTGTTCTTCGTTACGTATCATAAGAAACAGAACGCGGACTCAGACTTTTGACATTTTGTGTCACTTCGGAAAGCCAAATTAAAAGAGATCGATATTTGCCCGCGTCTACCCCTAAGTTCAAAACTGAAACGTTCACCAACTCTGCTACTGTGGTCACATGTGTTCGCTGGCAATATCTGTCAGTTTAGTGACGTGCCTGGCCTATGAATGGAAGCGAAGTTGGAACTGACCTTAGTGCTTAATTCCCATATGTAAATGTAACTATAGTTAGCGTGGGAAAGCTGACATGATTTACATAAGAAAAGCATGACATACATGTATACAACTGAATAGCGGTGGATATTGGTGCCCTCTAGCGCAAATTATTTGTTTTTGGGAGGCGAGGAAGGGTGGGGAAGGAGAGGGGGTGTTTGAGGCGGCTAGTATCAACCATGAGCAGGGTGTTCCTACCTGGAAATTTGGTGGGCGCTTCGGCTGATCTAAACGTTTGACGGGGACACCCCCAAAATGGATCTTATGATTGTAAACTGTCATAATTGCTAATATAAGTCAGTCGTGGGAGTAGTTTGCTAACTTATTAATGCATGTAATAATATAAGGATAAACTGTGATCTTGGATCATACTTCGTATACAGACAGCCAGCTGGCTTGAGTGATGTATGTGGGGATTGGGGCGGTCAGTTTCCAGTGATTGGAGGTGTAGTACTTTTGAAATAGAAATAAACATATTTGAAAAATAAAATAAAATTTTTAAGAAAGTGTCAAGTAAATTTCTAGCAACGACGTTTCGGGCTTGGCCCTTCATCAGGTTGATGACCGTTGTTTTGAACGCGACTTATTTTATTTGAAAAATTGTAATAATTGGCTCAATTCGTAGAAATGATGCGCTGGTCACACGCATGCGAAACAACATCCAAGACAAGATTCCCCTGGTATTGACACACCATCCCCTTAACGATCGCATCAAGCGGATCCTCCTGGATAACTTTGATATCTTATCCCGTGATCCCGAGACCAGGGACATCTTTCCACATCGGCCGGTCGTCTCTTCTCGACTCGACCGGAATTTGAGAGACATCCTGGTGCATTCTGATGACCACTGCCCCGCCGAACAGCCTGGTACCTTCGCTTGTCTACGTCCCCGGTGCCGTACCTGTCAATATATCACGTCCGACATCCACCTCCGTGGCCCAAATGTTTCAATTACCATCCGTGAACATTTTACATGCCAATCAGAGAACGTGGTATATTGTATCTCCTGCCGTCGATGCTCCCGATTATACATCGGGGAAACCGGTCGCAGTCTGCGTGAACGCTTTGGCGAACACCTTCGAAGCGTTCAAAAAAAACACTCCCGGTTTCCCGGTTGCCGAACATTTTAATTCTACTGGCCACTCACTGTCGGACATTGTCGTTAGGGGACTGAGGTTATGTACCGGCACCAACCTCAAAAGGAAACAAGTGGAAATGGAAACCATCTTTAAGTTGGGCACCATGCAACTGCATGGGCTCAACACGGTTTTCCATTTCCTCTGAACTGCGCGCGCTCATACACTATTTGCTTAGCGCGCGCTATTACAATTTTTCAAATAAAACAAGTCGCGTTCAAAACAACGGTCATCAACCTGATGAAGGGCCAAGCCCGAAACGTCGTTGCTAGAAATTTACTTGACACTTTCTTAAAACATTTTATTTTATTTTTCAAATATGTTTATTTCTATTTCAAATTCTTGCTTATAAGTGTCACGCATCCTTGGGAATTCAATTTTTGAATTCATTTGTTTTGGTGTAGTACTTTGTTCATTTTTAGGGTGTAGATCTTTTCCCGTGCACATAGAAGGAGTGTGCAGGGCTGTCACAGAGTGACTTGCAGCATTTTTTTAGTTTTTCTAGAAACTTCCATTAAGTGGTTGTTTGTAGAAAGGAAAAGCATGCAGATAAATCATAAAAATTGCAAATGTTATTCAATAGCTTCAAGTTCGGGACATCTTGTCTAAACATTTTAACACAAACCTTCTAAATATTGACGTTTCCTTCACAAATTTAATGAATCAGCTTTTTAAAAAAACTTTTATCCTTTTCCACTAATTAAGTGCAGGAAACTTAGGTTTTTATATTTGCTCTATGGTTTAGATGATTCTCATGATTATGTTCAATAGCTTCAAGTTCGGGACATCTTGTCTAAACATTTTAACACAAACCTTCTAAATATTGACGTTTCCTTCACAAATTTAATGAATCAGCTTTTTAAAAAAACTTTTATCCTTTTCCACTAATTAAGTGCAGGAAACTTTGGTTTTTATATTTGCTCTATGCAGGGGGGGGGGGATAGAAAAAAGGCCTGGGACCGAGAAACGATGTTCTCACAACTTGCAAAGCGCTCCTCCTGGTCAGCGGCGTCTTTTTGAGCGGGGGCCTGTGTTCAGGTGTTTTCGAAAGTAAAAAGATATGGCGATCTCTGTTAAATCTGTGTGTTTGTTGGCCTTTTTGTTGGTGCTATTATCGCGAAGTGAAGTTGAGAAAACGTTCAGAGATGACGACTCTTTCCCTAATGGCTCCGAAGCTTCCCGTCGAGGCACAAATCACAACTCGCACAAATTACAGATACGAGTTGAACGCATAGCGAGTTTGCTCGATACGGTAATTCGTTTATTTACGGGAACCAAAATATGTCAAGTTGTTTTCGATGTACCGTAAGATACCCGAGTTTTGGGATTCGGACGATAATCAGTTTTATTTATTCGCCTCAGGACCTCTATCTGCTGCCGATAAAATGCGGGTTCAGTGGCTCTAAAACATTACGACAAACACCGCCTCTTCAACCGACTGCTTTTGCAAACTTTCCTGTATATCAGCGCGATGTTTTGAGTTGGGGAGATCTAAAGAAAAGACAAGTAAAAAAATATGTTATTTCATTCGACCCGCAAAAAGTGCTACTTTCCATTGTTGAATTTGTCCTGTATTTATGTATCCTGTTAAAAAATAAAGGGCACAAATTAACAGCTTTTAAGCTTATAAAAGAAAAGTTTTGTTTTTATTACCTTGTCCTCAAAAGAGGTTTATTTTTCAGATAATGTCAAAAAATAATAATTCATTACTTCTACAATGTATTTTATTTAAAAAAAAAACTCCTTGTGCATCAATAATTTCTGTAAAGATCTGTTAGCTATCTGTGGTATATTAAAAGTTCCTCATCTGAAAAACAAACAAAAATAAACATAGCTATTAAATATTATCAGTTATTTATATAGCACCATTTCCATCATCCCCCTTTCCTATTATACTCCTATTACTAATACACCCCATTTCTATCATACATGTAACACCATTTATATCATACTCCCATTCCTTTTAATGTCTTAATATCTTTTTGATAAAATTACAGTTATGGAAATGTACTATTGCATTTAGTATACCCTGAATATATCACACAAACACTCCCCATTTGCATCAAATTCACCTACCAGTTTTCACTTTTAATATCCAGACAGTCATCCCCAAATTTTCACCGTATCACACAAAAACTCCCCATTTCCATCAAATTTCTATTCCCAGACAGTCATCCCAAAGTTTTCACAGGCTTTCTGATGAGCACTCCACTTCACGTTTGTATAGGAATCCCACCCCAGGAGTATCAATTTTTGTGAATGGCAGAGTGAGCATCAATGAACATCCTCAAAGAAAAAATGCAAAACAAAACAAAACAAACAAGCAAAAAAAACTCTTACTCAAGCGAGTAGCTAGCGGGATTGCTAGGCAGCACAGTACAATTTTAAATGAATCGCAGTAAACACTGACGAAAGCAAGTTTTCACAAAATTGTGTTTTCGCGAAAGTATTTATTTTTATTGGGTTCCAGAATAGAAATGTTGTAATGAAATGGAAAGACCTGAATTTCACTCCAATCAAGCTCATAAAAAGACGGTAATAAAAGCTGGCTGAAAAAAACTACATAAAAGCTGGCTGAAAAAAACTACATAGTCAAACGAGGTTTTAGTTGTGTACAAACGAATGTCTATCTCCGAGTGAGTGTTTCTACTACAAATACCATAAATCGAACGCCCGATTGACATTTCACACGACAAAAAAAAATGAGTAGAACGTGAACAATTGCGAGTTTTACAAGGGTTAATTACTGTATGCTCATCACCCTGTTTTACCACAAAGCTAATTTATTAGCTTTTAGCTTACTAGCTATAGAGGCCTTTTTAATGCGAAGAAATATACAATTAACATAAAAAAATGTTGCCTTACCTTAATCTCGGAGAAACTACTGTGCATTAAAAGCGCCGTCCGTGAAGAAGTAAATTTTCCAAATTGAAGGGGTTCCGTAATGAAAAAAAAATCGTCGAATAAACTAAAGAGAAGCCACCGAAATCGCACTCGCATCGGCCGCCATGTTTTTTGTTTTGTTTGCACTTCGGGATTGACAAACTCTGCTCGTGCGCAGAACACGAATCCGCTGACTGATACCTCCATGATTGCTTTGCAAGTTGTGAGAACATCGCTTGGATTTCATTTAAGAGAATGTATGGGAAGTTGCTTACCCCCCCTGGCTCTATGGTTTAGATGATTCTCATGATTATGTTCAACTAGAATAGGGCGCTGTCCTCGGATCAACTTTTGGAAGCGATTTTCTATTTCTTGAAGTTAACTTAATTCATATAAGAGACCGTTAATATGTAGCCTGTAATTCTGTTATTCAGGTTATATTAATAATTTGCTGTTAAGTTACTTTCGCTCTAAAGGAAAACCTCTGTAAGAGATTTTTAATATTATGTAAATTATCTAGGAAACATTTCGCGAATATAGATACGCGTTAAAACGCGTGTTTGTGTTGAGAAATCCATTCGAAGTCCGCAGATCGGAGGACTCCAAATGCAAAACATCAGAGCAACGCTTTCATAACGTCAACTTGAAAATCTGCATATTTGCCACCGTCTGCGATAACCCGTTCATTATGCTTCGCGTATTCACGAGTTGAAAAGGACATCATGCGCTTTGCTTTTCTGAAGGAAAACACTCTTACTTCCGTGATATCTAAACGCTTGTTTTACAACGAAATAACTGAAATTCAACGAAACGTGCTGAGAACTGATTGTCGCCTAGCGTGCCGTTAGCTTTAGGTATATCTGACTGCTGATAGCTCTATGCTCTATAAGTAAATTTAATAAAGCATCGAAAATACAACAGGGACCGACACTTGGTGGCCGCTTTGGCGAGATGTCCGTGTTTGATAAAGGATGTGTTCTTTGCGAGGAGTTTGAATGATTACTTTTATCAAACTTACCGCAGATAAGGCCTTCGCAATAAAAGGATCAACCAAAAGCCTCTGTTTTGTGAGCAATCTGTTTCCTTTTGCCACGACAGCTAAACTATCGAGGAAGTTATACTAAACCAACAGAAACTCTAAGTACTCAATCTGAAGTTTCCACGGTTTTCATCTTATCAGTAGCAGCCAAACTTCAGGAAATTGCACTAGAAGAAGTATTTACACAAGAATCAACCATCACATACTTGATTTTACCAAATATTTGTGTAAATAAAGGATACTTTTATTTACACTTCCGAAGCCCAAAAAAAAATTTAAAAATGTTTTACTCAAACTGTCCGTCGGTTTCAGTTACGTGATTTTAAAAATCGAATTCTTCTTAAACGCCGTTTCCGACTAGTATCTTTTCATAGAAGGACCATCGCAAAATTATTCATACGAACATAAGTTTGATTCGCATGTGAAAGACACTAAAATATTCATTTGAAAGGCTTTGCATTTTGCATATTTTCTGATTCGATTTTGAAAAGAAGCTTAAAGCAACTCGGAAATGGCCTATCAATTAATGGAGTCTTGTCTTCAAAGTTGTCATTATTTTTCTTTTCAGAGGATTTTACTAATAACGCGCAAATCAGTAATTTTAATTTCCACTTTTATCTGTCAGACTTCTTTCGTTCTTTGTTGTACGGAAATAGATCGCGCACTAAGGGACAACGTCGCCTATTTTTTGTGTCGCTTCGAAAAGCCAAAAAAGATATTTGTATCAATGGAAAAATAAAAATAACGGTCCAGTTTTATTAAAAAGTACTTAACTGGTGCACTGAAAACATTATTAATTGTCTTTTGCTGCGAAAGGCAAGGAATAAAATGTATTGCAACTTGAAAAAGTAGGCTACCTTTGGAAAGCATGTGTCTACTGTACACTCAGGCTACACTAATCTTTTGGATGTACAGTTAATTTAACCTTTCTACCCGGGTCTACCCCTAAGTCGAAGCCGTTCAAAACTGAAAGTGTTACCAACTTTGCTACTGAGGTGTGTACCTGCGTTCGCTTGCTATATTGCATGTGCCTTTAAATGGAAGCTAAGATGGAGTTGACTTTGCTATAATACAAACCATAGTGCTTTTCACATTATTTTCATGAGTTAATTTATTGAGCCATACTATTCCAAAATCGAGAAAATACCAAGACGTGACAAGTGTCGCCTTATTTTTGCTTCTGTACTTTTGCCGTTGACCCCACTAGTTTCGTCACAAACACTGATACACGGCGGGTCTTGTAACAGCATTTGAGTCACAAACAGATACACGGCGGGTCTTGTAACAGCATTTGAGTCACAAACAGATACACGGCGGGTCTTGTAACAGCATTTGAGTCACAAACAGATACACGCGGCGGGTCTTGTAACAGCATTTGAGTCACAAACAGATACACGGCGGGTCTTGTAACAGCATTTGAGTCACAAACAGATACACGCGGCGGGTCTTGTAACAGCATTTGAGCCACAAACAGATACACGGCACTTGTACACGGCGGATCTTGTAACAGCATTTGAGTCACATACAGATACACGGCGGGTCTTGTAACAGCACTTGAGTCACAAACAGATACACGGCGGGTCTTGTAACAGCACTTGAGTCACAAACAGATACACGGCGGGTCTTGTAACAGCGTTTGAGTCACATACAGATACACGGCGGGTCTTGTAACAGCATTTGAGTCATGAACCACAAGCTATTTTATGTTTTGAACATTATCTTTCTTGCGAACCTAACATATTGTCCTTCCATAACGAAGCGAAGGGCAAATTGAAGCGATGTCTTTCGCAATTTGCATACTTGTTGCCGTTGCAAACCTTCCAAAATATACCATATTAAAGTAGTTGTACATTTGAAACTTCAGTGAAGTGATAAGAATCATTTTTCAAAATTAACGCGTAAAGCTACTAATTTCTCTAATTTCTTTAATTAATGATTCTTTAATAAAAAAAAGAATCCGTGTGTATTTCTGAAAACAAAAACTTCTTTCCTTTGCATGTTACATTGTGTACTTCAATTGTAACAAAAATTAACATCAACTAATTTCTAGTTACTTATATTATCCCCTTTGGTTTACTTTTAAAAACAGACTATTTAAATCAAACTTTAACATTTTTTGGAAGTTAATGTCAAACTATCAATTGATTATGATGTGAAACCTTAGGGCGCTTACCATTTGTCAGAACTTGGCTGGCTGGACCGGTCAGTTTGTCACATAGTCCATTAAAAGGGTTTATACTATTCCCGAATTGATCAGTCCGGCCGGCCAGTTCTAATGATTTTTTTTATACTTCCTCCTTCATTTTAAATAAATCATATTTTTTTTCATTGATAATCCTGGTTTTATATTTTTAACACTGACAATTTAATTAAATATATGCGTTTCTGCTAGATATCCCTTACTAGAAACATAATTGAAAAGTCCTATGTTCTTCAAAAATACACACATACATTAAGTATATTGTAGATGTGAGTCGTGCAGTTAGTGTGTAGTGGTTTTTTTTTCATATCACATATTATATAAAAATAAGCTTTTTCAATCTGCGAACAAAAACGTCAGGATGAAAAAGCACTCATTTAAAAGTCACAACGCCCTCTGCTTTGTCATTTCCCCCTTTAAACATTTTTAATCACTACAGTAACTGCTTTTGCTCTAAGTGTTTTCCTCTAACAAGTAACCTGTGGCCCGCTAAAAAATCCTGCGCCAGTGTGCAGAGCTGTTGATGTTGAAGTAATATTGTATACGTACTTAACTAGACAATAATCATGAGGTGATAGATAATTTGCTTGGTACGCTGTTTGCTTCCAAGGTAATTCGCTGCTCTAATTTTGTTACAATGACAACTTGTACTTGCATTTGTGCTGCCAACTTTAATAACAAAGGAATTTTATACTTTAAGTCTATATTACATAAGCGTAATGAAAGTCAAAAACATATTTAAACAAATTTTATTACTCATGCGCGTAGCGGCATGAGGTAAGGTTTCGGCTCCGTTTTTCTTGTTATTATTTTTATTACTCATGCGCGAAGCGGCATGAGGTAAGGTCTCGGCTCCGTTTTTCTTGTTACTCATGCGCGAAGCAGCATGAGGTAAGGTTTCGGCTCCGTTTTTCTTGTTATTTTTATTTTTTGTGTCACGATTTTGCATGCAAATTTATGCACGTATATTTTAACTTTACACTTCAGGTTTAGTGACTTCCGGCTACTTTCACTTCCGGAAAAACAGCGTCACTGAAGTGTCACGACAGCGTCTCCTACGTCCCTACTTGCATTACTAGTGTTCAAGTCAGGTATATATAAGACGTAGACGAATCACTGGCTTCATTGTGGGACAGTCTTCATTTACCAAAAAATCAATAGTAAACAACATGGTTTGCAGGAACGATGACTGAATGAAAGGAGTAACTCTTCTCCATGTCGGACATCTTCTTATCTTGTTTAAAATATATCATAAAACTTTCTTACGCATGCGCATGAGTATAGGCTGCTGGGAGCCTCTTGTTATTTTTATTTTTTGTGTCACGATTTTGCATGCAAATTTATGCACGCATATTTTACATTGTACACTTCCGGTTCATAGCTTTGCCATTTACACTTCCTGTTTTGTGACTTCCGGCTACTCCCACTTCCGTTAAAACAGTGTTACTTAAGTGTCACGAAAGCGTCTCCTACAACCCTACTTAAATTACTAATGTTCACGTTTGGTATATATAAGAGTTAGAAGAATCACTGGCTTCATTGTGGTACAGCCTTCAATTTCCAAAACATTCAATAGTAAACAACGTGGTTTGCAGGAACGATGACTGAATGAATGGAGTAACTCTTCTCCATGTCAAACATCTTCTTATCATGTTTAATACATATCATAAAACTTTCTTACGCATGCGCATGAGTATAGGCTGCTTGCAGCCTCTTGTTATTATTATTTTTATTTTTATTATTTTTTGTCACGATTTTGCATGCAAATTTATGCACGCATATTTTAAATTGTACACTTCCGGTTCATGGCTTTGCCACTACACTTCCTTTTTAGTGACTTCCGGCTACTCTCACTTCCGGTAAAAGAGCGTTACTTAGGTGTCACGACAGAATCTCCTTCAACCCCACATACATTACTATATTCACGTTTGATATATATATAAGACTTAGAAAAATCACTGGCTTCATTGTGGTACAGCTTTCATGTCCACAACATTCAATAGTAAACAAAGTGGTTTTCAGGAACGATGACTGAATGAAAGGAGTAACTCTTCTCCATGTCGGACATCTTCTTATCATGTTTAAAATATATCATAAAATTTTCTTACGCATGCGCATGAGTAAAGACTGCTTGGAGCCTCTTGTTTTAACAAACTTTGAAAAACAATAGTATTCAAAATATTTTCAAACGCTGGGGCGAGGAGAGGGAGAGCTATACGACAAAGCGAGATAATTGATGGTGACAAATTCATATAAATCGTCCCAACACAAGTGACCAACTGTGCATTAAGGATGTTTAGCATAACAACCATTCTCGCCTGCGGCCATCGTGCTGGCCAACTTGCAATTATTTCCATCATTCATTTTTGTGCTATTATATTATATGTTGCAATTATTTCCATCATTCATTTTTGTGCTATTCTATTATACGTTGCAATTATTTCCATCATTCATTTTTGTGCTATTATATTATACGTTGCAATTATTTCCATCACTCATTTTCGTGCTATTATATTATACGTTGCAATTATTTCCATCATTCATTTTTGTGCTATTATATTATACGTTGCAATTATTTCCATCATTCATTTTTGTGCTATTATATTATACGTTATATTATACATTTTGTCCTCAAAAGCAATATATCAATGATTTCGGAGTACATTTATCATTTGAATGTTATTTCATTTTGCGTTATTACATTATATTATACGTTATATATCTATGGTTTTCATATTGCGTGCAGAATATATTTTTATTTGCATTAACTATTTTATTTTATTTTGCGATATAACAGTGCCACGTTATCTTGACTTGACGTGTGACTGAATGACACTAACTTATCACCTACGACTCAAAGATATTTGAAAGAATAACTTAACGTGATGGCAATTAGTTCATTTTCCGGTTTCATGTACATGTACACACCATGACATTGGGGTTTTTTTTAACCTCTGACGAGTTGAAATAAAATCAGCCGGTCGCCGTTAAACAATTGAAGATATTGCTGATGTTACTGCGCCTTTCAATAACATGCGGAATTTGAAATTCAAATTTCCATCAACGGTTGCGTTTTACACCGCCGTCAATCATCTTAGCTTACCTCTCAGGAAACAGATCTTCACTTCAATGAGTTCAAAAGGTCACGTCCGTGCATTATGATTGGTAGATTTCGATCCATTTTGTTTGTTTCCTTTTTACATGGTCCGTTGGCTTTCGTATTAATTAGGATTGACGGCAGGGAATAACGCAACCGTTGGTGGAGATTTGAATTTCAAATTCCGCATGTTATTGAAAGGCGCAGTAAGATTTAGATTTAACTGAATCTGGTCGTATCATTCAAAACTTCAGAAATTCAACAAGTAATATCGCCAAAATCAAAATCGGAGACAACTGCATCCGATGGCAGTTTATTATTTGTAGATTATGATTTCACTGGAAATTGGCCATCGATACGTCGGTGGCAAAATTACGTCTTCGTTTCAGTGAATTAGCTGTAACTTTTTATCAATTTAATATCATTTGATCAAAATAAAACATAACACCTGTGTTCAGTAGGCTTTCAGACCATGTATATTTTATTTGAAATAGCGAGAATATTTCGTGCGCTATAAGCTTCTCTGATACCTGAACTAGTTTATTTTAGAACGAAAGAACTCAAAAAGATCAGGTTTTCGAAGTAAAATCCGCATTTTGAAAATAATCCAAAAAGGACACGAAATACAGTTTTTGTATGGGAAAACACCGGAATTTGATGTCCATTTATTTCTGTCAAATTTAATATCTCAAAAATTGATCAATGGTAAACGAGATACTAGGTAAAATATTTTTCTTGTCATATTTGAGAGATGTCCATGGGCTACAAAGCGTGCAGTCGCATTTAAATTTTTTCATACCCCATTATGTATAAAACCTTGGAAAAATCCGCGGGAAATTCTATAGACAAAAGTGTGCAAAAGTCAAAACGCGATTTCGCGCATTGTAGCCAATGTACATAGCTCAAATTTTTACACAAAAATCTTTCACCTAGTGTCTCAAGTTTGCCGTGAATAAAATTTCTCAGATTTCTAATTTGACGAAAATTATTTGAATGTGTTTTGTGACCTATTAGCCTCATTTTCAAAATGCGGAAGTTTAATGCGAAAAGGTCTATTCAACAAAACGTGCTGAGAAATGAATGTCGCATAGCGTGCCACTAGCTTCAGGTATATCTGACTGATGATAGCTTTTAAAGTAAATTTAATGAAGCATTGAAAGTACAACAGGGACCGACACTAGGTGGCCGCTTTGGCGAGAAGTCGATCCGTGGTTGATAAAGGATGTGTCCTTTGCGAGGGATTTGAATGATTAATTCCATTAAACTTACCTCAAAAATTAACCAAGCCTCTGTTTTGTGAGCAGTCTGTTTCCTTCTGCCACGACAGCTAAACTACCAAGGAAGTTATACTGAACCAACAGCAACGGTAAATATGATTGACAGGATCTTCCCAACTGAAGGTTTTAAACCAATCGAAGGCTGTTTATAGTTATAACTGTCAAACTTCAGGAAATTGAACTCAAAGGAGTGTTTACACAAGATTATCAACCATAAGATACTTGATATATTAGCCCAAGTAAAAAATATATACTTCACGCTTAATGTAATGTTGAACATCAGGTAACCTAAAATGTATAATCTTCATGAGAAACGTGATTGTCAGTATCGATATAATCAAATACATAATTCCTCTGGCGAATGTTAAAAGTATATATATTAACTGATATTTTGGTATGGGTAAAAACCTTTTAGGTACAAAAAATTTCATACTGAGCTTGAGTTTGAAACTTGATAGAGAACCTGGCGCTTTCCTTGCATAATGCAACTGTAAATAAAAGGATACTTTGCACAAATGGTGCCCGGATTCGGGTCTCTTTGTATATGTAAATCATGCTTGTTCTTTCATTTTAAAGCTAAGTCTAAGAGTCTAAAAAAAACCCTGATTTTTGCGCCCAATTCTTCTTTTATTTCACATCTTGCAGACTTTTCACATTTGTTTAACTCAAAGTTTCCTTCGGTTTTTGCGTAATCTTAAAAATAATTAAAACTCTTCTTATTGGCCATTTCCGACTAGGCGCTTTTTCAAAGAAAAGCCAATTGAAAAATTATGCATATCAACATAAGTTTTATTTGCGTGTGAAAAAGCTAATATTCATATGAACGGTTTTGCACTTATATTGTGATTCGCTTTTGAAAAGAAGCTAAATGCAACTCGGAAATGACCTATCAATTAGCAGAGTCTTGTACCCAAATTTGACACTATTTTTTTCTTTCAGAAGATTTTACTAATTGAACGTAAGTAACTTAAAATCTGTTGTTTAATTTAAGTTCCTTGATTGTTTCTTTTTTTCGGTTAAAGGGGATATAGGTCACCTTAGCCTGTACGCTGATGGCAAAATTGTCCTTATAAGCGATGTCGATTCTGCACTAAGCCGTTTGTTCAATCTTTTAAACAGTTTCAGCGCCTGCTCAAGTCTCAAAAAAAATCACACTACGAAAAAAGTCTATAATGTCAAAGTAGAAAATATTATCCTTTCAATATATTATGATCAGAGCAAAAAAATGGATAATATATATAGATAGCCCAAGGCTAACAGCGTCGCACTTTGAACAAGCTTAACTAAGGTGAAACTTACCCCCCGGTAACTAAGGTGAAAGGTTCGAAGCACAAGAATTAAGATTGACGAACGGGCTATTTTCAATTTTAGCAATTCTCAAAAACAGTATTACGCGACCGTCTGCACAGTACATTTTTACAGACGGTACAAAAGTTCACAAAAACAACTTTTCTCTGCCTAGAATAACTAGTACCACTAGTTTCCGAATAAAATACAGTTTTTGTTTGTCAAAAATTGCCCGAGAAACTGATTTGAAAATCAAAAATTGCAAAAATACAAACATATTTGCATAAGGCGATGCGTGTGAAGATAGAACTGTACTATAAAATCAAAGTCTTGTTTTGTTTACATAAAATCGCTTTTCAAACTATCTAATGAATGAACAAACACATAAAAATGGACAACACAATCTTCTTTCGAAAAAATTTATTCAAATCTCCATTAGTTTACGTTTAAAAGCAAAACGCGTACCATTTACATGTAATTATAGCTCATCGAGTTCAAGCTTTCTTCGATGAAATTCAAGAGATCGATACAACTGAATTTAAGCACGTTTTAAAATCAATTCTCCAAAACTAACAATAACACCAATAAAAAGTCACTCACAGATTGATATCAACATAAATTCTCATCGAAAACTGTAATCTGTTTTACCTTTAAGTGCCTCGCTTGCTTGGAAATTCAAATCTCCGTTTCTGGTTCTGAAATCCGTAGAAAACAAACATCTCCCGCATTGATAAAAACGTAATACATGAAGTTCCTCGAAGCAAGATTTTATCCCTGAAAGCTCGTCTTTTTCCACTAAAGCGGCTTCTGAGTATCCCTTAATTAGTATCCTTGTCTTGAGTAGCAAACCGCGAAATATTCAGGGAAATAACACCTTTAATTTAAACGGTTTTCTCCGCTTAGTAAATTCACAGCAAAACAACAAAGTGTTTTTCTAGCTGACGTGACATTCGACCGTGTAACCGCGCGAAAAACAAAGCCTCGCTTTGGTTTCAGCATGACGTCGTACGCGCATGTTTTGCAACGTCATACGCGCCCGCGAGCTAGTCCTGCGCGACGGCGGAGCTAGTCCGGTCCTGCGCGACGGCGGGCGGATGGAGGGCGGGCACACGCGCGCCCGCGAAACATTCCGCTAGCCATGACCATGAAAAATGACGGGCACAGGTTCTGGTTCTAATATATATAGATAGCCTGAGCCTAACAGCGTCGCTCTTTGAACAGAAAGCCGATGATAAACTTAACTGTGGTGAAAGGTCGGAAAACAAGAATAAAATTGACGACCGGGCCTATCTTTTAATTTTAGAAATTCTCAAAAACAGACTTACGCGACCGTTTGCACAGTACATTTAGACCGTACAAAAGTTCACAAAAACAACTTTTTCTCCGTCTAGAATAATTAGTACGACTAATTTCCAAATAAAATACACCTGCTGCTCATAAAAATTGTCCGAGAAACTGATTTGGAAATCAAAATTGCAAAAAATTCACAAACATATTTGCATAAGACCACGCGTGTGAAGTATCCAAGTCTTGTTTTGTTTTGTTTACATAAAATCGCTTTTCAACCTATGTAATGAATGAACAAACACATAAAAATGGACAACACAATATCTTCTTTCGAAAAAATTAATTCAAATCTCCATAAGTTTGTAAACCGCGAACCATTAAGAGGCCGAGATGTCTCCGGTGAAAGAAATCAAAACAACTGAATTTAATTGAGCGAGTGTTATAAACAATTCTCCCGAAAACTAGCGAGAACACAAAAAAGTCAATCACAGATTGATATCAACATAAATTCCCATCGAAAAATGTATTTTGTTTTACCTTTAAGTCCATCCACTGCTTGGAAATTGTTTAAATCTCCGCTTCTTCAGTTCTGAAACCCGAAGTGACAAACATCTTCCCGCATTGCTCCCATCCTCGAAGCAAGATTTTATCTCTGAAAGCTCTTCTATTTCCAGTATAGCGGCTTCTGAGTATCCCATAATTAGTATCCCTGTCTTGAGTAGCAAACCGCGAAAAAATTCAGGAGAATAACGACTTTAATTTAAACGGTTTTCTCCGTTAAAACACAGCAGTGTTTTCCCAGGTGACGTGAAAATTGCAAAGATCCCGGTGTGGCGTCATACGCGCATGTTTTGCGACGGTCTACGCGCCCGCGAGTTAATAGCCCTAAGCGACGGCGGCGGACGACGACAGCGGCGGACACACAACGCGCCCGCGAAACATTCCACTAGCCATGACCATGAAAAATGACGGCCATGGGTTCTATGGTTCTATGGTTCTCTGGTTCTATGAGTATGGAGCTGCGCAGCCGGGCCTTCGGCCCGGCGAGAGCTCCGCTATGAGTATGGGGTTGCGCAGCCAGGCCTTCGGCCTGGCAAGTGCTCCGCTATGAATATCGCCTATTTTCGCTTTTAACTTTCCCGCGCGCCGCCATTTTGAATAATTATGACGTGTTACGGTTGTCCTATTGTTGTATACAAAAGAACTTCGATTCTTAACAATAGCAGCAACCATAACACGTCATAATTAGGGACTTTAAGCAAATCACTACGGAAGACGCTACTACGGCTACCGTGACAAAGGGGACTGGAGAGAGTACGTCCGTGAGCGCTCGAGGAACAGTGAAATGCGAAGTGTGAAATGTTTGTCGACGGCTACTGAAGAAGTTGAAAGCCTCTCTAGGGTTCTTTTATCGTGTTTCGCCTATGTAGCATGAACCGTTGTATTTCGGTTTTTATTTACTGCTCGTACGCGTTTTTGCCCGGTTTCTAGCTTAGTATTATTATGTCATTCGAGTTTGTTTTCTGTCTTGTTCGCTCGTTTATTCGTGGTATTCATTTTCGGCATGGCACGTTTTTCCACGTGCTTTTCGCACATAGGTAACTTGTATTTTGTTTATTTTATTTATATATCTTATTTTGTTGCCTTTTTATGTGCGTTTTATTTTTAAGTTTTTTGTACTCTCGAGTTTTCACTTTCGGGTTTACACTCGCTCCCTCTTGTTTATCGGAGTTGATTTTTATTTTCGCGGGTTAACAGAAGGTCCTGCCTGATTTTATTTTCGCTGGTTAACAGAAGATCCCGCTTGATTTTTATTTTCGCGGGCTAACAGGAGGTCCTGCCTGATTTTTATTTTCGTGGGTTAACAGAAGGTCCCGCTTGATTTTTATTTTCGCGGGTTAACAGAAGGTCCCGCTCGATTTTTATTTTCGCGGGTTAACAGAACGTCCCGCTTGATTTTTAATTCGCGGGTTAGCAAAAGGTCCCGCTTGTTTATTGGAGTTCTTATTCTCGCGGACTTACAGGTCGCTTTTTAACAGAAGGTTCCGCTTGTTATTTAATTCTTCTGTTAATTTTCGAGTTTTAATTTATAATCACAATTTACCGTGTTAAAGCACTTTGCTTCTCATAGGTTATTTAAGTTATTTATTTTATTCTGTTTTATGGGTCATTTCTCCCGCCTGTTTATTTGTTTCCTGGGATACGGTCCAACTTGGTCTTCCTCCCATATTTAGTTCCCTCTCCCAATGGCGGTGCCTAGAGGGGTGACTTACACCTTCTCGGATTACCGGGCGCTAGGGCCGCCATTCCCTGGGAGGTAAATCTTACCTGTTACCATTTTCTTTTTTTTGGAGGGGGATTGGTTTCGGGGATCCACCTTTTCCCTAATGTTTTCTTTCAGTTTTCAAACGTAGTCTCCCCCTCCCCCGGGGAATGGTGGCCTGTATTTTAATTCGTTACATTTACATCACCCCTTTTTTTTTCTCTCCTGACCATTTATTCTGATTGTTAGACTGCACTCTATTACATGAAGTTGGGGGAAGTTCTCCGCCAAGGCTCTTCACCCCATTTGCTCTCTTCCGCATCTGAAGAAGCTTCTAGTGTGTCAAGCGAATATACTTCTCTGGACTCCCTCAAAATTTTCGTTTGTGCTTTCCCTTCTCGTCCCTCAGGCTTAAAGCGATCTTCTTCTGACTCCTCACAGATTTAAGTTTGGGTAGCAGGTTTTTCGCTAAGTTTGGGTCCTTGTTTTAGGCTGCAGAAGGTTTGGTTTTGAGTGTGGGTGCTTTGTTTTTGGGAACGGATGATTCCAACCTTATTTGCCTAGAACATTTTTCACCTGTCTTTCATGTCACCGATGCCATAAGCCAAAGGACGCCAGAGCTCCCATTCTCATTATAGAAGTGCAGGTGAGACCGCGGTGAAAATAGTTCACTGTTGTTTTCGAGTTTATGCCCCAGTGGGACCCCAAGCGTAGTGGGCGCTTTCCGGTCGAACGACCGGAAAGCAGTCTGCGGATACCCAGCGGAAAGCTCCGATTACGCTTGGGGTCCCGCTGGGGCGAAAAACAGACGCGAAAACAACAGATCGAAGATCGAACGCGTAAAGGTCAAATTTGGCTCCTCTGCTCCCTGTGGCCCTTACTGTTGAAACCCAACTTAGGCGCTTTCAATTCAAAAATAGTTCATAACATCCTCCCGTACAATAGCGAACTCTTCAAACTGAAACTGAACTAAAACTCCACCCCCCCCTCCCGTTGTGCTTGCTGTAACTTTCCCCAGGAAGCCTTAGTTCATCTACGTTCTGAATGCCCCAGTGCACAAATATTTTGGCAGCAAGTCATTGCTCGGAGGAATGAAAAGCGATCGAAAAATGTCGCCAAAAACGCTTCAGTGATATTATGTATGACTACACACCAGAATCTACGCATTATGTCGCCTTAAACGATTTTCTCATTATTAATTAACGACGACCCCCCTTGCCTCCAAATATTCCTTAGTTTACTTAACGATAAGATTCTCTGCAAACAATAGATTGTTTTTAGCGGAGCTCTCGCGGGCCGAAGGCCTCGCTCACATAGCTCCTTACTCATAGAACCTATGCCCGTCATTTTTTATGGTCATGGCTAGCGGAATGTTTCGCGGGCGCGTCCGTGCGTGTGTCCGTCCGTCCGTGCGTTGCGCAGGGCTAGCTCGCGGGCGCGTGTGACGTCGCAAAACATGCGCGTATGACGTCACGCAACATCCGGGATCTTAGAAATTTTGAAACCAAAGCGAGGCTTTGTTTTTCGTGCGGCTACACGACCGATGTCACGTCAGCCGCAGTAAACACTGTTGTTGTGTTTAGCGGAGAAAACCGTTTGCAAAGTCGTTTTTCTTGCATTTTTTCGCGGTTTGCTATTCAAGACAGGGATACTACGCATTACGCCCACCGATTTTCTGGTAATCGGATTATCTCAACTGTCAAGACGTTCACCATTCAGAAACTGGTGATCCGAGGATTTGTTTCATGTTAGAGAACGTGTGATTAGCCAATCACATTCAAGGATGTAGGATTCAGATCCACTGACGCGGATAATGCAATAAAAATTAAACCATTACATTCACCCAGTAAAGAGATCAAATATATTTCTGCATCACATTTTCACTGGAAAACTTGAACCACTTACAGACTTCACTAAAGTTAGTTAAATCTCTGTAAAATGTCTACATTTCCTTTGTAAATTACGAACTCTGTAAACGTGCACATTCCCAGAGATTTTGTAACTTCGTAAAAAGTCTGTAAATTACAGCACATTTTCTGCGCTAAGATCGCATAAAATATATATGTAATGTTGATGTTTTTCTTGTAAATTTTGTGTAAAATTTACAGAGATTTTATGTTACAAACAACAAATCTCTGTAAAATCTTTCTACTTTCTCTGTAAAAATGGCACGAGAAAAAAATCTCTGTAAACCAGTAAATATAAAATCTCCTTATTATCTCTGTAAAAAGTGAGTCAAAAAAACTTAATGGAATCTTTGTAAAATGTGCACAAAAAAACTACACAAAATGTCACAGAAAAGTACATACAATGCTTGTAAAATGTATGTATTTTATTGCACTAAATCTATGCAAAATGTCCACATTTTCTCTGTAAAATCAGCATGTATAAAAGGAACGCGTGAAACATGCATAGCATAAAATCTCAATAAAATATCTGTAAAAAGTAAACGAAACATTGCATAAAATGTTAGTAAAATGTCCACAAATAAACCACACAAATGTCACAGAGAAGTTCATATAATGTCTGTAAATTTCTAAAATTTTATTGTAAATATAAATTCTTGCAAAATGTCTACATTACTCAATAAAATCTAGCTGTTGGAAGAAAAATGTTGCTACAGTTTAACAAAAGGATTGAACAACTTTACTGCCTTTTGTTTAATAAGGGCCTGGTCGCACTACAGTCAAAAACAAAATTCCGCCTGTGCAAACATCGAGGAAAACAAAAGAAACCGCTCTGGTGGAACACGCTTTTTGTGGAATGTTTCTGTTTTTATGTCAATTTGCACGGGCTAATTTTTGCTTTTGGCTGTAGTGCGACCAGGCTCTAACTCTGAAGTTCAAATAAAACTAATGGCAGTGGAATGCAACTGTTTTAAAATCTACGATTTTAAACACCAGAGTTATACATTGTATTAAGTGAAATTAAAAGGTCTTCAGTAAGGCTCAGTTCACACTTGGTGCCTGAGAATTAATTATCGGGCATTTAAGTGAGCACTGGCTCTCTGTGTAAAAGCATTATTATTCCGTTGCTTAGAAGCACTTGACCCTCAATCCACTGCTTTAGATACCCATAACTCCCTGCTATGCTTATGTTTCAAAATGGTGTCTGACGGGTGCCCAGTGTGTGACATAGCTCATGTCTCGTTATACAGCACAATTAAATTTCAACAAAGTTACATGAAGGTGTTCATTAAGATATATTTCAATCTGTTAAAAATCTTGATATAAGCTATATATTTCCTCTAAAAGTGGTATGCCCAAAGAAACCAATCATAGACAATCTCAGGGAGAAAAACTGCATAAAAATCTTATCTACGACTCCAAATAATGATTGTTTTAGAAGGTAAATCTAATAATTCTCTATAATAATTTTGTTCTCTACATGTAAATCTCTATAATTTAATTAAAATGTATAAAAATTCTGATAAATAAAACCTAAATGCTGTCAAATAAAACCTAAATACAACAAACATAATGGTCTGATACATGGGAAATACTTCTATAAAAAAAAAATTAAATAACACATTAAATTCATCAATATTATTGTACTTTCATGAAAATAGCACTACAATACTGTATAGCATTTTTTGAAATAAATTCTCACTTAATATTTACTTATCTGGGTTGGAATATAAATAAATAATCACATGTAATAAACTGTAACATTAATGTTTGCCTTGGCCTAACATAATTATAATTATTATAAACTTCCTTTCAATAATGTTACCATATGTAGATTGTAATTGACATATAAATTTTCAATGTAATCTTTTATACTTTATGACTAAAGCTTCTTTGGAATATGTTTGACCTTTTTGTAAAAGTCATGCCCAATTTGGTCAGCTCCTTTTTGAAATTTATTAGTTTACATCACTAAGTTTCTTGGCCTTCAGAAAAACAATGCAGTAACTGATGCATAGGATGCTGAAATCTGAAAGGAAACAAAATAATGCAAGTCAGAATGTATTTTTTAAACAATGAGTTTGAGAACTCCATCAAACCAACTAGTCTCACGCTAGCTTTTCAAAATTTTGGAAAATGCAGCCATGTCCTACACTGTACACACTGAAGATCGAAAACTTAAGGGAGTCATAATTTATTGGTTATCATTAAGTTAAGAAAACAGAGCATCATATCACAAAAATAATAAAACAAAAGCCAGAGGAATTCTGCAAACTCTAAATACGCTGTTACTCCTTTGGTTGGAATGCCGTTATCACAAATAAGACTCTGCATGTTGTCTGGTAATGTGGCAGTACTCATTTACTCCTAATGTGCAGTTCCAGAAAATATCCATACTCCCCCCACAGAAGGTTTTTTGTTTAGCAACCCCCCCCCCCCCCCCCCCCCGTCCCCCCAGGAAATTCCAGTTCAGCTTCATACTTTGCTTCTAAAATGTTGGCTTTTAAGACCCCCCTCCCCCTAGGAATTTCCAATGACCTTCCATGGGGTGGGTATGGATTTTTTCTGGAACTACACAATGTGCAAAGAGGCACTGCAAGGGTAAAGTGAACACTTGAACAACTTGGGAAGTAAAAACTGATTGACCCTGAACTTCAAATATCAGCAAGTCAGTGCAAATGCTCAAGCTCTCAAAAATTTATAAATGAGTTTTCCTGTTTCACTTTTCTTAAAGTGTGTTAGTTTCCCAGTGTTCCTGCTGGTAATATGTACAATGTAGTGAGTAAGGGAACGCGGAGGGAGGGGGGAAGGTGAGGCTACGTTCGAACCTTAAAACACTGCACTTCGCAAGTATCCACTAAGCATCTAGAAATAATAACAAACAAAACCAATTTTTATCTTGTTCTGACACTATTCATCGGTATGGTTGCTTGCGCATGTGTTTGTTTATTTCTTTATTCAGGGCTTAATTCATAACCACAATACATACATACTTGCGTGTTGTCATGCACAGTGTCACTGCAATCATCACTACAATGTACATGTATCTTCTTTTACAGTGCACCCTGTTGTTCTGTTTTGTAATTAGAAAAAAAAATTTTGTTAGAAGAATAATGTCAGTTGTTTCATTGTTTACGTGTAGATTAGTTTGATCAACTGACTTGTTGATACACACAATGTACAGAAAATTAAGGCTGATGTTTTATTTAGTTGTATTTATACATGTTCCTGCACATGTATAAACACAACACAGAGTCACGCAACTCCTGCATACTTTAAATTCTACTCTGGGTTAAAAGGGAGTTGTGTGCTAATGAGACCATGACTACAGAATCTGTCCTCAAAGAGACAGGTGGAGTCCATAAGCAGAAGTTACATGTAGTAATATTGATGTCTATAATGCCCACATGCACTCTTACTTGTACATGCATGGGAATGTTAGAAATCAATAGGAATTCCCATGGCGATGCAATGCATTATAACTTTCAATACAGTGTATCAGGCTGGGGGTTAGACAAAATAAAATTAATCAACAAGTTCCATTGCTGCAAGATGAAAGATAGTATACACGCACCTCTGGCTCAGACCATTCTACATGTACATGTACATCTTTTTCATTACTGCGTGTTTTTGTACTGTAGTTTTGTCACTCAGTTTTCTAAGAAATAAAGTAAATAGTCACCATTTAGATCACAAACTATAAACCTTGACTACATAATTATACCTGTACATGTATTAGACAACCAAGGCTGTGCTCTAAGAAAAATAGTTGGGAGCCCAAAATCTCCAAACACTTGAAATCTGGGGTGCTCAGCATACAGTATAAGTTTGGTGCAAAAACAAAGATTTCCTGGTTGCCCAAAGGTAAAATTTTGCATTGTTGGTCTGTGCTCTAGCAACACACAGTGGCCTAAGCATATCACTTTTGACCTTGGGTGATCAGAAAGTGTACAAACATGTAGTTTTTCACAAAACTTATAAGCTGGCACCAATAATGTAGATTTGGAGCACAGCCTCTGTACAGCCTTGACAAGGCTGCACAAAGGCTGTACAGTTCATTGCAAAGTAAAAATAACATGATGCTATTTACCCACAGGGTGGCTACAGCTGTACATGTATGTTGTGCTTAAAACTATCCTTGATTCTATTTTTGTTTTATCCTCATTAGCAAACATTCCATGTATCTCACACAGACCAAAGAAAAAAAATAAGTGAAGTGCAACAGCTACATGATCAATCAACATACATGTACAGCAACAAATTAAAATTGCCTTCTTTTCTGGTGGGCCTTTCTCTTTACAAAGAGCAATCTGATATGACATTTGTGAACTACAGCTATACATGTATTATAATCATACTAAAAAAATACACTGAACTGAGGATGTTTACAAAACATGGACCCGGGTCCATGGACAATCTGTTGGACCACCCCTAATTTTTGTCAATTTAAGGATGGACTGTGGACTGGGGACAGGGTATAAACACAGTCTTAAGTTTTAATAAATATGACATTCAACATCAATTGGTATTTAACTCCCTACTATTTTACCCTTTTGCCAACATTGCATTTTATACAATGTATGCAGTCTGATTCTTGGCTGGTACTGTTGGGGCAGGAGCAATGATGTGAAGTTTTAGTGCTCTCCCCACAGATTTCCTTTGATGCATGTAGAACAAGAAGGACTGGGACAAGTCCCAAGCTACACTGTACAGTGTGCTATTACATGTACATGTATTATGACATGCAGACAATCCCATGTGCTTTTCTTTTGGATTCGGTTAAAACGAAAGTCTAGTGGAGTATAAACAAACACATGCCAAAGCCACCATACTACAAGTAATTGTTTTCATTGTTTCTAGGTGCTTTGTGAATACTCGCAAAGAGCAGTGTTTTCATTTTGAGTTCTCGGCGAGGGAAGGGGAAGGTGAGGCTACATTCGAACCTTAAACGCTGCTCTTCACAAGTATCCACAAAGCATCTAGAAATAATAACAAACAAAACCAATCTTTATCTTGTTCTGACACTGTCTTTTCATCAGTATGGTTACTTGCACATGTGTTTGTTTATACTCCACCAGGCCTATCAGCATTTTCTTGACAGCACATGCACAACGAATCCAAAAGAAAAGCACATGGGATTGTCTGCATCCCATAATTATAGTAGCTTGGGTCCAGTCCTTCTTGTTCTACAGTACTTGTGTCTTGACGTTGCTACTTGAAGTTGAATGTCATATTTATTTAAACTGAAGACTGTGTTTTATACCCTGTCCCCAGTCTGCAGTCCATCCTTTATAATGACAGAAAAATTCAGAAAAAAAATATACTATATTAAAACTGACGAAAATTAAAGGTGGTCCATGTACCTGGGTCCATGTTTTGTATATGTCCTTGAACTGACTATTGTAATTTTTGGTACTGATTAACTGAGCAGTGTTCGCCTTTTCCAAAGGTTTTACCTCCAACAATTTAGCATGTGTACATAACAAGTCAATGGTCTTATGGCCTACAGTATGATTTCCTAAGCATGGACGGCCAAAGGCCCCAGCAAATAAGAAAATAATACTGTACATCTACATGTACTTCATGTTAAAAATCAACATCACTTGAACAGAATTACAAGATTGGAAGAAATATTAAAATTCAAGTTTTAGTTTCTTATAAGCTTACTTATTCAAATGAGCAGGCTGAAATTGGTTCTGTTCTGGTGTACCAATACACACGGACAAAAACAAGACTAAACAAAGTACAACGTGAAATCCCTTGTGAAGTGTCACCAAGACAGAACCCTGAAATTCGTAGAAAATCTTCAGTACAGGTAGCCAAAAATAATATTTAAACTGGTTTACATTTTTAACGTAAGCTTACTTACCTTTGCGATCACAAGGGCAGCAAGAATGAAGCGCTTGAATTGATGTAATTTACAGAACTAGCCAACTTGACTTGATCATGACGATGGATGTAGGTTGGAAGCAATCGTATGCATAGCGATCGTTGATATTTTGTAAAAACATTGCATGCAGCTTATTCAGAAAACGTAAAACGAGAAAAAGGCTCAAATCACAAGTTGTCTTTTCAAAGCAAGTGAAGTTTTGAGCGCTGAAAGCGAGCAGCAAGACAGTAATAACAGAGTAATAAAAAAACATGGAAGTTCGTTAAAAGAACCGCCAACACGAACTGCCCGCCGGGAATGACTCTCTTGCGCATGATCAATTCGCACCCAAGACCTCTCGGCCGAGCGACCTAGCGGAAAATTGCTTTGATGATTGCCTTTCATTTACTGTATTGTATTTTACATTGTATTCACCATTATTATTTTTCGAGCTCACATACGGCTTTTTCAATGCATTTCTTTTGAATCTCTCGTTCTTCGGAAATCACTCCTATTTCCGTTCCAGGTAAATCCGGGCTTTAAAGACACCCCTTTCAAGAGCTGTTTAGGCAAGGCTAAAATATTAAAATGCTGCGTCAGCTGTGTGCTCCTTACCGGTTTTCACTTTTTTTATTGACATGTGAAGTAAAGATGGTATAAAAGACACATATCTCATACAACAGTAATACCGTCGTTGAACTAAGCTGCTTGTATTTTGAAATATTATTTTTTCTTTGACAGATATGATACGTTGTTTTTCCCGCTCTCGCTCGCGAAGCGGCAATCGAGGGTCCTGAAGAGGGTGGGGGGGGGGGGGGGGGAGGGGGATACCAATCCCATTTCCCAGCGTCCAAATCCCATTCCCACTAGCAGAATTCTGGAAAAATCCCAGTGTTTTTCGTAGCAACTCTTTTCTATTCACATCCGCATATCAGGTGATATTCTCCTGCCAAGTCACATTCCTGTCGCCTGCAGACATTCCGCCATGTTGTTTTTAACATGAAAATACGCATGCTCAGCGTTTTTGGCTTGATTGCACCGCTGTACACAAATATCGTTGACCGCAAGACAAGTGAAAAGTAAAATATTCTGATATTCCTATCGTAGAATTGACCGTAAAATAGGCACTTTTAACAGTTTTCTGATGTTTGCAAAACTAAGGGAATTAAAAAGAAACAGAATGCACGATCACTGCAACAAACCGTTGAGAATGGCCGGATTTGGGTTTCCAGACCTATAGATCAGTATTAATACTTGAAGTGAAACAAATCAAACGGCAAACTGATCCTTACGGTAGAAAAACAGAACACTCACTGAAGCAAATAAAATAAAAGTGGAATATAATAGTGCCCAATATTTCGCTTTGCAAAACTAAGCTTCTTAAGGGGCTAGCACAATAGATTGATTACAACTGTAAAACCGTTGTACAAGTGGTTTTGAAAAAACTAAAGAATAACAAAACAATGAATATGATTGGTGAAGGGTTTGACGGGTGATAAACTAAACTGACTAGTGATGAGAAAGTTAACGAAGTTCGTCGCGTCTGTTGATTCCAAGTGGTTCTAAACTACTACATACTAAACTAAGGAAACCAATTAACCAGCGAGAGAGATCAGATCGGTGCCTCCAACAGGAGCTTACAGATGCAACCACCCACGCTGTTTGACCTGTCAGTTTATTCAACAAGGCCAAAAGAAATACACTTTTTTTTACTACGAAAGAGGAACGTTATATTTATAATCACAAAACATGTAATTCTAAAAACCTGATCTATATGATCCAATATAAAAATTGCTTTAAACGTAATATACCGTGTGAATACATCGGAGAAACAAAACGCAAACTAATATAAATGAACGCTTTGGTGAACATCGCCGCTCTGTAGATAATCCACATCACCTCAGCTACCCTACTCCTATATCAGAATACTTTAATCTACCAGGCCACTCTACTAAGACAGGGGCGGATACAGGAGGGTGGATTGGGTGGCTAGCCCCCCCCCCCCCCCCCCCCCTTAGACCGTCGGTTTTAACAGTTTTCTTTTTAATTGCAACAATGAAAAGTTCTTAAGAGACTCAAGCAGATACCCGTAGCCACCCCACATAAAAAAATGGATCCGCGCCTGTAAGGATATGCAACTTATACCACTGGAATTAATACGTAATAGCAGAGACTCTGTACGAAAAGCGCGCGAAGCATTTCGCATAGACAAAGCAAAGACGTTAGAACCACTTGGAATCAACAGACGCGACGAAGTTCATTAACTTTCTCATCACTAGTCTGTTTAGTTTATCACCCGTCAAACCCTTCACCAATCATATTCATTGTTTTTGTTATTCTTTAGTTTTTTCAAAACCACATAACGGTTTTACAGTTGTAATCATTTATAGTGCTAGCCCCTGAAGAAGCTTTGTTCTGCAAAGCGAAATATTGGGCACTATTATATTCCACTTTTATTTTCTTTTATTTGCTTCTGCTTCTGTTTTTCTGCCGTAAGGATCAGTTTGTTTCTTTTGTTTCACTAAGGAAATTAGTTAGACTAATTAAGACCAGTTAAGCATTGACTGGACATGCTTAATGACAACTGTCCCATTCCAATTTCGACGTTTTTTTTTTCTATGCTCAGTGAGCAAATCCCAGTCCCAGTGACTCAAATCCCATTTCCCAGGGCAAAAACAGGCCAATCCCAGTTCCCACTTTACCCCCTTTAGGACCCTTTAGGACCTTTAGGACAATCTCTTATGTGTGTGCTTTCACGTTTGAGTAGATGTCGGACTGTTGCACCCCTGTTCACTCAAAATAAAGAGTTGTATCAACTCACTTTATTGGGTTAAGAATTAACTCATATTTTTAATTTGAGTGAGAAGCACTGACTCACTGCAGTGAGTAAGTTTTTAATCGTATGTTTGAGTAAAAGTGACTTTCACTTGATTTTCTCAAACTAAGGAGTTGTTTCAACTCACTGTGTTGAATGAAATATTTAAGTTAAATTTTAAGTAAACTAACTCAAAATATCGAGTAAAATTCCTACTTTACTAAAACAATTAGTCAGTTTTACTCTTTTGCGTCAATTTACAGAGATTTTATAATGCCCCGCTTGCGTCAATTTACAGAGATTTTACAGTGCCCCGTTTGCGTCAATTTACAGAGATTTTATGATGCCCCGTTTGCGTCAATTTACAGAGATTTTATAATGCCCCGTTTGCGTCAATTTACAGAGATTTTATGATGCCCCATTTGCGTCAATTTACAGAGATTTTATAATGCCCCGTTTGTGTCAATTTACAGAGATTTTATAATGCCCCGTTTGCGTCAATTTACAGAGATTTTATAATGCCCCGTTTGCGTCAATTTACAGAGATTTTATAATGCCCCGTTTGCGTCAATTTACAGAGATTTTATAATGCCCCGTTAGGTAGGTAAACTTTATTTATATTACGCGTTGTCAATTCATAATACATGCTCTTCCGTCGAGCCTTAACCAACAATAGATTAATTACTTAACTAAATTAAATTATCTAACTAAATTCATTATCTATACGGGATTATACTAAAAACTATAAAAAGTATCCTTTATGAACTATCATTAAATTAGATAGAAAGTAAATGCATGATTTAAAAGAGCTAAGAGTGGGCTACATCTTAGTGCTTAAAGGCAAGCTGTTCCAGAGAACCTAACAGAACCGCGATATTGAAAACTTCGTTTGCCTGCTTCAGTACTCGGTCTAGGAACGAAAAGGTTGTATTTTGATTTTCTTAGATTATGTGAGTGAACACTAGATGTAGCTTTAAAAATTCTATTTAGACGATTCGGAGAAAGATTATCACGTTTTGTTTGTGTCAATTTACAGAGCTTTTATAATGCCCCGATTGTCATTAGATGTTCCGCTTGGGGACCACATTAATTTACAGAGATTTGGTAACTGAATTAACATTAAAATTACGCAGTGCCATTTACAGACATTTTATATTAGAAGTCTTGGCATTATAAAATCTTTGTAAACAGCAGATTTACAAACATTGTTGGCAGATTTTGTAAAGTCTGTAAATTGTAAGTCTTTCCTCTCATTACAGCTCCTAGGATTTATAAAAATTTTACAAACATTTTATAAAGAAAAAGACAATAAAACTATATAAAATGTCTGTCAAAAGAATTTACAGAGATTTTGTTTTTAACAGGTGAAAGTACCAAGTCTGTAAATTCAACATTTATAGACATTTTATGAAGTCTGTAAATGGTCCAAATTTTCCAGTGTTTAAAAGTTAACACATTTAAGGATTCTTGTGACGTTCTTTATCATTCGACAATCGGGTTCAGTTGAAGTCTTCTGTGTTGTCGTCGCGGCCTCGTAGTCGGCGATTTCGAACTTGACGTCAGTGCCTTTGTAGTTAGAATGGGACGTATCCATACGGTTCTTGTTTGGCAAGGACCGGCCATGCATTCTTTTTCGCCAATAATTTGGAAAAAGGCTGTCACATGGCGAGAACATTATTCCAAGCAGTGCCAGGGTCATAAATGCAACAATCAGGTTTGCCATCGTCACTCTGAAAATAAACGCCAATAATACAAACGGAAATAAAAAAAATGAGAACAGACATTGGTCATTAACTTATAGCAAATTCTGGTAGGGAGGACATACTAGCAAGGACTGAAAAGAGGAATTCGGGAACTGAAATTTTACGACAAAATAAAATTTGTGGTTTAATTTAACGAAATATGTGACTTAATTTAACGAAATATGCGCGCTAGTTACCCCAGGAGGGGAGGGAGCATGTACGCTCCATTAGAAGTTTCCATGGGGTGCGATGTTTTAAATGCGGGGACTATACGCTGACCACGCGCGCATATCACGTACGCGGCCCCCCTAACTAAGGTGAGAATTCTTAGAATAGATTCCACACGTGCTCATTTCGTATTCATAAACAAAACTCTGGAAACTGCTTGTCAGCTTCGCCTGAGCTCAGATGCGGGGTAGAATATAATCCCAATCACTATTTATCCAATTGCAAGCCCTTCTAAGCAAAAAACAATCGATGTAATAGTATTGCAGTACATTGAAAGTCATGTGAAAGGAGTTTGATACCAAACTGCAGGATAATTTTCGAAAAATGATGGAAAACGCAGCATGGGAGATTTGAACTAGGGATCTGTGAAACTAATTTGATTCCTTGCCAGTCCTAAATTAATTTCAAAATAACTGCAAGAGTGTGACCACTTTTGCGTCTTTTCATAGCAAGCTATCAAATGGGGTCACTTTCAATTAACTCGCATACTTTCGTACTGTGACCCATTAGTTAGTCTGCACCAGTAATTTCAATGGCTTTTCAATCTCAATCTCAATATCAATCTGGCCTTAGTCAAAAGTGATTTCAGTTCATATAACTGGGGGAAGGATCTAAACTCGCCCATGAAAAGATAACCCTGAAAATTCTACCAAATGTCCACTAAGTTGGTCTACTAGACGACTGTTATAACCCCGGACATCAAAAGAATTTTTTTCTTTACCAGATAAGGATTTTCGTATGAGATGGATGATAAGTAGCTTGCGAACACAGCCGCCTCGCCTCGCGATCGCTAACGGCCACTAGCGGCGTTCGGCTGTATTCTCAGACTAGATGAAAAAGGAAATTCAGTAGTGTTTTCTTTGCTCGTTATATGATTTTCTCGCTAGACCAAATGTTCCAAACAGATGTTGCAGAAATGTGCATCTTATATTGTTTGTATAAGTTCATCTTATATTGTTTGCTTTCGTATGAAAAAAATCATGAAAACCAACATTCCCAAATTTCTAATTTGATCCAGAAACAGTGGAAGCAAGAGCCACCTCGTGGACTCCACTTAAATTACTTTTTATTTATTTATTTGTTTATTTATTTATTTATTTATTTATTTAAAGTCAGTGTGTACAAAATTTACTGTCGCCGGGGTTGAGTTTTCAGTGCATTGAAACACGCCAACGCAAGTATTAATTACTACACCTAATTCAATAAAGGTTGCTTTGGTCATTGGTAATTGGGCATTGGGAAGCTATTATTTGGCGGTCACTCAAGCGAAGCATTGCATTGTGTTCCGTATGCCAAATGCCAATTCCCAATTACCAATGACCAACTGCCAAAGCAACCTTTATTGAATTAGGTGTATACATATATTTCAACATATATATGTACCAACAGGGACACTGCAGTGACCAATAATTCATAATGACCCGCTTGACAAAAATGAAAATCGGCTTCATTCTCTACGCAGTGTAATTGTAATCTGACCGCCCACTGTGTTACTGCCGATCGATCTGGCGACGTAAAGCTGCAAGTAATTCGTAGAGGCAGAATAGGGCCATTTATACGAGACCAAATAAGTCGCGACTTGCATAAGTCGCGACTTACAGAAGACGCGAACTGGACCATTTATACGAGTGAGGCTTGCATAAGTCGCGACCTAAATAAGATGCGAACACATTTTTGTATCATTTATACGAGTGGTTCGCGTCTTCTGTAAGTCGCGACTTATGTAAGTCGCGACTTATTTGGTCTCGTATAAATGGCCCTATTAAGTGCATCTTTAATTATTTGCTTTCATACATATGTAAAATTCATAAAGTCGATGTGTACATAATTTACTGTCGCCGGGGCTGAGTTTTAAATGCATTGAAACACGCCAACCCAAGTATTGATTATCATATTTCAACATGCGTACCAACAGGGATACTGCATCAACAAAATCAACCAATTTCTAAGAAAATAATCACCCGCTTGACAAAAATGCAAATCGTTTTGATCCTCTCTTTGTAATTGTAATCTTATTGATGAATTTTGTAAAAGATATACAGCTAATTCAGGGAAGAATCAAATGGAACGGCAATTTTTCGGGAAAAGTTTAGAAAAACTCAGAAAACGGTTGCACGACCGATTGGAAAACAATTAACCTAAAACTGCGAAATTTCGGGAAATAAATTTTCGAATATTCGGGTATACCTCGCGAGGTTCCCCTCTTATCCCGAAAATCGAAAATGTCTGTTCACGTTGTGTTTAATTCACTCACTGCCTAGCCCCGGTTATTCAAAATATGGATAGTGCTGCTCATCGACAAATGGCTACCCATTGTTTAACACAATTTTCTGGCTTATCCACTATACTGATGCCTTAATAAGACCGGGACCAGACAAAAATGCCCGTTTTCAAAAGTGCTCCGCTTTAAGAAGGCACTATTACTGACCAAACCGATGTTAAATAGAATGCAATAACTTTTCGTTCGTTACCTTAGTTGACGATTACTTTTACAGAATATTTGGCAAGAAAAAACTCCGATATCGAAGTAAAACGTGCTTAGAACGTACCTAGGTTGAGAAATAGTTAAAAACGTCTTTGTCAGTTGCAAACTTGTTTTACAATGAGTTAGATAAAGTACTAAAATGGAATAAGATGTTCGGAGTAGACATGGAGCCGATAATGCTAGTAACGTCTACATAAATCACAACACTATAATTTGCTCAATATAGTGCCGGCGTAGCCTTAGCCTTAGAAAAAACGTATAATCTAATAGGAGAAAAGGTTAGCTGCCCTTAAGAGTGAGTAGAATGTTTTATTCTTACTATTAAACTTACCTAAAATTTTGTTTATGCAAAAAGGAGATTCACAAAAAGCCTCCGTGTCTGTTTTCTAAGCAATCTATTTCCTTTTGCCTTAACAGCTAAACTCGAACTACAGAACTGAACTCGATTAATTTATCTGTTCCTACACGCTAATTAAATATTTAAATCGGCGAAACCTGTTTTTTGACAGAATCTTGTTAAAGCAACATTTTTAGTAAAACTAATAATTGTTTTTTCTCTAATTATTTTATACCATACTTCCCACTCAGTTGTATTCTTCGGATTGATGGAATCACGTATAATACCCAAACTACGTCAGATAATAGAGCCTGAGTTTAGTGAAGTACACTCAAGGATAAAAGCTTTAAAATTTTTAAAAGACAAATGAAAAAACAAACAAACAAACAGGATACTGAAAATGTGCTCAATCTGATATCATACAAATACAACAGTGTGTTTTCCGATATTTTTCTGAGTATGATGTTTCCTTTTGTCGCAACAGCTCATCTCGAACTATACCAGCCGATTGTCATTCAATAGCTAAATAAAAACACTTCTAATAAAAAGCTAACAAATCCGATATGAAGGGAAACTTCTGTCAAGAGACTAATACCCCGAGCTTTACAGTCAATGCACTTCATGCACTAAAACGCCCATGGAATGAAAATTGCATTCTACAAGTGTATATTCCATTCATATTCTTAAATTTCGTTACTGTAACATCGCAGATAGCTTTAAAGATAAATTACAGTATTCGAATGAACCAAATTGATCATTTCAGAATTGACCTTTGGGGAGTGCGGTCGATATGGCGAAAGAAATCCTTTAAGAAATCACTCCTAAAAACAAATTCATGTTTCGATTGTAGAATATAAAAAACGGATAATCAGTAAATTTTTCGAAGAATTAAATCGGAGAATGACCTAATCGATGAATAGTTGAAGTTGTGCGTTAATGCGTGAAGTGCGTTGACTTTTAACTATTAATTAGGAGTCTATGTTCGAAGTCAAGTAGGAACAAGGACTTGGAGTTACATATTTTGTTCAGTAACGCCCGAAATTTGACAAATGACAATATTGCAATTAAAGAGGGTTTCGGCGTAGAAATGAGCGCTGCCCTTGGTAAACGTTAAGTTACCAATTCCATATTATCTTACTATTTTCGATGTGGACAAACAGTACCTTAGAAAAAGTTTCTTGAAATCCGACTAATATTTTCCTCTTTTTAGATGCATTTTATTTTTAATATTGTTACTTTGATGCTAGTCGTTCTGTCAAATATAAAGTGAATAATAGAAAATGTAAAAGCGTTATAGCTTAAAACAGTGCTAAAATTCTAGAGTGAAACGCCAAAAACTCAATATGAAAGGCAAAAATTCCTAAACAAACTTGCAGATGACCAACGGGGAAGAACTCAGAATTAACGTATTGAAGGACGACCACAAATCGGGAAGGCGTCAGAATAACAACTGTGATGAATCTAGTGAATACGGCATTTGGAAGGAATCCAGGCTGTTTCACAAAACGCGCGCCGGCCATTTCGGCTCTTTTTTAACGCCCTACTGTGGGTTTTTATAGAGAAGTCTTTTTGGCTACAATTCACAAAACATCCGACAGATTATATCCACAAAGGAGCTGAGACTTGAATTGCCGGAAATGTTAACGAGATATTTCCATAAAATTCTCAAGCGCCGCATATAGAAAGACCTCTTAAGAGAGATGTGCTTTAAGAGGTTTTAATTTCAATAAGTCTGTTTCCTTTAGCCACGCAATTATTGCTCAACTCGAACTGGATAACAAAACTAAATTAATTTGCTTTTCCTTGCAGACATTAATATTAACTCTAGCGCTATATCAACAAAATTAAATCCACAGGGAGAACATATAAAAGTACCACTTGCTTATAGTGGACGAGCACTTAGCTATCCAGCTAATTCACAGGCACGCCACTTAAACAGGGAAACAAATATTGCAAATTGAACATAACATTGTAAATGATTTCAACCCGGGAGTATCAGTAGTCTGTCGAGTGTGATAGGTTAGTGTAGTTCTGCAAAAAAAAACTGTTGTTTTCAGAACTTCGCTAACCCGGACGATTACACTCGACAGACTTCTGAACAAAACATGTTAAAAATCCCAGGAGGAGGAGGAGGAGGCAGACCAGTGGGCTATTTGTAATTGACTCAACCAATATCGCGAAACTTTACCCTCGGCGGAAATTAAGCCAGACAATGTTGTTCGATGTTCGCGAATTCTAAACCCCGCAAAATTGAATGACATTAGTGTATTCTCGAAGGTACACAAAAAATACGCACGCTATTTGAGACGAAGGGAGCCTGCAATTTTAGTTATTTTACCACGCTGTGTTTTAGCAGCTCTTAAATCATTATAATTCTGGAAATAATTTTTATTTTGGAAAAAACAATTTTATATGTTTAGTTATTAATAGTCTTAGCGCATTTCGGTTTTTTAAATGCGGAGATAAAAACATTGTTATTATTATTATTGTTATTTTAGAGATTTGTTTGTTTTAAAAGGAAAATATAGTTAAGTACTGAAGTACCGCAGGAACACCTTGCAAAAGATGCGCGATTAAACCTGCTGAGTCTGAATTTGAATAAAAATCTTGCATTGATTTAATTTAAGTACAAATAACTGATGTAACTTTCCTCACTGTTACTAAAAATACGGCTGACTTCTTTAAATTTTATAGGAATCGCTGTCATTTTGGCAAGCTTCAAACTTTTAAGATGGAGACGAGATCAGGTTGAATTCATGAATATAAAATATTTAAAGAATGGAGAGAAAAAACCGTATTGCGGACCTGGAGGTGTACTCCCCTGGATATAAGCTATATAGGTAAATGACACGCAAAAAGGCACGGTATTGGAGTCGTTTCTGACTGAAATACAGTATATACTTTGTCCGGAGCAAAACTCGCATCTTGGTATGAATAATGTCAGCCTTTACTCTCAGTTGATGTGTTTCTGCTTTATGAAATACATGGTGGAATTCGCTTTAAGGAATTTGGTAAACATTTTTTTTTTTGAAGCTAAATATCGAGATCGAGATCTTCCAATGAAAAAAGGGCCACCGCTAAAAAGGAGACCAAAACAAATGGATATTTCCAGAAAAGACATATAAGGTCTATGATGACCACGAAAGTGTTTTAACCATAATACGATACTTGTGTATATTTGTCAATGTTTGACACATGACGGAAAACTCGGCTCACGCTTTTCTTATGCTTGCACTTGTGCTTGTGTTTCTAGTAATAGGAGTTTTGAATGGAGAAAGTTACAAAAATTTACATTCGAGTATAGATTTTTTTGGCTTTCAACCGGAACGAGCCAACCATGCCCGTCTTCAAGACTCCTGACAATGGTGTCCGCTTTAAGAGGGTCGCTCTTACCGACCTAATATAAACCGCGCTTTTGCAAACTGTAATTATTATGGAAAAAAAAAAATTGGGTGACATTAGCTTCAAATTCATATTTTCTTAACTCAGGCCTCAAATTTTTATCCACAATTTTCGCGAAAATGGTATAATTTTCAGGAAAAATTTAAATTTGTCGTTATGCGTTACTTTCTTCGTACATGTATATACGCACTGATTTAACTATTAATAAACAAGTATATATCCGAAAACTGAAAAAAATCCATGTAAATCGAACTTCGAAGTTGCCATTCTCGAAAGAAGGCGTGGCAGGTTCTAGCGATTTTCGCCAACCAGGAACGAGCATCTGAAATAGCGTGTCTGAGGAGTTATTCGACTGTGTGTTTTATATGTGTTACGGAAGGAAATAATCAAAGGCTCCGTTCTTGCGATCCAAGTCGTGAATATGAAACAACCATCGCACCTTTTCCTACCATACACAAGGTGGGTCCTCTTAGATTGTACATGTTATGACTACTTCTCTTATGTTGCAGATCCACGTACCGATATCTTTTATTAAAGAAGAACCTCTAAAACCTCAAAACCTTCGTGTGTAGCTAGTAAACACGAAGGAATGTGTTTACTAGCGAAAATGAAAATTACGGGACAAACTTACCTTTTCCTTCATTATCAATGTCAGATATCCTTGCCAAACAATAATAACAAGAAAAAGAACCCTAACGTTTTCCGAAACCGACGTTTCAGCTCATCGAGCATGAAACTGTAATGGCGGACTTGGTTTACTTCCATTTCAGACTCCATGTATTCTATTACTGAAGTGTAACATCCACAATTTAATATAAATTTAATATAAAGTTTACGATGAGCGAGAAACTTTTTTCCAGTAATCGCAATAAGTCGTATTCACGACTTAAAAAGGAACTGAAGTACAGAGGGCACCCAGTGAAGCTGTCAGTTTGGCGAGATATGTCTATAAGACGTGTTTCAGTTTACGAGAGAGATGAATGTTTAATCAACTCCTAGTGAACATACCTCAGATTTGTCTCAGTTCGCAATCAGTGGATCAACACAAAACTTCTGAGCAACCTGTATCCTTCTTCGCATCAACTCAACTCAATCGAACTACGGAACTATGGATCTAATTTGATTCCTTGCCAGTCCGAAATTAATTTCAAAATAACTGCAAGAGTGTGACCACATTTGCGTCTTTTCAGAGCAAGCTATCAAATGAGGTCACTTTTAATTAATTCGCATCCTTTCGTACTGTGACCCATTAGTTAGTCTGCACCAGTAATTTCAATTGATTTTCAATATCAATCTCAATATCAATCTGGCCTTAGACAAAAGTGATTTCAGTTCTTATAAGCGGAGGGATCTAAACTCGCCCATGAAAAGATAACCCTGAAACTTCCACCAAATTTCCATTACGTTGGTCTACTAGACGGCTGTTACAACCTCAGACATCAGGAGAATGTTATATTTTTACCAGATAAGGATTTTAGTACGAGATGGAAGATAAGTAGCCTGCGAATACAACCGCTTCGCCTCTAGACTCCTACCTCGTTTCGCGATCGCTCACGGACACTTGGGGCATTCGGCAGCTGTATTCTCAGACTGAGATGAAAAAGGAAATTCAGTAGTGTTTTATTTGCTCGTTATACGCGTTTCTCGGTAGACCAATTGTTCCAAAATACTTAAACTAATAAGAAGTTGTCTGGAATTATAAATTCCTTGAATATTAGTGAATTCTAACTACTTTCCATGTTGTGGTTGCATAGATAAATAAGTATATAGAACCAACTTTTTAAATACAAAATAATTTTTAACGTATTAACTGGATTGTGACGTTGCAAATGTTTTTTGGAGTTACAAATTTTATTCTGTCATAGAATTAAAGTAAATATTAAGGGTTTTGAACCCGAAAATTTAAAACCGTTTTCAACTTTTGGAATTAAAACCCTCAAAATTTACTTCCGCTATCATTTGACCATAGGCACAATACCACCATCGCTTTTCAAAGGCGAGGTAAGCTATCAATCTGGCCTTAGTCAAAAGTGGTTGATTTCATTTCATATCAGCAACTGAAGGATCTAAACTCGGTCCATGAAAAGATAACCTCACCACATGTCCATTAAGTTGCTCTACTAGCCAGCTGTTATAACATCAGATATCAGGAAAATGTTTTTTCTTAACATGATAAGGATTTTAGTATGAGATTGATGAAAATTAAGTAACTGCGAATACAGCCGCCTCTCTCTAGTCCGTCGCACGCGGCTTTTTTAAAAGATTTATAATATAGAGGGCAAAATTATAAAATGCTGATTGGCTGACGTACACGGATGTACACGCAAACTTATACCCCCACCGTGGTACAATGGGGAGGGGGAGGGGTTGTTTTACCCCCCCCCCCCCTCCCCATTTGGGTTTTTGCGATGTTTCATTATATTATTTCGGAAATATTTTACATCTTATAGATAGCCCGCAATGTGCTCTACAAGATAAGGTGAATATTGTGGGTTGTAGCGCTGCTGGGGTCCGTGACATCATCCAAATTGGCCGCCAAGACGGCCGCCATCTTGGATTTTACTAAAAATTCAAACTTATCGGGAAAATGTGGAAATTGCAAATATTGTTTCCTAGAGTTGCATTATAATATAGAATTAAACATTTTTATGCTTTTAGTAGCATTTTATATGGTTTTTCACTGAAAAAAGGTGAAAAACACGCATTTTTATTCAAAAATGGCTTGACCACATGTTACTTATGACGTCATATCTCGTTACCATAGCAACCGGTTGTCGCCAAACTTTACCAAAGTGTAACAGTCAAATGTATCTTTGACCTATTAGATCAACTGTGAGTTGAAAAGTTTTTTTTGTCAGTTTGCGAGAGAATATTTTCACTTCGGGCAGTTTCAAGTCTGAGTGACTGATCTTCAAAAGTCTGAAAAGCTCTATATTTGCTGGCGAGCGTTAGCGAGGCAGCACACTATTCTTGGCAATAGGGGAAAAAATCCAAAATTTTGTCGGATGTAAGATGGGGTGCATGCGCAGTGGCTTATTGTCATTGTCGCCTAGCAACGTCTGTCATTTTGCTTCGCAACGCAATCAATCAACCGTGACAACGAACGCGACAACTGTCTAAATCGACAATCCACGTGAGAATCTGTCACGCTGTAAGACGCTTTCGCTTTCGAGGTGCAGTAGTAGGTACGTATTTTCTAAACGTTTGCTAAATGTCTTCATTTGCTTGTGAAATTATTCATCATGGTCACGAACGATTGCTTGCTATATAAGCAATTCAAAATGTCCATCGCTCGTGGAAGCGAACCACTCAACTGTAAAATCAAACGACTCGTTGCACTTTCACACGAGTTCTTCGCCCGTTGAGGCAAATAATTCAAATTATCATATGACCCGTATGGCCCTGCCAACCTTCTCTTTGCAAAACCATTGATGAACGTCCCGTATGAGGGCAGTACGCATTTGCGCGAGCAGGCCGGAAAAAGGCGTACGGCCCTACTACAAAAGCGCCATGACCTCGAGCCAAATATTTTCCAATCCGGCCCTCCCACTTAGTCAATAAGTACATAATCTGTGCCTTTTGTGGCGGATAATTCGACCGTTGAGTCATGCTCTTTGCCAGTTGAGACGAAAGAATTGAAAAAATGTCAATCGCTCGTCAAAGCGAACTATTCTGTGATATCAGATGATTGTTTCACTCTGAAATCCAACGACTCATGATCATTGCACATTCAGACGAGTTTTTCGCCTGTGGAGGCAAATAATTCAAAATCTGTGCCGGCTGGGCCGGCTGATTCGACGGTTGAGTCATGTTTTTAGGTATAACGCTAACTTGAACAATGAATTATTTAAAATGTAAACAAACAGCCGTAAGTAAAGATACTTAGCAAAGCAATGTCCATTTGTTTTGTTTTTTAAGAAAGCTATTTAGCTTGAGACAAAATCCTCTTGAATTGTCCTTTGTAAAAGTTATTTCTCTTCAATGTCAATTATTACTGTATCTTTAAAATATCTGTAACTTGAACAATAACTTCTTGGCAATAGGTTTTTTTATAAAGCAGTCCATAGTCCATAGTTAGTTTAGCAGTGTGGGTAAATAATACAAGTCAGTAAGGCTATGGTTGGGCAATTTTCAAAAACACCACTTGCTGTAGTAATTTTTACAACTCATCCAGTGAAAGCCTACTCTACTCACCCTTTAAACCCCTTCGCTTAAAAAGTTGAAAAAATTTACCGGAGCTGTCCAATGTTCAATTCACTTCCCACTGTTTTATCCCCCTTCGCCAGCACTCACTTTCACATTGAAATTACTAGTATAAACAAGTAATCGCATGTTCCCTCGTAAATCAGCTTCTGAAAACATGCGTGATATTAATCCTTAATTTTACTCGGACCCATACGATTACATATACTAATACTCAGTCTACACTAAAATCTTCCTTAACAAACTAAATGCAGAATACCCGTTCAAAACATATAGAATGTAGAAATGGCATTAAAAACATGAGGTAAGAGTCGTGCAGGCTTGCCACCGGCCATTTTACACTTGATTGATTGTTTTAGGCATGCCCCATTTTACGTTGTGTGAGATCGACGAAAATAATTACGCACTCAGAAATATGGCAGAGGATAAAATCAAGAAATGCGCACTGGTCTAATAGCATCCATTCCGAACTTATAAGAAGGAATGTGCAGGAAACGCATGTGCTCACATTTAGAAATATCCTCAATTCAGCCAAGAGAAGAAAGTTCTAAAATTTTAAGATAATACCTTCCAAAGAAACACATGCTTAGCTTCAAGCGGAGAGGATCGAAATTTCTATTGAAGAACCAATGGAAAACAAGGATTTTCGATCCACACCAAGGGTATAAATAAATGCCGAGCAGAAAAACAGTGTTAAGTGTTGTCATGTTGGAATTTTAAAAGCGGTTTCCGAGAACATCTTTACTACGATGTCACTATAAAAAACCGTTCTCAACAAAAATATGCGATGCAATAAAGGTAGCAACTAGCAAATACAAACCCGGCAACTGATGAGGTTATAGAGGAGAACCGAAACCATGGTCTTGCATGAATGGAACCGGGGAATGGAATAGTGGCAGAAACGAAGCAGTCGCAAGACTGTCAAAATTGCCAACGGAGGAATTAATATAAACAGCGAGCTCCACGCAGCTATAAAGCGCAGCTAATGAAAGCTAAAATTACAGCCTTCACTGAGACAAACTTCAACTCTCTACAAGTTGAATAGCTTATTAAACTACAACTCTCTCTGCTATAAAGCTTGGATCCTGAAAATTAAAATCCTGCGAAGACAAAACTAAAAAAATAGCTGGGCCCAGCGTGACATTAATAGCAGGAAAGACACTCACGGCCAACGTAACAGATCATTTCAGATCCCGTCCGGTATTTCAGAAAGAAAAAGTTAGAGAAATTCAAACCTTTCCATCTACATGCCAACATTAATGGCAAAAATAACACACCAACCGCCTGGCAGAAAAGGACGCTAAAATGAGGTCAAAATCTACAAGCGCAAAATGACGGGAAACCACAACCGTCAGACTTGACCTCTATTCCGTTTCACGCGGCTTTTTAAAGGTTTTAATACTCTGTCTACACTAAAATCCTCTTTAACAAACTAAACGTAGAATACTCGTTCAAAACTTATAGAAGGGCAAATGGTATTAAAAGCATGAGGTAAGAGTCATGCGGGTCTGCCACCGCCATTTTATACCCTCATTCAGGGCATTCATTAGTAGGCGAATCACAATCATGCGCCATTTTGTTTTTATCATGTTGAATGAAATCGTCTCTTTAACTACTGTAATTGACTTCATATTTGGTTGTTTTAAAATTTTTACTATTTCTTTTTGTTGAAATTGTTCGAAATTCATTCGGAATTTCAAAAAAATGTTAACGGCTTTCCTTTGTTGACGTCTAACAAACTCAAGTCTGACCATCTGGAATGAAGTGCGCCATTACATTTGTAAAATTCATTAATAAATCATAAGGGTACTAACAAATAGAAATGGGCCATTCCAATCACATGATTACCCTGTATTGGCCGATACAATCTTGATGCAACTCACGAGTGGTTGTCTCTAATTTGCATTCCAGATACAACTCACTAGTGGTTGTATCTAATTTTAATTACATGTTAATGTGAATTTCACAAGTTGTTTACTACATTCGCGTCCGTGTTGTATCGGCACTATACATTCACTCGTCTTCGGCTCGTGATTGTATAGGCCGATACAACACTCCCGCTAATGTAGTAAACATTACTTACATAGTATTTGGCAAGGTAAAAACTCTGATATCTAAGAAAAACGTGCTTAGAACATACCTAGGTTGAGAAATCGTTAAGAACGTCTTTTTCAGTTGCAAAGTTGTTTCTACAATGAGTAGGATAAAAATAGTAAAATGTGATAAGATGTAGTGTTAGAAATTCATAAAGGAACCTACGTCTCTATAATTCAAAACTATGATTCACTCAATAGACCCAGCTTAGCCTTAGCCTTCGAAAAAACGTATAATCTAACAGGAAAAAGGCCAGCTGTCCTTTACGAGGGATTAGGATGTTTTATTCTTACTATTAAACTTACCTTAAATTTGGTTTATATGCAAAGAGGAGATTCACAAAAAGCCTCCGTCTATTTTCAAAACGTCAACCTATTTCCTTTTGCAGCAACGGATAAACTCCAACTACACAATTGAACTAAACGAAGTTCGATTATTTTTTCTGTTCGTCCACGCTAATTAAACATTTTAATTGGAGAAGCCTGTCTCGATAGACATTTTGATGTGAAACTGATATTAATTGATTTCTCTGTATTTATTGTTTACACTATGACCCACTCAGTATTTCTCGGATTGTTAAGTACCCAATTACTACGTCAGATAAAAGAGCACGAGTTTAGTAAATTAAATATACTCAAGGATAAAAGCTTTAAAAATGTTAACAGACAAAAAAAAAAACAAAGTGGATACTAAAAATGTGCTCAAACTGTCATTTATTATGCATCCCCTATTATTACTTGTGACATCACACAAACACAACAGTGAGTTTTGTAATAGATTTTTGTATATATACATTCTCCTTTCTTTTACCGCCAACCTCGATGAGTATGACTGTGTGTGGGCTTTTTGGCTTTCGCAATATATGGATAAAAAACGACTGGAATCTGTTTCTTGAGCATGCTGTTTCCTTTCGTCGCAACAGCTCATCTCAAATATTTCATCCAATTGTCATTCAATATCTAAATAAAAACATTTCTTAAAAGCGAACATTTCCGATATAAAGGGAAACTTGTTTCAAAACAAAATGCACTTTACGCACTTTAACGCCCATAGGATGAAGATTGCATTCTTCGCGTGTATATTCATTCCATTTTGAAATTAGCTTGGATTACTATAACTTAATCGTAGACAGTATGACTGTGTGTGGGCTTTTTGGCTTTCGCAATAAATGGATAAAAAACGCCTCTGTTTCTCGAGCATGCTGTTTCCTTTCGTCGCAACAGCTCATCTCAAACAATTCAGCCAATTGTCATTCAATATCTAAATGAAAACACTTCTTAAAAGCGAACATTTCCGATATAAAGGGAAACTTGTGTCAAAACGAAATGCACTAGCTTTACGCACTTTAACGCCCATAGGATGAAGATTGCATTCTTCACGTGTATATTCATTACATTTTGAAATTAGCCTGGATTACTATAACTTAATTGCAGATAGGTTCAAAAATAAGGATCTGTTTTCGAATAAACCAAATTGATCATTTTAGAGTTGACTTTTGGGGAGCGCGGTCAATATGGCGAAATAAATCATTTCAAAGATCACTCCTTAAAACAAATTTATGATCCCATTGTAGAATATAAGAAACGAATAATCAGTAATGTTAAGTTACGAATTTCATATTATCTTACTATTTCTGATGTGGGTAAACAGTACCTTAGTAGTTGAAATCCGACTAACATTTTCCTCTTTTTAGATACGTTTTATTTTTATTATTGTTACTTTTAATTAATGCTAGTCGTTCTGTCAAATATGAAGTAAATCATAGAAAATGTAAAAGCGTTATAGCTTAAAGCAGTGCTAAAATTCTAGAGTGAAACGCCAAAAGCTCAATATGAAGGCGAAAATCCCTAAAATAACTCGCAGATGACCAACGGGGAAGAACTCAGAATTTACTTATTAAAGGACGACCACAAATCGGGAAGCCGTCAAGATAACAACTGTGATGAATCTAGTGAATGCTGTTAATTTGGAAGGAATCCCGGCTGTTTTACAAAACGCACGCCGGCTATTTCGGTTCAATTTCTGACGCCCTACTCTGGGTTTTCATAGAGTTGTCTTTTTGCCGTTTTTATCTTAATGCAATAACCAAACCAATTCACAACATATCTGTGAGAAGTTTTGTTACGAATTATTGGTTACATTACGGTTAGGCTTCAGAGTGTATTAGGTCTTTAGGATTTATATTGATCATTTAATTATGTATATTTTAGATTTATTGTTTCGTATCATTTATTAACTTTTAGTATTATATTATTAGGCACAGCTTCAGTGTAAATAAGTGTAAACTTTCTGAATTCTGTGTGAAATAAAGTTATTATTATTATTATTATTATTATTATTATTATTATTATTATCATTATTATTATTATTATTATTATCCGATAGATTATATCAACAAAAGAGCTGAGACTTGAATTGCCGGAAATGTTAACGAGATATTCTCAAGAGCCGCATACTTAGACCCCTTAAAAGAGATGTTCTTTAAAAGGTTTTTTCCAATTATTCTGTTTTCTTTTGCCACGCAATTATAGCTAAATAATAATAAAACTCAAACTCGAACTGGAGAATGATTGTCATTCAAACTAAATTAATTTGCTTTTTCTTGCTGATACTTGACTCTAGCGCTATATTAACAAAAGTAAAATCCAAACGAAGAACATATAAAGTTCCACTTCCATATAGTGGAACTGTGTACTGGTCAAGTGCTCTCCCAAGAAAGGGGCAGGCCTTACTTTGAACTGCACTTGGATCCTTTTGTTTTACGCATATCGCCAGGGCAACAAAGAAACCAAAACGTGCGGTCATTAAGATGTTCACACTCCAAGTACACGAGCTACACTTGGGTGATTCCGCACATACCAACAGGACGTGCCATTCAAAACGACGTAAAGGGAAATATGGAGCTTATAGAAAACGAACTACTAAAAATTATTTAACTTTTAATTACATTCAGCTGATATTAATTTTTACCTCTTTGATACATTTTACAAAGAGATCCAAACGTGTATATAAATCAGACGAGTGCTTCTGTTGAAACGTAGTACTCGGAAAGAAGTTTACACTACAAGTACGTACCAAGTGCACTTCATGTGCATTTAAAGGGGCAGTATCATGAGGGCGAAACTTGAAAACGTTGGGCCGACGTTTTCAAGTTTGATTCGGCAAATTCAAAAAGGCCGTCGAGAAGTGGAAGTATTTGTTGAATCAAAAAATCCGTTTTGATAGCCGGAAGAAAGAAAAAAATCACTTTCAACAGTGATATGTCCAAAATTCCGGTGCAAGAATAATGAACAGTGCCGCGCATGGAACCTCGTGATACTGCCCCTTTAAGAGCCCTAGTGAGAACCGGCCTAATTTCTTCAAATAGTTAATTTACACGAATTTACACGTGCAGTCCCTTTGTTTCCTAAGTGCGCCTATTGTACTAAGCTTAACTTTTTGTTTTGAACGTGGCTGTATCTGTTTTACATTCTACCCTTGGCATCCATTTTGGATGCAAATCTTTCAATTAGTAAACTAGCAATTTAGCCATTTTCCCCTGAATTGATTGTTCTCGATTTTTGATATGATCTTTCTTGGCATTAATGGGATTGTTTACCGTAAAAAAATAATTCAATTTGTTCAAGGTTCCGAACCTTTTTCGCTTGATTGACTGGACTATATGTACCGTGGCCCATAAGTAAGTCTAATCCAGGAAACCGCTTTTCAATGGCGATGTTTACTATCAATCTGGTCTTACTGAGTCAAAACTGATTTCAGTTCTTATGAACTGAAGGATCTAAACTCGGTCTATGAAAAGATAACCTCACCACATGTCCATCAAGTTGCTCTACTAGCCAGCTGTTATAACTTCAGATATCAGGAGAATGTTTTTTTCTTTACAAGATAAGGATTTTAGTACGAGATGGATGAAAAGTAACCTCCGCCTCTCATCCCTCACGGCCGCCAGGGGCGTTCGACTGTATTCGGCTAAATGAAAAGGGGCATTCAACGGTGTTTTATGTTCTTTTTATATCAAGTTCAATGCTAGATGAGTTAGGTAATGGACCAAATGTTCCAAAAAACTTTGCTTCAAATATCATTTGACCATAGACACTGACGATATCACCAATTGAAATTTTAGGACAAAATAAAATTTGCAACGCCGAAATAAAAAAAGGATTTTGCACGAAAGCGCTAATTGAAGACGCTGTAACTGAATAGAACGAAGTAACATTACAAACTAAACATAAACGTCTCATTAACATTTTTGGGTAAAATCGGGTGAATTAACACCTAAGCGCCCACTGTGTTATATCGCTTTACGGCCGCTCGATCTTACAGTGATAAGCCTTAAGAATTCCTCAAGGCAGTATAAGTGCATCTTATATTATTTGCTTTCGTATGAAAAAATCATAAAAACCAACATTCCCAAATTTCTAATTTGATCCAGAAACAGTGGAAGTAAGAGCCACCTCGTGGACTCCACTTAAATTACTTTTTATTTATTTATTTATTTATTTATTTATTTAAAGTCAGTGTGCACAAAATTTACTGTCGCCGGGACTGAGTTTTCAGTGCATTGAAACACGCCAACGCAAGTATTAATTACTATACATGTATTTCAACATATGTATGTTCCAACAGGGACACTGCAGTGACCAATTCATAATGAGCCGCTTGACAAAAATGAAAATCGACTTCATTCTCTACGCAGTGTAATTGTAAGCTGACCGCCCACTGTGTTACTGCCGATCGATCTGGCGACGTAAAGCTGCAAGTAATTCGTAGAGGCAGCATAAGTGCATCTTTAATTATTTGCTTTCATACATATGTAAAATTCATGAAGTCGATGTGTACATAATTTACTGTCGCCGGGACTGAGTTTTAAGTGCATTGAAACACGCCAACCCAAGTATTGATTATCATATTTCAACATGCGTACCAACAGGGATACTGCAGCAACAAAATCAACCAATTTCTAAGAAAATAATCACCCGTTTGACAAAAATGCAAATCGTTTTGATCCTCTCTTTGTAATTGTAATCTTATTGATGAATTTTGTAAAAGATATACAGCTAATTCAGGGAAGAATCAAATGGCACGGCAATTTTTCGGGAAAAGTTTATAAAAGCTCAGAAAACGGTTGCACGACCGATTGGAAAACAATTAACCTAAAACTGCGAAATTTCGGGAAATAAATTTTCGAATATTCGGGTATACCTCGCGAGGTTCCCCTCTTATCCCGAAAATCGAAAATGCCTGTTCACGTTGTGTTTAATTCACTCACTGCCTAGCCCCGGTTATTCAAAATATGGATAGTGCTGCTCATCGACAAATCGCTACCCATTGTTTAATACAATTTTCTGGCTTATCCACTATACTGATGCCTTAATAAGACCGGGACCAGGCAAAAATGCCCGTTTTTAAGAGTGCTCCGCTTTAAGAAGGTACTATTACTGACCTAAACCGATGTTAAATAGAATGCAATAACTTTTCGTTCGTTACCTTAGTTGACGATTACTTTTACAGAATATTTGGCAAGGAAAAACTCCGATATCTAAGTAAAACGTGCTTAGAACATGCCTAGGTTGAGAAATAGTTAAAAACGTCTTTGTCAGTTGCAAACTTGTTTTTACAATGAGTTAGATAAAGTACTAAAATGGAATTGAAGATGTTCTGAGTAGACATGGAGCCGATAATGCAAGTAACGTCTACATAATACACAACTATAATTTGCTCAATAGTCCCGGCGTAGCCTTAGCCTTAGATAAAACGTAGAATCTCATAGGAGAAAAGGTTAGCTGCCCTTACGAGTGAGTAGAATGTTTTATTCTTATTATTAAACTTACCTAAAATTTGGTTTATGCAAAAAGGAGATTCACAAAAAGCCTCCGTGTCTGTTTTCTAAACAATCTATTTCCTTTTGCCTTAACAGCTAAACTCGAACTACAGGACTGAACTCGATTAATTTATCTGTTCCTCCACGCTAATTAAATATTTAAATCGGTGAAACCCGTTTTTTGACAGAATCTTGATAAAGCAACATTTTTAGTAAAACTAATAATTGTTTTTTCTCTTATTATTTTATACCATACTGCCCACTCAGTTGTATTCTTCGGATTGATTGAATCACGTTTAACACCCAAACCACGTCAGATAATAGAGCCTGAGTTTAGTGAAGTATACTCAAGGATAAAAGCTTTAGAATTTTTAAAAGACAAATGAAAAAACAATTAAACAAACAGGATACTGAAAATGTGCTCAATCTGACGTCAGTCAATTTCCGATATTTTTCTGAGTATGATGTTTCCTTTTGTCGCAACAACTCATCTCGAACTATACCAGCCGATTGTCATTCAATAGCTAAATGAAAACACTTCTAATAAAAAAGCTAACAAATCCGATATGAAGGGAAACTTCTGTCAAGAGACTAATGCCCCGAGCTTTGCAGTCAATGCACTTCATGCACTAAAACGCCCATGGAATGAAAATTGCATTCTACACGTGTATATTCCATTCTTAAATTTCGTTACTGTAACATCGCAGATAGCTTTAAAGAGAAAATGATAGTATTCGAATGAACCAAATTGATCATCTCAGAATTGACCTTTGGGGAGTGCGGTCGATATGGCGAAAGAAATCCTTTAAGAAATCACTCCTAAAAACAAATTCATGTTTCGATTGTAGAATATAAGAATCGGATAATCAGTAAATTTTTCGAAGAATTAAATCGGATAATGACCTAATCGATGAACAGTTGAAGTTGTGCGTTCATGCGTGAAGTGCGTTGACTTTATTTATTAATTAGGAGTCGAAGTCAATAGGAACAAGGACTTGGAGTTTCATATTTTGTTCAGTAACGCCTGAAATTTGGCAAGACTACAATATTACAATAAAAGAGGGTTTCGGCGTAGAAATGAGCGCTGCCCCTGGTTAATGTTAAGTTACCAATTCAATATTATCTTACTATTTTCGATGTGGACAAACAGTACCTTAGTAAAAGTTTCTTGAAATCCGATTAATATTTTCCTCTTTTTAGATGCATTTTTTTTTTATTGTTACTTTGATGCTAGTCGTTCTGTCAAATATGAAGTAAATGATAGAAAATGTAAAAACGTTATAGCTTAAAGCAGCGCTAAAATTCTAGAGTGAAACGCCAAAAACTCGATATGAAAGGCAAAAAGTCCTAAACAAACTTGCAGATGACCAACGGGGAAGAACTCAGAATTAACGTATTAAAGGACGACCACAAATCGGGAAGGCGTCAGAATAACAACTGTGATGAATCTAGTGAATACGGTATTCGGAAGGAATCCCGGCTGTTTCACAAAACGCGCGCTGGCCATTTCGGCTCTTTTCTAACGGCCTACTGTGGGTTTTCATAGAGGTGTCTTTTTGCCTACAATTCACAAAACATCCGACAGATTATATCCACAAAGGAGCTGAGACTTGAATTGCCGGAAATGTTAACGAGATATTTCCATAAAATTCTCAAGCGCCGCATATAGAAAGACCTCTTAAGAGAGATGTGCTTTAAGAGGTTTTAATTTCAATTAGTCTGTTTCCTGTTGCCACGCAATTATTGCTCAACTCGAACCGGATAACAAAACTAAATTAATTTGCTTTTCCTTGCAGATATTAATATTAACTCTAGCGCTATATCAACAAAAATTAAATCCACAGGGAGAACATATAAAAGTACCACTTGCTTATAATGGACAAGCACCTAGCTATCCAGCTAATTCACAGGCACGCCACTTAAACAGGGAAACAAATATTGCAAATTGAACATAACATTGTAAATGATTTCAACTCGGGAGTATCAGTAGTCTGTCGAGTGTGATAGTCCGGGTTAGTGTAGTTCTGCAAAAAACTGTTGTTTTCAGAACTACGCTCACCCGGACGATTACACTCGACAGACTTCTGAACAAAACATGTTAAAAATCCCATCTGGCAGGAGGCAGACCAGTGGGCTATTTGTAATCGACTCAACCAATATCGCGAAACTTTACCTTCGGCGGAAATTAAGCCAGGCAATGTTGTTCGATGTTCGCGAATTCTAAACCTCGCAAAATTGAATGACATTAGTGTATTCTCGAAGGTACACTACATATGTTTGAATGACGCAAATACGCACACTATTTGAGACGAAAGGAGCCTGCAATTTTAGTTATTTTACCACGCTATGTTTTAGCAGCTCTAAAATCATTATAATTCTGCAAATAATTTTTATTTTGGAATAAACAATTTTGTATGTTTAGTTATTTATAGTCTTTGCGCATTTCGGTTTTTTAAATGCGCAGATAAAAACATTGTTATTATTATTATTGTTATTTTAGAGACTTGTTTGTTATAAAAGGAAAATAGTTAAGTACTGAAGTACCGCAGGAACACCTTGCAAAAGAAGCGCGATTAAACCTGCTGAGTCTGAATTTGAATAAAAATCTTGCATTGATTTAATTTAAGTACAAATAACTGATGTAACTTTTCTTACTGTTACTAAAAATACGGCTGACTTCTTTAAATTTTATAGGAATCGCTGTCATTTTGGCAAGCTTCAAGCTTTTAAGATGGAGACGAGATCAGGTTGAATTCATGAATATAAAATATTTAAAGAATGGAGAGAAAAAAACCGCATTGCGGACCTGCAGGTGTACTCCCCCGGATATAAGTTATATAGGTAAATGACACACAAAAAGGCACGGTATTGGAGTCGTTTCTGACTGAAATACAGTAAACTTTGTCCGGAGCAAAACTCGCATCTTGGTATGAATAATGTCAGCCTTTACTCTCAGTTGATGTGTTTCTGCTTTATGAAATACATGGTGGAATTCGCTTTAAGGATACAGCGGGGGGGGGGGGGGGGGGGGGGGGGGGAAATTTCGTAAACATTTTTTTTTTTTTAAGCTAAATGTCGAGATCTTCCAATGAAAAAAGGGCCACCGCTAAAAAGGAGACAAAAACAAATGGATATTTCCAGAAAAGACAAATAAGGTCTATGATGACCAACAATGTGTTTTAACCATAATTATAATACTTCGTCTTGTGTATATTTGTCAATATTTGACACATGACGCAAAACTCGCACTTGTGCTTGTGTTTCTGGTAAAGGGGTTTTGAATGGAGAAAGTTACAAAACTTTACATTCGAGTATACATTTTTTGGGCTTTCAACCGGAACGAGTCATCCATGCCCGTCTATCAAGACTCCTGGCAATAGCGTCCGCTTAAAGAGGGTCGCTGTTACCGACCTAATATAAACCGCGCTTTTGCAAAATGCAGTTATTATGGCAAAAAAGATTGGATGACATTTGCTTCAAATTTGAATTTTCTTAACCCAGGCCCCCTAAACTTTTACGCACAATTTTCGTGAAAATGGTATAATTTTCAGGAAGAATTTAAATTTGTCGTTATACGTTACTTTCTTCGTATTTGTATATACGCACTGATTTAACTATTAATAAACATGTATATATCCGAAAACTGAAAACAATCCATGTAAATCGAGCTTCGAAGTTGTCATTCTCGAAAGAAGGCGTGGCAGGTTCTAGCGATTTTCGCCAACCAGGAACGAGCATATGAAATAGCGTGTCTGAGGAGTTATTCGACTGTGTGTTTTATATGTGTTACGGAAGGAAATAATCAAAGGCTCCGTTCTTGTGATCGAAGTCGTGAATATGAAACAACCATCGCACCTTTTCCTACCATACACATGGTGGGTCCTCTTAGATTGTACATGTTATGACTACTTTTCTTATGTTGCAGATCCACTTACCGATATCTTTTATCAAAGACGAACCTCTAAAACCTCAAAACCTTCGTGTGTAGCTAGTAAACACGAAGGAATGAAATGAAAATTACGGGACAAACTTACCTTTTCCTTCATTATTAATGTCAGATATCCTTGCCAAACAATAATAACAAGAAAAAGAACCCCAACGTTTTCCTAAACCGACGTTTCAGCTCATCGAGCATGAAACTGTAATGGCGGACTTGGTTTACTTCCATTTCAGACTCCATGTATTCTATTACTGAAGTGTAACATCCACAATTTAATATAAATTTAATATAAAGTTTACGATGAGCGAGAAACTTTTTTCCAGTAATCGCAATAAGTCGTATTCACGACTTAAAAAGGAACTGAAGTACAGAGGGCACCCAGTGAAGCTGTCGGTTTGGCGAGATATGTCTATAAGACGTGTTTCAGTTTACGAGAGAGATGAATGTTTAATCAACTCCTAGTGAACATACCTCAGATTTGTCTCAGTTCGCAATCAGTGGATCAACACAAAACTTCTGAGCAATCTGTATCCTTCTTCGCATCAACTCAACTCAATCGAACTACGGAACTATGAATCTAATTTGATTCCTTGCCAGTCCGAAATTAATTTCAAGATAACTGCAAGAGTGTGACCACATTTGCGTCTTTCAGAGCAAGCTATCAAATGAGGTCACTTTTAATAAATTCGCATACTTTCGTACTGTGACCCATTAGTTAGTCTGCACCAGTAATTTCAATTGATTTTCAATATCAATCTGGCCTTAGACAAAAGTGATTTCAGTTCTTATAAGCGGAGGGATCTAAACTCGCCCATGAAAAGATAACCCTGAAACTTCCACCAAATTTCCATTAAGTTGGTCTACTAGACGGCTGTTACAACCTCAGACATCAGGAGAATGTTATATTTTTACCAGATAAGGATTTTAGTATACGAGATGGAAGATAAGTAGCCTGCGAATACAACCGCCTCGCCTCTAGACTCCTACCTCGCCTCGCGATCGCTCACGGACACTTGGGGCATTCGGCTGTATTCTCAGACTGAGATGAAAAAGGAAATTCAGTAGTGTTTTATTTGCTCGTTATACGCGTTTCTCGGTAGACCAATTGTTCCAAAATAATTAAACTAATAAGAAGTTGTCTGGAATTATAAATTCCTTGAATATTAGTGAATTCTAACTACTTTCCATGTTGTGGTTGCATAGATAAATAAGTATATAGAACCAACTTTTTAAATACAAAATAATGTTTAACGTACTAGTATACCTAAATGGTAAAACTGCTGCCGAAGGAGAGGGTGAGATAAGTATGCTTGCAGTAAGGTTATGAACTGAACTATTTTGTCTGTTTGAAATGGTGAAGAAAACAGTTACAGGAAGGGATATTTGAAGCGTTATGAAGGGAAATCAATGTCAATTTTTATGGGACAGGGCGCTAGTGTGATTTGAAATACATGGGTGTTTAATAAAATTTTCCTACCATTTCGGTTTTTTTTTTGTATTTTTCACAGGCTTCCTTATTCCCCCCCCCCCCCCCCCCCCCCCCCCCCTTTGTTGACCTCACCAACAAGATATAAATAAAAAAAATGGAAATATAAAAAAATCAGCAAGCTTAACTTGACGTTGTTCTTTGTTCAAAGGAGGGGGATATTTTAGTAGCTCCTCCCCACCTCCCTAATACAGTGGACATGATTTGCATTTGGTACCGTTTAAAGCTAATTAGCCTTTCCTTTTCTGGATAAGAACTTTTAAACCGAGATTTTGTAAGTTCTTTGTGAAGAACCCTTACTGGAAATGTTTTTTTTTTTTCTAATTGCCCCCCCCCCCCCCCCCCCCCCAATCACAGGCATATTTACTGTATTTTCCCTCCCCCACTTATGCCATAATTTCCCAGAGTAATTGAAAGATTTCTACATATCAACATGCTGCAAAGCTCTTTAATAAAACTATAAAACGACCATTTGGTCAACAATTTAAAAAAAAAAAACATTGTAAGATCAATATTTTGCTTTTGAAATATTTTATGCCTGTTAACAGAAACTATAAACTATAAACAATAAGTATGAATTTGAAAATTGCAGTCACAAACTGTTTAGGTTCTAACGGTAACAATTTTGGAATAATATATACGAACATTTGTTGAAAATCATCTATTAATTTTTTAACTGTTATTTGAACACATTGTAGTGACATATTGTACTCTGTCACACAGGTAATTTTTTCCACAAACTGTCAACTTTCTAACAACATTTTACACTTGAAAGAATATAGACTACAATTTGACGTTGCTGTGTCATTGTGTACTGTGCTACACAGGTAAATTTTCACAAACTGTAAAGTTTCTAACAGCAACATAACCTTGAAAAATAATTATTTAAGATATTGCTATGACATCATGTACCCTGCCACATAGGTATTTTTTATAAAAGTATTTATTTTCTAACAAAAATAATTCGCTTGTTAGATGTCTTTGCAACAGCTACTAAAGATTAATATGTTGTAAAATGTTAAAATAAAACTACAAAACATTGCAGTGACATCATGTACTCTGCACAACAGTTAACTATTTTTTAACTCTTAAAATTCAATAAAAGGCACAGTATAAAATGATTCATATTTACTTTTCTCCTAAACAGTGTTCATGATTGGTTATTATACAACATTGCTGGTGAACATTGTTTATTATTGTTCCTTTTGTTTAATTGAAGTGATGTTCAATTTAATTTCTTGTTGTACGTAGAACAATGTTGCTTCTACAGATAGCAGGAGTTCTGAGTTCGCAATCTGAAATAAGATAAAATGAAACAATCATTTCCATTGTCAAAATAAGCAGAAAAAACAAACAATTTTCAGTGAAATAAATGCTATATCCAACGTAGGGCACTTTCAGCCTAACAGCTGTTCACGATCAAAGTTCATATCGCTCTTGATAGCAATGGGGAATACAAACGAATCTAAATTAGAATTAGACAAACTTGTTTATCACGAAGCTGTATTTTTATAACAGAAACGTAGAAAACAGCAAAAAAAACAGCAAGAAGCGAAAAAAGAGCTATTTACACACCGGAAAACTCACCTCCTTCTTGCCAAGAAAGCACATGGAAGTCGACTACCACTGCGCATCCTAAATCTTCCATTCGCGCAGAACCACAATTCCTTGCGCCTTTGATCTTACCGCCGACCACAATTCCTTACGCTTGGTTAAAAAAAGTGATTTCAAGCCCCTGTAAAGTAATCTTTTGCCGATTAGAGAGCTGCCTCGCTCGTTCGCTTCATGCTCACTCGCTGCGGCAGCAATTAACTGGATTGTGACGTTGCAAATGTTTTTCGGAGTTACAAATTTTATTCTGTCATAGAATTAAAGTAAATATTAAGGGTTTTGAACCCGAAAATTTAAAACAGTTTTCAACTTTTGGGGTTTATTTAACCCTCAAAATTTACTTTCGCTATCATTTGACCATAGACACAATATACCACCATTGCTCAAAATGTGAAAACCGCTTTTCAAAGGCGAGGTAAGCTATCAATCTGGCCTTAGTCAAATGTGGTTGATTTCATTTCATATCAGCAACTGAAGGATCTAAACTCGGTCCATGAAAAGATAACCTCACCACATGTCCATCAAGTTGCTCTACTAGCCAGCTGTTATAACCTCACTCAGGATAATGTTTTTTTCTTAACAAGATAATGATTTTAGTACGAGATTAATGAAAAGTTTCCTGCGAATACAGCCGCCTCTCTCTAGTCCGTTGCACGCGGCTTTTTAATTGTCAAACTTAAGGTAGAATACCCGTTCAAACATATAGAAGTAGCAAATGGCATTAAAAACATGAGGTAAGAGTCGTGCAGGCCATGCACGCAGGGCCATTTTTTATCATGTTGAATGAAATCGTCTCTTTAACTACTGTAATTGACTTCATATTTGGTTGTTTAAAATTTTTACTATTTCTTTTTGTTGAAATTGTTCGAAATTCATTCGGAATTTCAAAAAAAAATGTTAACGTCGTCTACCAAACTCAAGTTTGACCTTCTAGAATGAAATGCGATGGGTTAATGGTAAACCGCTGTCATTATTACCTTTACATAATATTTGGCAAGGTCACGTAAAAACTCTGATATCTATGGAAAACGTGCTTAGAACATATTGCACAGTTGTTTTTACAATGAGTAAGAAAAAATAGTAAAATGCAATAAGATGTAGAGTTAGAAATTCATAAAGGAATGTCTACATAATTAAAAACTGATTTCCTTTTGCAGCAACGGATAAACTTCAACTACAGAATTGAACTAAACGAAGATCGATTAATTTTTCTGTTCGTCCACGCTAATTAAACATTTTAATTGGTGCAGCCTGCTGTCTCGATGGAATCTTGTTATAAAGCAACATTTTGAGGTAAAACTGATATTAATTGATTTCTCTTTTATTATTGTATACACTACAACCCACTCAGTAATTTCTCCGATTGTTATATACCCAAACTACGTCAGATAAAAGAGCACGAGTTTAGCAAATATACTCAAGGATTTAAAAAGCTTTAAAAATGTTAACAGACAAAAAAACAAAGTGGATACTGAAAATGTGCTCAAACTTTCTATTTATTATGCATCCCCTATTATTACTAATGACATCATCACACAAATACAACAGCGAGTTTTGTAATAGATTTTTGTATATATACATTTTCGTTTCTTTTACCGCCAACCTCGATGAGTATGACTGTGTGTGGGCTTTTTGGCTTTCGCATTAACTGTTAAAAATCGCCTCTGTTTCTTGAGCATACTGTTTCCTTTCGTCGCAACAGCTCATCTCAAACATTTCAGCCAATTGTTGTCATTCAATATCTAAATGAAAACACTTCTTAAAAGCGAACATTTCCGATATAAAGGGAAACTTGCGTCAAAACAAAATGCACTTTACGCACTTTAACGCCCACAGGATGAAGACTGCATTCTTCGCGTGTATATTCATTCCATTTTGAAATTAGCTTGGATTACTATAACTTAATCGTAGACAGTATGACTGTGTGTGGGTTTTTTGGCTTTCGCAATAAATGGATAAAAAACGCCTCTGTTTCTCGAGCATGCTGTTTCCTTTCGTCGCAACAGCTCACCTCAAACATTTCAGCCAATTGTCATTCAATATCTAAATGAAAACACTTCTTAAAAGCGAACATTTCCGATATAAAGGGAAACTTTTGTCAAAACGAAATGCACTAGCTTTACGCGCTTTAACGCCCATAGGATGAAGATTGCATTCTTCACGTGTATATTCATTACATTTTGAAATTAGCTTGGATTACTATAACTTAGTTGTAGATAGGTTCAAAAATAAAGATCTGTTTTCGAATAAACCAAATTGATCATTTTAGAGTTGACTTTTGGGGAGCGCGGTCAATATGGCGAAATAAATCATTTCAAAGATCACTCCTTAAAACAAATTTACGATTCCATTGTAGAATATAAGAAACGAATAATCAGTAATGTTAAGTTACGAATTTCATATTATCTTACTATTTCTGATGTGGGCAAACAGTACCTTAGTAAAAGTTTCTTGAAATCCGACTAACATTTTCCTCTTTTTAGATACGTTTTATTTTTAATATTGTTACTTTTAATTAATGCTAGTCGTTCTGTCAAATATGAAGTAAATCATAGAAAATGTAAAAGCGTTATAGCTTTAAGCAGTGCTAAAATTCTAGAGTGAAACGCCAAAAACTCAATATGAAGACGAAAATCCCTAAAGGAACTCGCAGATGACCAACGGGGAAGAACTCGGAATTTACTTATTAAAGGACGACCACAATTCGGGAAGGCGTCAGGATCACAATTATGATGAATCTAGACCCCTTAAAAGAGATGTTCTTTAAAAGGTTTTTCTCAATTAGTCTGTTTTCTTTTGCCACGCAATTATAGCTCAAACTCGAACTGGAGAACGATTGTCATTCAAACTAAATTAATTTGCTTTTTCTTGCTGATACTTGACTCTAGCGCTTTATTAACAAAAATAAAATCCACAAGAAGAACATATAAAAGTTCCACTTGCTTATAATGGACGAGCACCTAGCTATCCAGTTAATTCACAGGCACGACACTCAAATAGGGAACAACATATTGCAAATTGAATATAACAATTGTAAATGGATTGAATCCAGGAGTATCAGTAGCCTGTCGAGTGTGATCTTCCGGGTTAGTGTAGTTCTGAAGAGAACTGTTGTTTTCAGAACTACACAAAGCCGGACGGTTACACTCGACAGACTACTGAACATAACAATCATGTTAAAAATCCCAACTGGCAGGAGGCAGACCAGTAAGCTATTTTACAAGCGTGTCAGTTGTTTAAGTTTTGTAATCGACTCACCCAATATCGCGAAACTTTACCCTCGGCGGAAATTAATTAAGCCAGGCAATGTTGTTCGATGTTCGCAAATTCTAAATCCCGCAAAATTGAATGACATTAGTGTAGTTTGAATGACGCAAATACACACGCTATTTGAGACGAAAGAAGCCTGCAATTTTAGGCCCCGTCCACACTAATGCGTTTTCGTTTGAAATATCGATTTCGATAGAAATTTTTCTATCTCGCTCTGCGATCGCAACCGCAACGATCGCAACGTTTTGGTTTCCATGTGATCGCAAGGGTTGCAAGAATCGCAGCGATCATCGATCGTAACGATCGCTGCGATCGTTGCGATCGTTGCGATTATATGGAAACCAGGCTTTAGGATAGACGCACAACGTGCGTATTTAGATGCAAATTACTTGCGAGCGCAAGTTGGTACATGCAGTTGATGATTAAGCCTGGTTTCCATATAATCGCAACGATTACAACGATCGCAGCGATCGTTACGATCGACGATCGCTGCGATTCTTGCGACCCTTGCGATCATATGGAAACCAACCAGAGATAGAAAAAATTCTATATATCTCTGCGATCGCAATCGCAACGATCGCAACGATCGCAACGGTTGGTTTCCATATGATCGCAAGGGTCGCAAGAATCTCAGCGATCGGTCGATCGTAACGATCGCTGCGATCGTTGCGATTATATGGAAACCAGGCTTAAGGGGTATACTTTACTTTGAAGTGCACTTGGATTCTTTTGTTTTACGCATATCGCCAAGGCAACAAAAAAACCAAAAAGTGCGTTCATTTAAACGTTCACACTCCAGGTACGCGAGCTACACTTGGGTGATTCCGCACAAATCAACAGCACGTGCCATTGAAAAAGACGTTTTTGATAAATAAGAAGGGAAATATGGAGCTTTTAGAAAACGACCTACTGCAATTATTTAACTTTTTAATTACATTCAGCTGATTTTAATTTTTACCTCTTTGATACATTTTACAATGAGATTTAAATGTGTAAATAAATCACAGATGAGTGCTTCTATTGAAACGTAAGTCAGACTTCAAGTGCACTTAAGAGCCCTAGTGAGAACCGGCCTATTGTTTTCAAACGCTAAAACAATGACTACGCTTGTAAATTACACTTCTAAAAGAACCCCAGGTCGAAACAGCTGTCCACGGTTACATTTTGGCGTTTACGTAGTATCAGCCTTGCTTTGTACTTTGATTTTATCTCTATTTTTGGCTGACTAGATTTTCTCCAGATCCTACGTACACCAGCAGCACTTTCGTTCGCGGACCTTTGCTTCTTATTTACTAATGTGACACCAATAAAAAAGGGGGGCTACACTCTAGCCTATACTCATGTTGCAGACGTGACCAGATCGGTTTACGTTCACAGTCTAGAAGTTGAATTGGTTTTTAGTGACGCTGAAGCCCGACTTTAATACTCGCAGAGTTCTAACTTGTTCTTAACCAGATAAGGACTTTGGTACGCGATGGATGAAAAGTAGCCTGCGAATACAGCCGCCTCGCCTCGCGATCGCTCACGCTCACTAGGGGCGTTTGGCTGTATTCTCGGGCAGACCTGCACGTCTCACATGATTGGCTAAGAAAAGAATAGAACAAACAACACAAAAATGGTCCCCCTAGCCCTAAAAACAATAGAGGTGCACCTCATCCAGGCTAGGTATGAATGAAATTAGAGGTTCCGAAGAGGTGCAAGCCTACTGGTATTCTCAGACTAGATGAAAAGGGAAATTCAGTGGTGTTTTAGTTGCTCGTTATATGAGTTTCTCGCTAGACCAAATGTTCCTTAAAACACTTAAACTAATAAGAATTTGTCTTGAATTATAAATTCCTTGAATATTAGTGAATTCTAACTACTTTCCATGAGTGTGGTTGCATAGTTAAATAAGTATATATAGAAACCAACTTTTTGAATACAAAATAACGTTTTGCGTATTAACTGGATTGTGACGCTGTAAATGTGTTTCGGAAATACAAATTCTATTTTGTCGAAGAATTAAAGTAAATTTTAAAGGTTGTAAACTTCAAAGTTTTAAAACAGTTTTAAAATTTTGGGGTTTAAACCCCCAAAAATTTACTTCCCCCGTCATGACCATAGACACAATACCACCGATTGCTCAAAATATGAAAACCGCTTTTCAAAGGCGATGTATGCTATCAAAAATTTACTGCCTCTATCATATGACCATAGACAATTTCTACTGTATCCCTTAAAATTATTTATGGCGCCATAGAAATACAACAATACATTATTCTTTTTTATTTTACCGCCAACCTCGATTAGCCTGACTGTCTGGCCTTCACAATAAATCGATAAAAAAAAATCTCTGTTTTCTGAACACGCTGTTTACTTTTCCGCAACGTAACAGCTCAGCTCGAACTATTTCAGCTACTGTCATTAATAAATCCGGCATTTCTTGATTAGGAGGTCGAGACAAAGGTTTCTGTCTTTGAAGACTACATTATTACGTCAACAGAAATTCACCCGAACAATACTTCATCGGAAAAATTAATATTACTGTTAATGAAACAAAACGTTACTAAAGAGCTGGGGGAAATAATTTTCAGTCCCCAAACATTCGTTATTTACTAGAAATACGTGCCTCGCAGAACCTCGCAAAGCTCGGGGGAGGGTGCACCGCGAGTAGAAACTCTCGATTTGCGTATGAGGCTTTTCGCCATTCCACTTCGTCTTCTTTGCAACCAAATTGAGGACTTAACTAGTTTTGAGGAATTCTTTAAGCAGTTATGTTATGACGAATTTTATCATCAATAAGAGGACAGACGCATAAAAAACTGACGTCAATTTGTTAAATTGACCAGTTTTTCAAGAAACGAGATGTATCTCACTATTTGTTTTTTTTTTTCAAAACGTTTCGCGAAAAATTATTGTTTCGACGAAAAGTTAGTTGTTGATGAGAAAAGGTTCTTACGATTAATAACCGATGCGGTAGTGACTTCTTTATTTTGCCCTATGGGCATCCGTTTATTGTTATTTTCCAACGCCAATCATTCGTTATTTAAAAGTTATGACCTATCCTAATAGAGTGACCAGTTTTTCAAGACACAAGGTTTTATTGCATTTCCTCATTAAGACTTTTTTTTGCGAAAAGTTTCGCGAAAAAAAATGTTTCGATGTAAAGTTGTTGACGAGAAAAGCTGCTTACCATTAATAGACTTTTCATGTGTCAATAGCCGACATATGACATATCTATTTTGCCCCATGGACATCCGTTAATGGTTATTAAAAATAGTTAATTCTATCGTGCATGGATAATTTGAATGTTAATCCACTCTTGGCGGTTTTCACGACGGTCATTTTGGTAGTCACAAACAATAAAAATAAGGCAAGAGTCGCACTTGGGGAAACCTGCAACCGAAAATTAAGGAAAACTTAACCCTTTCACTCCCAGATTCAATTATGGAGGCATGTAATGCCGTCCTAGCTTGTTATTTGCTGTTTTAAGTATCCGAGGACATTAAGGAATGAGCGTTTTCAAAAAAATTCAGTTGATTATTTTCCTAACAACAACACCAATATAATTCGCCTTACTACAATAATAACACACGTCACTGATAACGGTCTTCCGGACTCATGACTAAGGCGCTGTTTTTATAATTTATCATACCTGTGGCATAGGAACGTTTTCGTTTATTTTTCATCCAACTTAACGGAGTAGATTTCAGTAAAATTTATGGCAAGTAACAAACTAATTAAAAAGAGAAATAAGAATATAAGCATGCCGATAAAAATGAAAGAGACAAGTTTGCCTCCCTAGTGGCCGAAGCAGAATTGTTCACATTGACAGCATGTCTTAAAATCACGGCAAGGTTCGTTTGCGAAATAACAGTTTTTAACTGTCACGTTGACAGCATGTCTTAAAATCACGGTTTCGTTTGCGAAATAACAGTTTTTAACTGTCACGTTGACAGCATGTCTTAAAATCACGATTTCGTTTGCGAAATAGCAGTTTTTAACTCAGCAGGGCAACGGCCATAAAAAAAAAAGAATGAATTCAACGACGTCACAACGAAGAAAATAGCAAAACAAGAGACTAAATTAAACACTACGGCCAAGAAGCGGCATATTTTTTCTAAAACGGGAACGATCACAAATTAAAAGGGTATGTGACTGGGAAAACTAGACCAAACGAAGCGGTATAATGAAGATTATAAGTAAAAAGGTGCTCATTAAACAAAAATGCGCGTAGCCACTTCGGCACAAACAAACAGAAACTGTCGGAGTAGCGAAGACCGCGGGAACCGACTAGTTTCTTTGACGAGGGATTTTAAATACTTAAATCTACTCAACTTACCTTAAGTCTGGTTTTCGTAATAAGTAGACTAACAGCTCAACCGCTTCAGTAGCTGTAGATATAAAATCAATTAACTTCTTGCGTGCAACTTAAATTCTATATTAATATTAATATTAATATTTTATTAATAATTATAATAATTAATATTAATATTATAATAATTAATATTAATATTAATATTAACTGCTTAAGGGCTAGGAACTACTTGTTTTGTGAGTCTGTTGTTGACAACCTTTTGAGGAAATTCAATGAAGCAAAATTTGAATCATCTAACTACCGACGAAACATAAGGCAAAATAAACTGGAAAGGAGTTGACACTGGCTTGAATAAAAAAAAAAACGTAAAAGCTGCTAAGAACTAAAACGTTTTCTGTTTTAGTTCTTAGCAGCTTTTACGTTTTTTATTCAAGCCAGTGTCAACTCCTTTCCAGTTTATAGTTATGAATCCTGGCTGCAATTTTACCATTTTTAGAATAAGGCAAAATAACCTAAAAATTTATAATTTCAAATTATATGTCTTTTTTTGCCACCCATTTAGAGTAGCACTTAGCTGTTTGCCAAGCCGAGTAAATGTAAATTATTGACGGCACCATTTGTTTTTCAATATTTTACTCAGGATCAAATTGGAATTTTATGTGAATTTTCATCTTTAGCACTCTTGGGAGTTAAAGGATTCAGCTTACCTTAAATTTGGTTTATGTAATAAGCAGATTTACAAAAAGCCTCCGTCTGTTTTCTAAGCAATCTGTTTCTTTTTGCCACAACAGCTAAACTCGAAGAACAGAACTAATCTAAACTCGATTAATTTATCTGTTCGCCCAAGCGAATTGAATATATATCTTGTTTCCATAGACTCTGACTTGTTATGAAAACATTTTAATATAACTGTTAATCAAACAACAAGCCGGGGAAAATAATTTAATTTTCAGACGCCAAACATTCGTTATTTAAAAATAATTGAGGACATATCTAGTTTTGAGGTATTCTTTAAATAAGCACGGCTTCGGCAGATGGCCAAGAAAACGAGCACTGTAATAAAGGTGTCACACACCAAACATTGTTTACTCAACAGTCATCATCCAAAGGAAGTATTATTGACAGTTATCAACCAATATTATATCGACCAGCTTTTCAAGAAACGAGATGTATCTCACTAAGATTTTTTTTTTGGCAAATCGTTTTACGAAAGAAGATTGTCGCAAAGTTCTTGACGAGAAAAGGGTCTTACGATTAACAGACTTTTCATGTGTGACTTTTTTATTCTGCCCTATGGGCATCCGTTTATTCACATTTTCACACGCCAAACATTCGTTATTTAAAAGTTATGATCTATCCCAATAGAGTGACCAGTTTTTCAAGACACAAGGTTTTATTGTATTTTCTCATTAAGACTATTTTTTGCGAAAAGTTTCGCGAAAAAAAGGTTGTTTCGACGCAAAGTTGTTAACGAGAAAAGGTTCTTGCCATTAATAGACATTTCATGTGTGAATAACCGATGCGGTGGGGTGAGATAACTATTTTGCCCTATGGACATCCGTTTATGGTTATTAAAAATAGTTTTTAGGTGGCTCGACTGGATTTTTTGGGGGCGATACCCCCCAAATTTGAGCATCAACTACGACGCCATTAACATTGCTATGGAAAAACGGTCACCACAGCTGTATTAGATAAAGATGAAAATTTGTAAGACCAGTGTTATATTAACATTGGGGTTGCCATAGCAACGCAAGACGCCGTGATCTTTTTTACTTGCCGTCGTATTTCTCGGCACCAGGAGGTTTTTTCGGTAATCGCTTAACTGATCGAGCTTGTACCTCCCAAAGCGCCTCGTTTATGGCAAAGATTGAACAAATTATATAAGAGCGTTTTAAAATTTTTGGTGATAAAGTTTTTGGGATAATAAATACAGTGAAAAACATAATATCGACATAATTGGCTAATATCTAAAGAAAACGATGCGCTTTGGGAATGCAGATTCCATCTGAGATCGTGTGTAAAAAACTGAGGGGATTGCTTTGGCCGATTGCGAGAAAAAAAGATTTGATTAGTGTGCGTTCAGCTGCTCTTGTTGCCTTTTTTGTATGTAATTTGGTCTACGCCTATAAATGTGGTGATAATTTGGAAACTGCTTGATAAATGTTTTTTTAAAATTTGACAATCTCGAGATTAATCATCAATTTATATGGCCTGCAAGTTTCAAGGACATTGAAATTATGTAAGGCAATAAAATAGGGCCTCTAATGTACCAATTTTTTACCGCATATTTTGTGTTTACAAGTGAGCGTCCTCATTATTCATCGGTATTGTTTTTAAGTTTCATATGCACGTGCACAACTTAAGCAAAAAAAGTCATTTGCATCGAACAGAACGCTCGATTGCTTTTCGAAATGTTTCTTTTTCTTTTTTCGGGGAGAGGAAAACCGGAGTAACTCTCGGAGCAAGGATAAGAACCAACAACAAACTGAACCCACATAACATATCAGACGTCGCCTCCGGGAATCGAACCCGTGCCGCATTTTCTCTTGATTGGTCGTCTGTTTATCGTGATATAATGGTCGTGACACGGACGACCGCTTTGGCTCCTTAGGAGACGCCGATGAAGAAGACATATGGGAAGTGCTCACTTGAGGGCGGTTTCACTGGTTGCCTCTGTGAGTCTAGGACAATACAATTATTGTCGCTCATCATACAAGGATAAAAATATTGCGAATATTTGTCGCTATCACCGAAAAAAAAACCCGGAGATTTTTTAAGGTTGTAGGCGCACTTGGAAAAATGATTTATTGACAACGTAATAAAATTCTCGCAAAAATTTGCCAAGTGCGACCCATGCCTTCAATAAAATAGAGTGTAATTCCCAAATGATGGAAATTTCATTGTTTTAGTCACCAACATAGCCGCCGTGAAGACCATCTATAAACATGGCCTGAAGTCAGGAAATTAACATTCACCGAGGTTATTATGTTATATTTAGTTTTGTCTAACGCAATATACATTCTGAAATGATTTAAGTGTCATCAGCTCGCTGCTCTGTTCCCATTGTTTGAGCAGAGTTAGTTGTCCTTGGCAGCTGTATTTGTTTATACTCTGTGTTTTTTTTGCTTAATTACCCACAAGCAATGATTAATTTATCTGTTCGTCCACGCTGTAAAAATGATATTTTTTAGTTTTACTCTCAACCACCCGTTGAATATTATGTGGACGACATATCTGAAAATCACGTCAGTACCCAGCTACTACAGATAAAAGAGCACGAGTTTTGTAAAGTATTCTCGAGAATGAAAGCTAAAACTCTTTAACTTCCAAGTGTGCCAAAAATCAAAATTCAAGAAAAATGCCAAATTGCATTTTGTAACATATCGAAAAACAAATAGTACCATGCTAAAGTACTGCCAGAGAGGTTTCATTTGAATGGTCACATCATATGATTTCGTCTACGGACTTAAAAGTTAGAACTACACTACATGTCTTCATAAATGACTCTGGGAGTGGAAGGGTTAAAAATATTATTAACAGAGAGAATAGTACAAACAGAATACTAAAAACGTCATACAGATACAACAGTGTGTTTTCTAATTTTGAATTTTGTATTATACATTTTACTTTCTTTTACCGCCATAATCTCAAAGTATAAATTCACGGTCATATACTTTCGCTCCTATTTAGCCTATTTAACAAGCTTTGAGGTATTATTCTTTAAGGACTTAATACGCAGCTGTGGTAGAAAGCCAAGAAAACGACTGCTTGATCCCTGACGACAGTGAATTGAAAAAGGTTTGTTGATAATTAAACATTGCGTCAACTGAAATCCGCCTTTAGAACAAAAAGAGCTGGGAAAATTAATTTTCAAACGCCAAACATTCAGTTTTTTTTTAAGGTGGCTGAACACAGTTTGCACGCGCTCTTTTAAGTGAGTCAGCACGTGCAGAGTTTTGAGAAAAACAAAGGTGGCGCCTATTCAGCGATCTTTTATTTTGCTCAGCGTGGATCGCGCAAGTGTTGTTTTTCGTCTTAAAATCGAACAATTTGTTGTTCGTAAAAATGTTTGTTGAATCAATAGATAAGTTATAGAACCATTGAAGAAATACACTGCCTTTTTGGTCGCTTTTGTCTTTGGATCGAGAACCCAGTCAAATGCAACGCATGCGCAGTTGACCAAAAAATTGTGACTGGATATTTTAGCGACTTTCCTCGGAAATGTGCTGATTTCTACGGAACCACTCGTTAGAATTTCACGAAATTTGGCATAATAATAGTTCCGAATATGCCGAACTCACCTGCCATCAGAATTTGAAATCTAACAGAGGAGATGTTTACAAAACGCAAATATATTAAACCACAAATTACGTTAGATCCCTCGGTTAAAATTACATGAGACCAGTGTTAACATGCGAATATTTTTACGAGTTTACTGGAGACAAATGATGGACAAAATCTAACGACTAGATTTTCTGAAAATAAACGAAACCAAATATTGCAGGCTGATTTACAATCCACCGTGTTGCCATGGTAACACCCTAAGAGCTCAACAAAAATATCAAAATATATAGCTTGTTGCTTAATTGTATGCCTCACCAATTTTGGGCGTTCAGACTTTAGTAGTTTTAAAATGACAATGAATGACGTATAGGTACAGTGAAACTGTGTTCAGCCACCTTAAAGTTATTGCATCCTAGTCTTAATATTATTGACCAGTTTTTTTCGAGAATAACGATGACAACACTTTCGTCCAGATGCCTTAAACGTAACATAGTCTAACTGTTTTAAAACTCTTCATTTTAATTAGAAAATGACTTTTATATAGCATAAAACTATTAATATTTTTGTTATTTGCCAGTTTAACAACCTTTATAGCAAACGACGGTAAACTATATATTCGGGTTGACAAGTGGAAACCGTTATGACGGTCAAAACTGATTTCAACTGGTTAGATCCTAGTTTGAAGCACAAAGCGATCTTTTAAATGTCTATTTTAGTCTATATGTAGATCTTTCAGACTACAAAATTTGAAGATTATTTTCCTAAAAAACAACAACAATATAATTCGCCTTACTTCACACGCCTGACAACGGTTTTCCGGAATGACTAAAACATTGCTTTTATCGTTTATCATACCTGTGGCATAGGAAAGTTTTCGTTTATTTTTCATCCAACTTTACGGAGTAGATTTCAGTAATTTATGGCAAGTAACAAGAATAATATAAGCATGCAGATAAAAACGAAGGAGACAAGTTTGCCTAGTGGGCGAAGCAGGATTGTTCACGCCGACAGCATGTCTTAAAATCGCGGTTTCGTTTGCCAGGTAACAGCTTTTAACTCAGCAGGGCAACGGCCATAAAAAAGAAAAACAAGAAAAACAAGAGACTAAGTTAAACATTACGAAAGGGTGTACGACTGGGAAAACTAGACCAAACGATGCGGTATAACGAAGATTATAAGTAAAAAGGTGCCAATTAAACAAAAATGCGCATATCCATTTCGGCACAAACAAACCAAAAGAAAATGTCGGAGTAATGAAGACGGCAGGAACCGACAACTGATGGCCGATATCGCTCTTAATAAGAGTACATGTAGTAGTTTCTTTGACGAGGGATTTTAAATATTAAAATCTATTCAACTTACCTTAAGTCTGGTTTTTGCAATAGGTAGGCTAACAGCTCAACCGCTTCAGTAGCTGTTGAAATAAAATCAATTAACCTATTGCGTTCAACTTAAATTCCATTTTAATATTAATATTAACTACTTCAGGGCTTGGAAATACTTGTTTTGTGAGTCTGTTATTGACGACCTTTTGGGGAAATTCAATGAATCCGAATTAGAATCATATAACTTACCGACGAAACCTGAGGAAAATAACCTGAAATTTATGATAATATTTCAAACTATCTTTCTTTCTTTCTTTACAAGTAGCACTTAGCTATTTGCCAAGCGGAGTAAATGTCAATTATTGATGGCTCATCATCGCAGCGCACACAAAGTGAAAGCGTCTACACAAATTACTTGAACAAAAACACATTATCTACTGCCATAAAAAATAACCCACTATCATGAAGAAGGAAAATATAGATGAAAGCGTCTACACAAATTATCGGAACAAAAACATATCCCGTGTCATTAAAGAAAATGGCCCACTTGAAGAAAATGAAAAATATATAATTTACTTATTCAAATTGGCGAAACCATAAAAGAAATACAGAAAGAAGCTGTCAAAAAATAAAATAAATTACGCTCGTGAAAAAGCAATACTTCCGAAGAGGCAAACCGCATTCGATGATAACCGCAAGTGGGAAAATAATCGTGAAGATGACGAATAACAGAACGAAAACTTTTAAAGTAGTATTATATCAAACAGGACTGGAAGTGAAGAGAATTTCCAAACACCGAGAAGTGGGTTGAAAAAACGAGCCGCAGCTGAGTATTTTTTAACCCACTTTGAAATGTTTGGATACCTGATGAAACACCCTTTCGAGTTTTTCATCCTGGTTTTTGATATAGCTTCTCAAAATGATCATTAAATACAGAGAAAACGAAGGAATGATATCGCCAAAATCTATGCTAATGAGGATCGTGTTTCCAAACCACCGTCGCACTTAAGATTTTCTTTGTTCAACCTTGATAAATAATTAATGGTCTTTATTCAGTGTTATCTGGGCTAGGGACATTACATACTAATTATGCCAATTATATGCTCGTTAAGATCGGGTTTCCAAACCACCGTCACACTTTCGATTTTCTTTGTACAACCTTGATGAATAATTAATGGCCTTTATTCAGTGTTATCAGGGTAAGGGGCATTATATGCTAATTATGCCAATTATATACTAATTAAGAACGGCTTTCCAAACCACCGTGACGCTTTTGATTTTCTTTGTTCAACCTTGATGAATTATTAATGGTCTTTATTCAGCGTTATCAGGGTTAGGGACATTATATGCTAATTATGCCAATTATATGCTAATAAAGATTAGGTTTCCAAACCACTGTCACGCTCATGATTTTCTTCGTTTAAACTTAATTGATGAATTATTAATGGCCTTTATTCAGCGTTATCAGGGTTAGGGACATTATATGCTAATTATGCCAATTATATGCTAATAAAGATTAGGTTTCCAAACCACCGTCAAGCTCATGATTTTCTTTGTTCAAACTTAATTGATGAATTATTAATGGTCTTTATTCAGTGTTATCAGGGCTAGGGGCATTATATGCTAATTATGCCAGTTATATGCTAATTAAGATCGGTTTCCAAACCACCGTCACGCTTATGATTTTCTTTGTTCAACCTTGATAAATTATTAGTGGTCTTTATTCAGTGTTATCTGGGCTAGGGACATTATATGCTAATTATGCCAATTATATGGTAATTAAGAACGGCTTTCCAAACCACCGTCACGCTTATGATGTTCTTTGTTCAACCTTGATGAATTATTAATGGTCTTTATTCAGTGTTATCAATGTTCGCCACAAACTTTAATTTGTAGTCATGTTCAAGCCAATTATAGCTTCGGCTAGGAGAGTTTTACAATACTGTTTTCCCTTTGGAGACTTTAGTTACTAAATGCAAATATTCGCAGAAATATTCAACTTGCCCTCGGGTAACGCAAAATATTCCTTTACAGGTAATATTCCTTTACAGAACTTCTTTTCTATACACAAAACAAATACCAGAGTAATTCCCTCGAGCTGTACTCAAAACCTCTGTATACCTTTTTTTTTCGGTGAAGCATATTTTATTTAGAGCATTTCATATTCACGAGTTGGCTCACAGGAGTCTTTGATTTATCTTCTCCTTCTTTTTTGGAATACGTCAAACTGTTACAATATCGACCAATATCCTTCTTCGGCTGTCATAATTGAGTTTTGTTAACAATTACTGTACTATAGCACAGAAACTAGCCTCAAAATTTATTCAACCTGTCCCCGTGTGTCTCGGAAAATCACTAAAAAACTAATTATCGATGTTCTAAAAGCAATGTCATGTTTGAGTAAAGGTACCTAGAGTTCAAATTTGGCGCAGTTCTGAACTAAACTCAACGAAATCCCTGTGACCTTGCCCTTTTAAGGAAATTCACGCGGAAATCTTCTAATATTGATTTTTTTTATATATAAAACTTTGCTGTGGATGGGTAATATAATGCATTACTCGTGTCAGAAATGCAAAACTGAATGGGGAGTCATAGACTTCGTTTCGGAGATAAGATATTTGAAAGGCGATCCTAATTTTGAAAAATCGGTCCTCCTTACTCGTTGTGGCCTCAATGTCTGTTAATCTAAAAATAATGTAAATTAATCTCTTAAGTTGTTGACGAGAAAAGATTCTTACGACTAGTAGTAATCATAGATTATAGTGCGTCTCCTTATACCGTAGCAGCTCGTCTTGATCTACCTAGTACCTCAGTTTCAGCCACTGTTGAAAGGGGCTATGTCACGAGATATGTCACGCAGGCAAAAATGTCGGGCCGACGTCAAACAAATTCACGCTATCGCCGTGGAATCGGGCAAAATCCTTCAATTCTGCCGTCCTATGTACTCCGAAAGGTCTCAGATTTTTCTGACATACATGTAAATAGTATATTTGTCTTGATTTCATTTCGGTTTATATTTCTCCCATTCTGAAATGATACGCCTCAGTACTTGGTGTGATATCCGCAAGGATTTTACCGACTAAATAATTGTAGATATCTCAATGTCTGGAAGTTGCATTCAGCATATGTTTAATCAAGATGGCGCAGATTTGGTACCGACACTTTTCTCGGACGACGCGCTAAGCATGCTGGATACTATTGTGACGTTTCAAGATGGCGCAGATTTGGTACTGACACTTTTCTCGATTCGTTTCGCACAGCCGACAAGATTAGGAAGCGTCTCCTTCGTCGACGCAATTAATAGACTTTTCATGTGTGAAAAACCGATGCGGTGGTGACTTTTTTATTTTGCCCTATGGGCATCCGTTTATGGTTATTAAAAAATAGTTAATTCCACTCATGCATGTATAATATGAATGTTAATTAATCCACTCTTGGCGGCTTTCATGACGACATTTTGGTAGTTACAAATAATAAAAATAAGGCAAGGGTCGCACTTGGGGAAAACTGCAAACGAAAAAGGAAAACTTAACCCTTTCACTCCTAGAGACAATTACGGAGACATGTAATGCAGTTCAAACTTTTAAGTCTGTCAACGAAATCCTATGGTGTGACTATTCAAATGAAACCTCTTTAGCAGTACGTTTGCATGGTATCATTTATGTTTTTCAATGTTTTACAAAATGAAATTTAAAGTTTTTTTCTTGAATTTTGGTTTTGGCACCCTTAGGAGTTAAAGGGTTTTAATTAAAGTCCAACTCAGCAGGGTCGCAATGGTGAGAAGCCTGAATTGTCAGTGTTGTATGACACATTGACAACTGAAGTAGACGTTTATTTGTGTCGCAATATCATCCCACGCTTTTCGGGTTTATTCTTTACTTTCGATGCGATAGAAATCCTCATCCCACAGATTGATCAGCATTTTAAATAAATAAATAAAAATTTCAGTGGAATCTAAGAGGTGGCTCTTACTTCCACTGTTTCTGGATTAAATTAGAAATTTGGAAATGTTTTCTTTTTTCGGAGAGAGAAAAATCGGGCTACCTGGAGAAAAACCCTCGGAGCAAGGATAAGAACCAACTACAAACTCAACCCGCATATGGCGTCACAGGGAGCAGAGGAGCCAAATTTGACCTAATACGCGTTCGATCTTTGAGCTTAAAACGCACGCTGTGTCTTGCGTTATTCGATCTGTTGTTTTCGAGTTTTTCCCCCAGCGGGACCCCAAGCGTAATCGGCGCTTTTCGGAAAGCGTAAGCTATCCGAGCGAGGCCCGAAGTGCCGAGAAGAAAAAGAGACAAGGGAAGAAACATAGTACCACGTGATTCGTTGGATGTGGACCGCAACATACTGGTGACGGAAGTAAAAACTCCGAAAGTGACATGCCGTCAATAAAACGGAAGTTATGCCAACCGTTCAAAATAGACCTTGTCACGGTTTTTCAAATTTTTATATTGGCCTGACAGCAAAAATCCATCGACACTGCTGAAAAAAGCATCTCAAAATTAGCAAAGTGGCCGAGTTTAAAAGCGATATCTTTTAAAATAGTGGAGCTATAGCTCCGCAAAGTCGACCACAGGCGGCCCAAGCTCACTATTAGATAACCAGGACGTGACCCTTGCTTTATGAGCGGTATTGTGTTACAAAGATTCGATTTATAAAGGTTTGTATGGGAACGCAACGGTTTTGCTTCAAAACTTAAAAATTCGAATCTTATGTGAATAAAATTGACTTACCCTGTTGCTGTGTTGTATTCTTTGTTGTTGCTTGCTCCTCGGGGCGATTTAGCGCGATTTCGGCGAGTTATCGTTATTTCGACTAAACTAAAGTAGTAGTACTTGAAAAGTATTAACTATCGAGCGTTCGTGCTGGGATCCGCGAAATGTGTACATCTGGAAGGATCCACATGGACTACACAAGGACCCGGAAGCAGAACAATGTCACAAGTCTCCAGCAACCTTTATAGAGGTAGAAATTACTTGTTTGTACACCAATACTGACTATACCCTTCAAGATCGACTTATTTTCTTTCACATACGTTGAAACTGAATGAGGTTTTGTCCCGCACTACTCGGTAGTGTTTGTAGTAGCTTTTCTGCGAGCATTTGCATCAACTTTTTGCAAGTTCTAAATTCGCCATGGGTGGGAATTTCGGCCTTATGCACATTTGCATTGAGGTTTCTCGAACTACTTGGTAGAGATACCAGGTGTGTTTGAGAGCACTCGCAGCGAATTGTTGCTATTACAAATTCGGTATGGGTTTTTCTAGTTTTATGGAAAATTCGACATTGGTGGGAGTTTTGGCCTTTTGTACATTTGCATTGAGGTTTCTCGAACTACTTGGTAGAGATACCAGGTGTGTTTGCGAGCACTCGCAGCGAATTGTTGCTATTACAAATTCGGTATGGGTTTTTCTTGGTTTATTGCAAATTCGACATGGGTGGGAGTTTTGGCCTTTTGCACATTTGCATTGAGGTTTCTCGAACTACTTGGTAGAGATACCCGGTGTGTTTGCGAGCACTCGCAGCGAATTGTTGCTATTACAAATTCGGTATGGGTTTTTCTTGGTTTATTGCAAATTCGACATGGGTGGGAGTTTTGGCCTTTTGCACATTTGCATTGAGGTTTCTAGAACTACTTGGTAGAGATACCAGGTGTGTTTGCGAGCACTCGCAGCGAATTGTTGCTATTACAAATTCGGTATGGGTTTTTCTTGGTTTATTGCAAATTCGACATGGGTGGGAGTTTTGGCCTTTTGCACATTTGCATTGAGGTTTCTCGAACTACTTGGTAGAGATACCAGGTGTGTTTGCGAGCACTCGCAGCGAATTGTTGCTATTACAAATTCGGTATGGGTTTTTCTTGGTTTATTGGAAATACTACATGGGTGGGAGTTTTGGCCTTTTGCACATTTGCATTGAGGTTTCTCGAACTACTTGGTAGAGATACCAGGTGTGTTTGCGAGCGCTCGCAGCGAATTGTTGCTATTACAAATCGGTATGGGTTTTTCTTGGTTTATTGCAAATTCGACATTGGTGGGAGTTTTGGCCTTTTGCACATTTGCATTGAGGTTTCTCGAACTACTTGGTAGAGATACCAGGTGTGTTTGCGAGCACTCGCAGCGAATTGTTGCTATTACAAATTCGGTATGGGTTTTTCTTGGTTTATTGCAAATTCGACATGGGTAGGAGTTTTGGCCTTTTGCACATTTGCATTGAGGTTTCTCGAACTACTTGGTAGAGATACCAGGTGTGTTTGAGAGCACTCGCAGCGAATTGTTGCTATTACAAATTCGGTATGGGTTTTTCTTGGTTTATTGCAAATTCGACATTGGTGGGAGTTTTGGCCTTTTGCACATTTGCATTGAGGTTTCTCGAACTACTTGGTAGAGATACCAGGTGTGTTTGCGAGCACTCGCAGCGAATTGTTGCTATTACAAATTCGGTATGGGTTTTTCTTGGTTTATTGCAAATTCGACATGGGTGGGAGTTTTGGCCTTTTGCACATTTGCATTGAGGTTTCTCGAACTACTTGGTAGAGATACCAGGTGTGTTTGCGAGCACTCGCAGCGAATTGTTGCTATTACAAATTCGGTGTGGGTTTTTCTTGGTTTATTGCAAATTCGACATTGGTGGGAGTTTTGGCCTTTTGCACATTTGCATTGAGGTTTCTCGGACTACTTGGTAGAGATACCAGGTGTGTTTGCGAGCACTCGCAGCGAATTGTTGCTATTACAAATTCGGTATGGGTTTTTCTTGGTTTATTGCAAATTCGACATGGGTGGGAGTTTTGGCCTTTTGCACATTTGCATTGAGGTTTCTCGAACTACTTGGTAGAGATACCAGGTGTGTTTGCGAGCACTTGCAGCGAATTGTTGCTTTTACAAATTCGGTACGGGTTTTTCTTGATTTATTGGAAATACTACATGGGTGGGAGTTTTGGCCTTTTGCACATTTGCATTGAGGTTTCTCGAACTACTTGGCAGTGGGAGAGAAAGTATCAGTTTTTGTATAAGCTGTTATAAAATAGAAACATTTTTTGCCTTTTGCAGCTTCAGTGTCAATTATGTTTTTCTTTTTCAGATATTGCAGCTGCGATATGGACAACATTTAAACTTGTCAACGAATTCTGGGCCAATGTAAGAAAACCAGCTTTTCACTTTCTTAATATTTACAAGCTATAACAATCTGTGTATTATTTTGGTTTAACTCAAGGTACCTAATAAGACATAAAAACTAAAGTCGTAAATTCATGCTGTAATGTTTGTCGATTGGTTTTTCCAAACAATAGCAAGGTATCTTACTGTACGTATCATTGGCGCTTTCACCTTACTGTGTTTATTGTCTTCGTTTTGCAGATACGTTGGGGATTCAACAATGAAAGAAGGAAAACAAGAAGGGAATGCAAAGGAAGGAAAGGTGCATTTTGCACCAGTATCATTCATTAGTAGCTGCAATACGAATAATGCTGATAGCTTTGTAAATCGCTATAAACTAATTACAATTTGAGCTCTTCATCTAGATCTTGGTCTTTTTGTTAAGGTGAATTTCGCGTATGATCAGAAGTATTTGGTACAAGAAGTTCGAAAAATAGAAATATGTTTTATTCCAGAAAGAAAAACATTTCATTGCGAAAACATAAATTGTTCGCCACGTTTACCGTTTTGGTTGTGCTTAGAAACCTCATACAGAGTCGATGTTTCATCTTAAGTTAACGTGAGAAAGCTCGTGAAATATTTTAGTGCAGTTTATATAGAGTTTATAAATTAAAACCAGGTTGCGCTTATAGTTGAGTAATCTATCATGATAGCCTAAAAACATTTTAAAGGAATTATTTTTAAAGCAAATAAATTTACATTTTAATGGAACACTGGGTTTTGGCAGTTGAAGACATTAATTCAGCTTGAAATACATTCAGCGACGTTTAAGTTTATTATTTTATCAATGGAAACGAAGAGACGATCGAGTCACTGGTGAGTCAGATGTCTCGTTCACGAGGTGAGTGAAATGTATAGATAACTTAAAGATAAAAAAAAGATCAGATAAAATTCATATTTGAGCCCTTTTTAAGTGCTGGGAAATGATTTAAAGTTGCTTTTTTCCTGGCTGGCAAACAGAATACCCGCATTAAATAACCGGCACTGGCTGGGAAAAATCATCTTCCAAACGGATCCTGGCTGGGAAAAAGCATCTTCCAAACGGATCCTGGCTGGGAAAAAGCGTCCTCGAAACAAATCCTGGCTGGTAACTTGTATTAGGTATCTACAGCTAGCTGGCTTTGAAGAGCGGATATTATTTTCCCACGGTTGTTAATTATTAACCCTAAATCCCTTATTGGATGTCCAGTAATCGTTTCAGGCAATAATAAATCGATTCTGAAAATTTTCTCGTTGGGTACTCCTGTTTCGGTGCTCCACTGCAGTGGAGTGGAGCACACCTCTCGTATGACGTATTTCCGTCACCAGCATGTTGCGGTCCACATCCACGAAAGTCAACTTTGAACGCCATAAAGAGCGATCACCGAAAAGAGCGTTTAATGGATCTCTTCATCGAAATTGTTGAAAAGCTGTCCAGAGACTGTCCATATAAAGCTACATGCCAAAAATCAGAACTTTTTATTGAATCAAAAGCGAGTAATCGGGGATCAAAAATTAGGCTTAAATCTGTTTCCTCCCTTGTCTCTCTTCTTGCTGCGTAACGATTTTGTGGTGCCCACAGTCAGCAATTTGCGGTTACCCAACGGAAAGTTCCGATTACGCTTGGGGTCCCGCTGGGGCGAAAAACAGACTCGTAAACAACATATCGAAGATCGAACGCGTAAAGGTCAAATTTGGCTCCTCTGCTCCCTGTGATGGCGTCGCCTCCGGGAATCGAACCCGTGCCGCATTTTCTCTTCATTGGTCGTCTGTTTATCGTACGACCGCTTTGGCTCCTCAGGAGACGCCGATGAAGAAGAAATATGCGAAGTGCTCACTTGAGTTTCACTGATTGCCTCAGTCTAGCACTGTACATTTGGTTGTCGCTAAAAATATTGCGAATATTCGGCGCTATAAGCGCTATAACCGAAAAAAAAACCCGGAGATTTGTGAAGGTTGTGGGCGCATTTGGAAAATTGATTTGTTGACAACGTAATAAAATTCTCGCAAAAATTTACCAAGTGCGATACACGCCTTCAATAAAATAGAGTGTGATTCCCAAACGATGGAAATTCATTGTTTTAGTCACCAACACAGCCGCCATGAAAACCATCTATATAAAACATGGCCTGAAGTCAGGAAATTAACATTCGCCCAGGTTGTTATGTTATATTTAGTTTTGTCTAACGCAATATATATTCTGAAATGATTTAAGTGTCATCAGCTCGCTGCTCTGTTCTCATTGTTTGAGCTGATTTAGTTGTCCTTAGCAAATGCAGATAAGTTTTCTCAGCAAATCAGAGAAGACCTTGTAAGAACTGCGTTAACTACCCAAACAGCTGTAGTTGTTTATACGTACTCACAAGCAAAGATTAATTTAATATCTGTTCGTCCACGCTAATTAAATACTTTATATCCTTGAATAAGTAAAAATGATATCTTTTTAGTTATACGCTACCACCCATTAAATATTTATCAAATGTGGGCGACATATCTGAGAATCGCGTCAATAACCCAGCTACAACAGATAAAACAGCATGAGTTTTGTAAAGTATTCTCAAGAATGAACGCTAAAACTCTTTAACTCCCAAAAGTGCCAAAAAATAAAATTCAAGAAAAATGCCAAATTTCATTTTGTAAGATATCGAAAAACAAATAGTACCATGCGAAAGTACTGCCAAAGACGTTTCATTTGAATGGTCACATCATATGATTTCGTCTACAGACTCAAACGTTAGAACTACACTACATGTCTCCATAATTGACCATGTAACACAGAATACTAAAAACGTCATACAGATACAACAGTGTGTTTTCTAATTTTGAATTTTGTATGTACATTTTACTTTCTTTTACCGCCATAATCACAATGTATAAATTCGCAGTCATACACTTTCGCTCCTATTTAATAAGCTTTGAGGTATTCTTTAAGGACTTAATACGCAGCTGTACTTTTGTGGTAAAAAGCCAAGAAAACGACCGCTTGATCCCTGACGACAGTGAATTGAAAAAAGGTTTGTTTATAATTAAACATTGCGTCAACTGAAATCCACCTTAAGAACAAAAATAGCTGGGAAAATTAATTTTCAAACGCCAAACATTCCGGTTTTTTACGTTATTGCATCCTAGTCTTAATATTATTGACCAGTTTTTCGAGAATAACGATGACAGCGCATTCGTCCAGATGCCTTAAACGTAACACTCAGTTTAATTAGAAAATGACTTTTAGTATAAAATTATTTTGTTATTTGCCATTTTAAAAACGTTTATAGCAAACGACGGTAAAATATATATTCGGGTTGACAAGTCAAAACTGATTTCAATTGGTTAGATCCTAGGTTGAAGTAACAAGCGATCTTTTAAATGATTATTTTAGTCTATATGTAGATCTTAAAAAAATTTGAGACTACAAAGTTTGATGATTATTTTCCTAAAAAAAAACGAACAATTCGCCTTACTACACACGTCACTGATAACGGTTTTCCGGACTGACTAAGACATTGATTTTACCATTTATCATACCTGTGGCATAGGAAAATTTTCGTTTATCTTTCATCCAACTTAATGGAGTAGATTTCAGTAAAATTTATGGCAAGTAACAATAATTAAAAAGAGAAATAAGAATAATATAAGCATGCAGATCAAAACGAAGGAGACAAGTTTGCCAAGTGGGCGAAGCAGGATTGTTCACGCTGACAGCATGTCTCAAAACCGCGGTTTCGCTCGCGGAGTAACAGCATTTAACTCAGCAGGGCAACGGCCATAAAAGCGAATGAATTCATCAGCGACGTCAAAACGAAGAAAACAGCAAAACAAGAGACTAAATTAAACACTACGGCCAAGAAGCGGCATATTTTTAAAAACAGGAACGATCATAAATTGAAAGGGTGTATGACTGGGAAAACTAGACCAAACGAAGCGGTATAACGAAGATTATAAGTAAAAAGGGGCCAATTAAACGAAAATGCGCATATCCATTTCGGCACAAACAATCCAAAAGAAAATGTCGGAGTAGTGACGACGGCAGGAACCGACCACTGATGTTTGTCGATGATGTTCTTTTGTTGTCGGCAAACCGACAACTGATGGCCGTTTTGGCAAGCTAGATATCGCTCTTAATAAGAGTACGTGTAGTAGTTTCTTTGACGAAGGATTTTAAATATTTAAATCTATTCAACTTACCTTAAGTCTGGTTTTTGCAATAAGTAGACTAACAGCTTCACCGATTCACTAGCTGTAGAAATAAAATCAATTAACTCACTGTGTTCAACTTAAATTCCATATTAATATTAATATTAACTACTTCAGGGCTAGGAAATACTTGTTTTGTGATTCTGTTATTGCCGACCTTTTGTGGAAATTCAATGAATCCGAATTAGAATCATGTAACTTACCGACGAAACCTAAAGCAAAATAACCTGAAATTTATTATAATATTTCAAATTATCTTTCTTTCTTTACAAGTAGCACTTAGCTATTTCCCAAGCAGGGTAAAAAAATGTCAATTATTGATGACATGTACAAGTAGAAAAAATAGTTGAATGTTGTTGAAATGTTAATTTTGTAGTGTTCGAACATATTCAGTTAAGGAACAGAATTTAATTTATCATTTTAAAAGTGTCAAGTTGTTGATCGCAAAGCGAAGTTTGTCGCGAAGCGAAGTTTGTGGTTTGGTTTCGTGTAAACACAAGGGGCAAACCGGCCTGATTGCGGAAAACAAAAACGAACTGAAAGTAAATATAGATAACGAAGCCTCCAGGCCACTTCGGCTATGTCAATTAAAAATGTATGAAATGTCCAGATGTTTAAAGAATCTGAAAATGTCTCTTCATGTGTATGTTCAATTTTTTTTAAAACTCGCAAAAAAGCTATCTTTTTGTTTACATAAATCACAATCAAGGTTTTTTTTTTTCCCAAAATCACATCCATTTTTCCTAACATGTTTCATATTCGAACATTACACGCATACGCTTATGTTTTACTCAATTTACCAGGGCTCTCTGTCTCATCATCGCACCGTACACAAAGTGAAAGCGTCTACACAAATTACCTGAACAAAAACACATTATCTACTGCCATAAACAATAACCCACTTCAAGAAAAAGAAAAATGAAGATGAAAGCGTCTACATAAATTAACTGAACAAAAATATATATAATGTAATTAAAGAAAATAACCCACTTGAAGAAAATGAAAAATATATTACTTATTCAAATTGGCGAAACCATAAAAGAAATATAGAAAGAAACTTTCAAAATTCGTGAGACAAAATAAATTACGTTCGTGAAAAAGCAATATTGGCCAAAGAAAATAACTTAGGAAGAGGCGGATTGAGAAAGCCTTACAAACCGCATTCGATGATAACCGCATCACTCGTGCAAGAGGTGATATGCTTGCCCAAATGTGGAATAGAGCCGTATCATAACAATTAGAGAAGCGCGCAATGCAAACTGGGTGGGTCAGACTCTTTAACTCCAAACACTATCCTCAAATCACAAATAAATTATAATTAATTAAGATCCGGTTTTCAAACCACCGTCACACTTATGATTTTCTGTGCTTAAACTTGATGAATTATTAATGAGCTGGAGAAGACAACTTGACTCCAAACACATTCCTCAAATCACAAATAAATTATAATTAATTAAGATCAGGTTTCCAAACCACCGTCACGCTTATGATTTTCTGTGTTCAAACTTGATGAATTATTAATGAGATGGAGAAGACAAATTAACTCCAAACACTATCCTCATAATCACACATAAATTATAATTAATTAAGATCAGGTTTCCAAACCACCGTCACGCTTATGATTTTCTATGTTTAAACTTGATAAATCATTAATGAGCTGGAGAAGACAACTTGACTCCAAACACAATCCTCAAATCACAAATAAACAAGAGGCTACTATTGTAGCCTACACTCATGCGCTTGCGTAAGCAAGTTTTATGGTTTGTTTTGAACGGGTCGCGCACCCCTTCCCCCCTCAACGAATTTTGCGTGACACACTAAAGAACACGCTAAAACACGTTTTTAAGTCGTGAATACGACTTATTGCGATTACTGGAGAAAAGCTCATCGTAAACTTTAGGAACACTGTTTGACATGCGCCGGTTCTCGTCTGATCACCGAAGTTAAGCCCTGTCGGGCGAGGTTAGTACTTGGATGGGTGACCGCTTGGGAATACCTCGTGTCGTAGGCTTATCATTTTTCTTTCCTTCACTCCCTTTCATTTTTCATTTTTTTGGTTCCGTCAAGGAGCCACTTGTCCTGAGGAGGGCAAACTGAAGCCAAACGGTCATGAAAACATAGCATACCTTCGACGATATTCCAACGACAACGAATGGGCGACGAAGTTTGTCTGTAATTTTCATTTTCGCTAGTAAACACATTCCTTCGTGTTAGCATGTTTTATAATTATTTCCTCAAAACTAACCAGAACACAGAGAAAAGTGAATCACAAATTGATATCAACATAAATTCTCACCAAAAAATTGTAATTTCTTTTACGGTAAAGTCCCTCATCTGTAAGAAATCTGCTTCTTCGGTTTTGATCGCCCCGCACTGATAGCAGCGTATGAATTTCCTTGAAGCAAGATTCAGTTGCTGAAAGCTCTCCTTTTTCTCCACTATAGCGGCTTTGGGTATTCTTTAAAGCTTTCTCTTTCCATTTTGAATATTTTAAATGTGAGTTATTAATGCGATGACACGAAACTACGGTTTTAAAAACCAAGCACATGCCGAGCGCGGCAGCCATTTTTGTAGAATATGTTGGTGACCCGAGGACCCGGTCACTAAAATATGCGTGCATAAATTTGCATGCAAAATCGTGACACAAAAAATAACAAGAAAAACGGAGCCGAAACCTTACCTCATGCCGCTAACGCGCATGAGTAATTATAATTAATTAAGATCAGGTTTCCAAACCACCGTCACGCTTATGATTTTCTGTGTTCAAACTTGATGAATTATTAATGAGCTGGAGAAGACAAATTAAATCCAAACACCATCCTCATAATCACACATAAATTATAATTAATTAAGATTGGGTTTCCAAACCACAGTCGCGCTTATGATTTTCTTTGTTCAAACTTGATGAATCATTAATGAGTTGGAGAAGACAACTTAACTCCAAACACTATCCTCATAATCACACATAAATTATAATTAATTAAGATTGGGTTTCCAAACCACAGTCGCGCTTATGATTTTATTTGTTCAAACTTGATGAATCATTAATGAGTTGGAGAAGACAACTTAACTCCAAACACTATCCTCATAATCACAAATAAATTATAGAGAAATACATAGTACCTCAAAAAATTTGCAAATAGTTACCTAAACGGTACCAGAATCTCGTTTGACGAGCGTGGCTCAAATGAATTTTTTTCCCTAAGAGGTACCAATTCTAAAACAACACTTATTCTGTCATATTTTATCGGCTTAATACCCTAAAAGATACCGCAATAATTCTAACGTTAGTCGTTTTAGAGTTTCGGTTACCAATCTACAATTTTTGACCCCTAAAAGGTACCGTGACGAACACCCCGTCATTTTTGTATGAGAGTCCCCCGGGCTGATGGTTTTGATTTTTACAGTGTAGCCCTCAGTATATATTTTAAACATCTACCCCTCTTGCATGAATCGTTATAAAAGGTGACAGGCCTAGCTCAAATCCTACTAATCGTAAAAAGATATTTTAGACTTTAGAATACCCTAGGTACGTACCTGATGTAACAGGCGAAATGTTGTGTTGATCTTTTCTTTGATTTTGGGAAAAAATGTCTCTAGCTGCTCACAGTTAGTTTTCCGGTCTAAGATCATCTTTATATCGCAGGCACGTACTTGGGGTAACCCTATTCTAAAGGTTAAGTTATACACACTTTTTCTTTTTTATACACACTTTTTCTTTTTTATACACACTTTTTCTGTTTTTGTTTTCTGTTTTTGCTGTTTTTGTGACGAGTGGCATTCGGATATATTGCCCACTTAAATTAAGTCTGCGATTTTGCTTCCTAAATCTTTAATGTTCGCCACAAACTTTAATTTGTAGTCTATTCAAGCGAAGTGTGGCTCCGGCTAAGTGAGTTTTACAAGACCGTTTTCCCGTTGGAGACTCTAGTCACTAAATACAAATATTTGCAGAAAGATTCAACTTGCCCTCGGGTAACGCAAAATCCCTTAACATTCCTTTACAAAACTTCTTTTCTATACACAAAATAAATACCAGAGTAATTCCCTCGAGCTGTACTCAAAACCTCTGTATACCATGACTGGTGAGGAATATTTTATTTAGAGTGTTTCGTATTCACGAGTTGGCTCACAGGAGTCTTTGATTTATCTTCTCCTTCATTTTGGAATACGTCAAACTGTTACAATATCGACCAATATCCTTCTTCTGTCATAATTAAGTTTTATTTACAATTAATGTACTATAGCACAGAAACTAGACTCAAAATTTATTCAACCTCTCCCCGTGTGTCTCGGAAAAATCACTAAACAAGAGGCTCCTGGCAGCCTATACTCATGCGCATGCGTAAGAAAGTTTTATGATATATTTTAAACATGATAAGAAGATGTCCGACATGGCGAAGAGTACTCCTTTCATTCAGTCATCGTTCCTGCAAACCACGTTGTTTACTATTGATTGTTTTGGAAATGAAGGCTGTACCAAAATGAAGGGAATGATTCTTCTAAGTCTTATATATACCAAACGTGAACATTACTAATGTATGTAGGGTTGTAGGAGACGCTGTCGTGACACTAAGTAACGCTCTTTTACCGGAAGTGAGAGTAGCCGGAAGTCACTAAACAGGAAGTGTAGTGGCAAAGCTATGAACCGGAAGTGAAGAATTTAAAATATGCATGCATAAATTTATATGCAAAATCGTGACACAAAAAATAATAAAAATAACAATAACAAGAAAAACGGAGCCGAAACCTTACCTCATGCCGCTTCGCGCATAAGTAAAAACTAATTATCGGTGTTCTAAAAGCAATGTCATGTTTGAGTTAAGGTACCTAGTTCAAATTTGACGCAGTTCTGAACAAAACTCAACCAAATCCTTGTGACCTTGCTCCTTTAAGGACATTCAAGCGGAAATCTTCTAATATTGATTTATATATATATATATATATATATATATATATAAAACTTTTGCTGTGGATAGGTAAATACAATGCGTTACTCGTATCAGAAATGCAAAAAAAAATAACAATGGGGGGTCATAGACTTCGTTTCGGAGATAAGATATCTGAATATAAAGGCGATCCTAATTTTGAAAAATCGGTCTTCCTTACTCGTTATGGCCTCAATGTCTGTTAATCTAAAATATTGTAAATTGATCTCTAAAGTTGTTGACGAGGAAAGGTTCTTACGATTAATGGCCTTTTCATGTGTGAAAAACCGATGCGGTGGTGACTTATTTATTTTGCCCTATGGGCATCCGTTTATTGTTCTAAGAAATCTGACAGGCGATCCTAATTTTGAAAAATCGGTCTTACTTATACTCCTTTATGTCTGTTAATCTAAAAATATTGTAAATGAATCTCTAAAATACAACTTTCCATTATTAAGCAAATTCAACCAATTGGTGACGTCCCTTACGACACGAACTGCGTTGCATTAAGGATGCGCATAAACAATAAGCGCGAACGTCCTTAAATACCTTATTAGTTAATGCAAGGATTAATTATAGCAGTATAAAAGAAAGAAACTAATGTTATATGTTATCAACACCTATTGTCGTTAATTTAAATTAAATCATATCTTAACTAAGCACCACTGACAATGATTTCGAAATATATTTTTACAATAAACTGCGTGAATTACCCCGCGCTGATTGGCTCATTTATATGGTAAATAAGAGTACAGACAATAAAAATGACGTAATAGGTAACGCAACGCGGCGCAACGCAGTGCACCTAACACTGGAATTTCTTTAATAATATATATAGATAGACTGAGCCTAACAGCGAAGCACTTTAAACAAGCTTATAAACTAAGGTGAAACTTAACTAAGGTGAAAGGTCGGAAACACAAGAATTAATTAAAGATTGACGACCGGGCTATTTTTCAATTTTAGCAGTTCTCCAAAACACTAAGGTCATTACCCGACCGTCTGCACAGTACATTTAGACCGTACAAAAGTTCACAAAAACAACTTTTTCTTTGTCTAGAATAACTTTTACGACTATTTCCCGAATAAAATACAGTTGTTGCTTGTCAAAAAATGCCTGAGAAACTGATTTGGAAATCAAAAATGCAAAAATACACAAACATATTTGCATAAGGCGACGCGAGTATAAAATCTAAGTCTTGTTTTGTTTACATAAAATCGCTTTTCAATCCGATGTAATGAATGAACAAACACATAAAAATGGACAATACAATCTTCTTTCGAAAAATGTTATTGAAATCTCCATTAGTTTATGTTTAAAAGCAAAACGCGTACATTTGATTAATAGCGCATCGAGGCCGAGCCGTGTCTTCGATGAAATTCAGGAAATCAATACAACGGAATTAAGCTACACGTTTATAAACAATTCTCCAAAACTAACGAGAACACAAATAAAAGGTCACTCACAGATTGATATCAATATAAATTCCCATCAAAAACTGTAATTTGTTTTACCTTTAAGTCCCTCGCTTGCTTGAAAATTCTTTAAATCTCCGCGTTGGTTCTGAAATCCTTAATAAAAACAAACATCTCCCGCATTGATATAAACGTATGAAGGTCCTCGAAGCAAGATTTTATCCCTTAAAGCTCTTCTTTTTCCACTAAAGCGGCTTCTGAGTATCCCTTATTTAGTATCCCTGTCTTGAGTAGCAAACCGCGAAAAAATGCAGAGAAATAACGACTTTACTGCTCCACTAAACACTGCGAAAGATCCAACTTTTAAAGTGTTTACCGAGCTGACGACTGTGTAGCCGCGCGTGTGGTGTACGGACACACATGGCACGGAGGTGCGCCCGCGAAACATTCCTGTAGCCATGACCATGAAAAATGACGGCATAGGTTCTATGAATATGGTGCTGCGCAGCCAGGCCTTCGGCCCGGCAAGTGCTCCGCTAAGAAGAATGCTCTCTCGTCAGTTAAATTTAGTTTACAATCAGCTTAACTTGCCTGAAATTAAGAACTCCTTGAATGTGAAAATACAAAACTGAATGCAAGGCTGGCACTACGGCAAAGGGCAGATTTATTAAATGGCCAATATTTCGACTAATAGAACTAGTCTTCCTCAGGGCCAGGGCTATACTTAAAATTTGAAAATTACATGGAAATATTTCTAGTTCTATTAGTCGAAATATTGGCCATTTAGTAAATCTGCCGCTTTTGCCGTAGTGCCAGCCTTGCATTCAGTTTTGTATTTTTGCGTGTACGTCCGAGGGTTAAGCATCTTGAATAAAATAGGATAAAAATATGACACATGTGTTCAGTAAGCTTTCAAAAAACGTACAGTTTATTTGAAATATATAGCGAGAATATTGCGTGCGCCGTGTTTCTCTGAAGGACTGGAAGGAAAACACGTTTACTTCCGCGATATCTAAACTAGTTTATTTTCGAACGAAATAACTCAAATTCAACAAAACGCGCTGAGGACTGATCGTCGCTTAGCGTGTCGCTAGCTTTAGGTATATCTGACTGCTGATAGCTGTAAAGTAAATTCAATAAATCATCGAAAATACAACAGGGACACGCACTAGATGGCCGCTTTGGCAAGATGTCCGTATTTGATAAAGGATGTGTTCTTTGCGAGGAATTTAATGATTCTTTTGATTAAACTTACCTCAAATAGGGCCTTCGCAATTTATGGATCAACCGAAGCTTCTGTTTTGTAAAAAATATGTTTTGCCACGACAGCTAAACCATCCAGGAAGTTATATTGAATAAACAACAGCTGTAACTATTCAATCCGACATCACCCACGGTTTTGCAGCCAATCTGAGCAGCAGTCAAACTTAATTCAGGAAATTGAGCTAAAAGTAGTATTTACACAGGATCATCAACCATAACATACTTGATGTAACACAAACTTTTGTCGAAATAAAAAGATACTTTATTTACACAACCGAATCCCTCTTTTATTTTCGTATGTTGCAGTCTCTCCGAATTCCAAAGAAAGGCCATTGGAAAATTATTCATGTAAATATAAGTTTGATTTGCATGTGGGAGAAACTAATATTCATTTGAAAGGCTTTTGAAAAAAGGCTGAAAGCAACTCGGAAATGAGTCACCGAAGTTTACACTATGTGTCCTTTCAGACGATTTTACTAATTACCCGTAAGTCATTTACTATGAGATCCTCGACTGTTTTTCCGGTTAAAGGGGCTGTTGCCTATTTTCATTATTTTTAATTTCCACTTTAATTTACTAGCTGTCAATTAACTTATTTTGTTCTTCGTTACGTTTCATAAGAAACAGAACGCGGACTCAGACTTTTGATATTTTGTGTCACTTCGGAAAGCCAAATTAAAAGAGATCGATATTTGCCCGCGTCTACCCCTAAGTTCAAAACTGAAACGTTCACCAACTCTGCTACTGTGGTCACACGTGTTCACTGGCAATATCTGTCAGTTTAGTGACGTGCCTGGCCTAGGAATGGAAGCGAAGTTGGAACTGACCTTAGTGCTTAATTCCCATATGTAAATGTAACTATAGTTAGCGTGGGAAAGCTGACATGATTTACATAAGAAAAGCATGACATACATGTATAAAATTGAATAGCGGTGGATATTGGTGCCCTCTAGCGCAAATTATTTGTTTTTGGGAGGCGAGGAAGGGTGGGGAAGGAGAGGGGGTGTTTGAGGCGGTTAGTATCAACCATGAGCAGGGTGTTCCTACCTGGAAATTAGGTGGACGCTTCGGCTGATCTAAATGTTTGACGGGGACACCCCCAAAATGGATCTTATGATTGTAAACTGTCATAATTGCTAATATAAGTCAGTCGTGGGAGTAGTTTGCTAACTAATTAATGCATGTAATAAGGATAAACTGTGATCTTGGATCATACTTCGTATACAGACAGCCAGCTGGCTTGAGTGATGTATGCGGGGATTGGGGCGGTCAGTTTCCAATGATTGAAGGTGTAGATCTTTTCCCGCGCACATAGAAGGAGTGTGCAGGGCTGTCACAGAGTGACTTGCAGCATTTTTTTTAGGTTTTCTAGAAACTTCCATTAAGTGGGTGTTTGTGGAAAGGAAAAGCAGATAAATCATAAAAATTGCAAATGTTATTCAATAGCTTCAAGTTCGGGACATCTTGTCTAAACATTTAACACAAACCTTCTAAATATTGACGTTTCCTTCACAAATTTAACGAATCAGCTTTTTAAAAAAACTTTTAGCCTTTTCCACTAATTAAGTGTAAGAAACTTTGGTTTTTATATTTGCTCTATGGTTTAGATGATTCTCATGATTATGTTCAACTAGTATAGGGCGCTGTCCCCAGCTCAACTTTTGGAAGCGATTTTCTATTCCTTGAAGTTAACTTAATTCATATAAGAAACCGTTAATATGTAGCCTGTAATTCTGTTATTTAGGTTATATTAATAATTTGCTGTTAAGTTACTTTCGCTCTAAAGGAAAACCTCTGTAAGAGATTTTTAATATTATGTAAATTATCTAGGAAACATTTCGCGAATATAGATACGCGTTAAAACGCGTGTTTGTGTTGAGAAATCCATTCGAAGTCCGCAGATCGGAGGACTCCAAATGCAAAACATCAGAGCAACGCTTTCATAACGTCAACTTGAAAATCTGCATATTTGCCACCGTCTGCGATAACCCGTTCATTATGCTTCGCGTATTCACGAGTTGAAAAGGACATCATGCGCTTTGCTTTTCTGAAGGAAAACACTCTTACTTCCGTGATATCTAAACGCTTGTTTTACAACGAAATAACTGAAATTCAACGAAACGTGCTGAGAACTGATTGTCGCCTAGCGTGCCGTTAGCTTTAGGTTTATCTGACTGCTGATAGCTCTATGCTCTATAAGTAAATTTAATAAAGCATCGAAAATACAACAGGGACCGACACTTGGTGGCCGCTTTGGCGAGATGTTCGTGTTTGATAAAGGATGTGTTCTTTGCGAGGAGTTTGAATGATTACTTTTATCAAACTTACCGCAGATAAGGCCTTCGCAATAAAAGGATCAACCAAAAGCCTCTGTTTTGTGAGCAATCTGTTTCCTTTTGCCACGACAGCTAAACTATCGAGGAAGTTATACTAAACCAACAGAAACTCCAAGTACTCAATTTGAAGTTTCCACGGTTTTCATCTTATCAGTAGCAGTCAAACTTCAGGAAATTGCACTAGAAGAAGTATTTATTTACACAAGAATCAACCATCACATACTTGATTTTACCAAATATTTGTGTAAATAAAAGGATACTTTTATTTACACTTCCGAAGTCCACTTTTATTTCATATGTTGCAGTCTCTCCCAATATTTGACAATTTAAAAAATGGTTTACTCAAACTGTCCGTCGGTTTCAGTTACGTAATTTTAAAAATCGAATTCTTCTTAAACGCCGTTTCCGACTAGTATCTTTTCATAGAAGGACCATCGCAAAATTATTCATACGAACATAAGTTTGATTCGCATGTGAAAGACACTAAAATATTCATTTGAAAGGCTTTGCATTTTGCATATTTTCTGATTCGATTTTGAAAAGAAGATTAAGGCAACACGGAAATGGCCTATCAATTAATGGAGTCTTGTCTTCAAAGTTGTCATTATTTTTCCTTTCAGAAGATTTTACTAATAACGCGTAAATCAGTAATTTTAATTTCCACTTTTATCTGTCAGACTTCTTTCGTTCTTTGTTGTACGGAAATAGATCGCGCACTAAGGGACAACGTCGCCTATTTTTTGTGTCGCTTCGAAAAGCCAAAAAAGATATTTGTATCAATGGAAAAACAAAAATAACGGTCCAGTTTTATTAAAAAGTACTTAACTGGTGCACTGAAAACATTATTAATTGTCTTTTGCTGCGAAAGGCAAGGAATAAAATGTATTGCAACTTGAAAAAGTAGGCTACCTTTGGAAAGCATGTGTCTACTGTACACTCAGGCTACACTAATCTTTTGGATGTACAGTTAATTTAACCTTTCTACCCGGGTCTACCCCTAAGTCGAAGCCGTTCAAAACTGAAAGTGTTACCAACTTTGCTACTGAGGTGTGTACCTGCGTTCGCTTGCTATATTGCATGTGCCTTTAAATGGAAGCTAAGATGGAGTTGACTTTGCTATAATACAAACCATAGTGCTTTTCACATTATTTTCATGAGTTAATTTATTGAGCCATACCATTCCAAAATCGAGAAAATACCAAGACGTGACAAATTGCAAAGTGTCGCCTTACTTTTGCTTCTGTACTTTTGCCGTTGACCCCACTTTTTCGTCACAAACACTGATACACGGCGGGTCTTGTAACAGCATTTGAGTCACAAACAGATACACGGCGGGTCTTGTAACAGCATTTGAGTCACAAACAGATACACGGCGGGTCTTGTAACAGCATTTGAGTCACAAACAGATACACGGCGGGTCTTGTAACAGCATTTGAGTCACAAACAGATACACGGCGGGTCTTGTAACAGCATTTGAGTCACAAACAGATACACGCGGCGGGTCTTGTAACAGCATTTGAGCCACAAACAGATACACGGCACTTGTACACGGCGGATCTTGTAACAGCATTTGAGTCACATACAGATACACGGCGGGTCTTGTAACAGCACTTGAGTCACAAACAGATACACGGCGGGTCTTGTAACAGCACTTGAGTCACAAACAGATACACGGCGGGTCTTGTAACAGCGTTTGAGTCACATACAGATACACGGCGGGTCTTGTAACAGCATTTGAGTCATGAACCACAAGCTATTTTATGTTTTGAACATTTTCTTTCTTGCGAACCTAACATATTGTCCTTCCATAACGAAGCGAAGGGCAAATTGAAGCGATGTTTTTCGCAATTTACAAACCTTCCAAAATATACCATATTAAAGTAGTTGTACATTTGAAACTTCAGTGAAGTGATAAGAATCATTTTTCAAAATTAATGCGTAAAGCTACTAATTTCTCTAATTTCTTTAATTAATGATTCTTTAATAAAAAAAAAGAATCCGTGTGTATTTCTGAAAACAAAAACTTCTTTCCTTTGCATGTTACATTGTGTACTTCAATTGTAACAAAAATTAACATCAACTAATTTCTAGTTACTTATATTATCCCCTTTGGTTTACTTTTAAAAACAGACTATTTAAATCAAACTTTAACATTTTTTGGAAGTTAATGTCAAACTATCAATTGATTATGATGTGAAACCTTAGGGCGCTTACCATTTGTCAGAACTTGGCTGGCTGGACCGGTCAGTTTGTCACATAGTCCATTAAAAGGGTTTATACTATTCCCGAATTGATCAGTCCGGCCGGCCAGTTCTAATGATTTTTTTTATACTTCCTCCTTCATTTTAAATAAATCATATTTTTTTTTCATTGACAATCCTGGTTTTATATTTTTAACACTGACAATTTAATTAAATATATGCGTTTCTGCTAGATATCCCTTACTAAATACATAATTGAAAAGTCCTATGTTCTTCAAAAATACACACATACATTAAGTATATTGTAGATGTGAGTCGTGCAGTTAGTGTGTAGTGTTTTTTTTTTCATATCACATATTATATAAAAATAAGCTTTTTCAATCTGCGAACAAAAACGTCAGGATGAAAAAGCACTCATTTAAAAGTCACAACGCCCTCTGCTTTGTCATTTCCCCCTTTAAACATTTTTAATCACTAGAGTAACTGTTTTATTTTGCTCTATGTATTTTCCTCTAACAAGTAACCTGTGGCCCGCTAAAAAATCCTGCGCCAGTGTGCAGAGCTGTTGATGTTGAAGTAATATTGTACACGTACTTAACTAGACAATAATCATGAGGTGATAGATAATTTGCTTAGTACGCTGTTTGCTTCCAAGGTAATTCGCTGCTCTAATTTTGTTACAATGACAACTTGTACTTGCATTTGTGCTGCCAACTTTAATAACAAAGGAATTTTATACTTTAAGTCTATATTACATAAGCGTAATGAAAGTCAAAAACATATTTAAACAAATTTTATTACTCATGCGCGTAGCGGCATGAGGTAAGGTTTCGGCTCCGTTTTTCTTGTTATTTTTATTTTTTGTGTCACGATTTTGCATGCAAATTTATGCACGCATATTTTACATTGTACACTTCCGGTTCATAGCTTTGCCATTTACACTTCCTGTTTTGTGACTTCCGGCTACTCTCACTTCCGTTAAAACAGTGTTACTTAAGTGTCACGAAAGCGTCTCCTACAACCCTACTTAAATTACTAATGTTCACGTTTGGTATATATAAGAGTTAGAAGAATCACTGGCTTCATTGTGGTACAGCCTTCAATTTCCAAAACATTCAATAGTAAACAACGTGGTTTGCAGGAACGATGACTGAATGAATGGAGTAACTCTTCTCCATGTCAAACATCTTCTTATCATGTTTAATACATATCATAAAACTTTCTTACGCATGCGCATGAGTATAAGCTGCTTGCAGCCTCTTGTTATTATTATTTTTATTATTTTTTTTGTCACGATTTTGCATGCAAATTTATGCACGCATATTTTAAATTGTACACTTCCGGTTCATAGCTTTGCCACTACACTTCCTTTTTAGTGACTTCCGGCTACTCTCACTTCCGGTAAAAGAGCGTTACTTAGGTGTCACGACAGAATCTCCTACAGCCCTACATACATTACTATATTCACGTTTGGTAGATGTAAGACTTAGAAAAATCACTGGCTTCATTGTGGTACAGCTTTCATGTCCACAACATTCAATAGTAAACAAAGTGGTTTTCAGGAACGATGACTGAATGAAAGGAGTAACTCTTCTCCATGTCGGGCATCTTCTTATCATGTTTAAAATATATCATAAAATTTTCTTACGCATGCGCATGAGTAAAGGCTGCTTGGAGCCTCTTGTTTTAACAAACTTTGAAAAACAATAGTATTCAAAATATTTTCAAACGCTGGGGCGAGGAGAGGGAGAGCTATACGACAAAGCGAGATAATTCATGGTGGCAAATTCATATAAAGCGTCCCAACACAAGTGACCAACTGTGCATTAAGGATGTTTAGCATAACAACCTTTCTCGTCTGCTCACTGCGCTGACCAACTTGCAATTATTTCCATCATTCATTTTTGTGCTATTATATTGTACGTTACACTGACAATTTATTACATTTTGTGCTCAAAAGCAATATATCAATGATTTCGGAGTATATTTATCATTTGAATGTTATTTCATTTTGCGTTATTACATTATATTATACGTTATATATCTATGGTTTTCATATTGCGTGCAGAATATATTTTTATTTGCATTAACTATTTTATTTTATTTTGCGATATAACAGTGCCACGTTATCTTGACTTGACGTGTGACTGAATGACACTAACTTATCACCTACGACTCAAAGATATTTGAAGAATAACTTAACGTGATGGCAATTAGTTCATTTTCCGGTTTCATGTACATGTACACACCATGACATTGGGGTTTTTTTTAACCTCTGACGAGTTCAAAATAAAATCAGCCGTTCGCCGTTAAACAATTGAAGATATTGCTGATGTTACTAGTAAGATTCAGATTTAACTGAATCTGGTCGTATCATTCAAAACTTCAGAAATTCAACAAATAATATCGCCAAAATCAAAATCGGAGACAACTGCATCCGATGGCAGTTTATTATTTGTAGATTATGATTTCACTGGAAATTGGCCATCGATACGTCGGTGGCAAAATTACGTCTTCGTTTCAGTGAATTAGCAGTAACTTTTTATCAATTTAATATCATTTGATCAAAATAAAACATAACACCTGTGTTCAGTAGGTTTTCAGACCATGTATATTTTATTTGAAATAGCGAGAATATTTCGTGCGCTATAAGCTTCTCTGATACCTGAACTAGTTTATTTTAGAACGAAAGAACTCAAAAAGATCAGCTTTTCGAAGTAAAATCCGCATTTTGAAAATAATCCAAAAAGGACACGAAATACAGTTTTTGTATGGGAAAACACCGGAATTTGATGTCCATTTATTTCTGTCAAATTTAATATCTCAAAAATTGATCAATGGTAAACGAGATACTAGGTAAAATATTTTTCTTGTCATATTTGAGAGATGTCCGTGGGCTACAAAGCGTGCAGTCGCGTTTAAATTTTTTCATACCCCATTATGTATAAAACCTTGGAAAAATCCGCGGGAAATTCTATAGACAAAAGTGTGCAAAAGTCAAAACGCGATTTCGCACATTGTAGCCAATGTACATAGCTCAAATTTTTACACAAAAATCTTTTACCTAGTGTCTCAAGTTTGCCGTGAATAAAATTTCTCAGATTTCTAATTTGACGAAAATTATTTGAATGTGTTTTGTGACCTATTAGCCTCATTTTCAAAATGCGGAAGTTTAATGCGAAAAGGTCTATTCAACAAAACGTGCTGAGAAATGAATGTCGCATAGCGTGCCACTAGCTTCAGGTATATCTGACTGATGATAGCTTTTAAAGTAAATTTTTTTAATGAAGCATTGAAAGTACAACAGGGACCGACACTAGGTGGCCGCTTTGGCGAGAAGTCGATCCGTGGTTGATAAAGGATGTGTCCTTTGCGAGGGATTTGAATGATTAATTCTATTAAACTTACCTCAAAAATTAACCAAGCCTCTGTTTTGTGAGCAGTCTGTTTCCTTCTGCCACGACAGCTAAACTACCAAGGAAGTTATACTGAACCAACAGCAACGGTAAATATGATTGACAGGATCTTCCCAACTGAAGGTTTTAAACCAATCGAAGGCTGTTTATAGTTATAACTGTCAAACTTCAGGAAATTGAACTCAAAGGAGTGTTTACACAAGATTATCAACCATAAGATACTTGATATATTAGCCCAAGTAAAAAATATATAGTTCACGCTTAATGTAATGTTGAACATCAGGTAACCTAAAATGTATAATCTTCATGAGAAACGTGATTGTCAGTATCGATATAATCAAATACATAATTCCTCTGGCGAATGTTAAAAGCATATATATATTAACTGATATTTTGGTATGGGTAAAAACCTTTTAGGTACAAAAAATTTCATACTGAGCTTGAGTTTGAAACTTGATAGAGAACCTGGCGCTTTCCTTGCATAATGCAACTGTAAATAAAGAGATACTTTGCACAAATGGTGCCCGGATTCGGGTCTCTTTGTATGTGTAAATCATGCTTGTTCTTTCATTTTAAAGCTAAGTCTAAGAGTCTAAAAAAAAACCTGATTTTTGTGCCGAATCCCTCTTTTATTTCACATCTTGCAGACTTTTCACATTTGTTTAACTCAAAGTTTCCTTCGGTTTTTGCGTAATCTTAAAAATAATTAAAACTCTTCTTATTGGCCATTTCCGACTAGGCACTTTTTCAAAGAAAAGCCAATTGAAAAATTATGCATATCAACATAAGTTTTATTTGCATGTGAAAAAGCTAATATTCATAAGAAAGGTTTTGCACTTATATTGTGATTCGCTTTTGAAAAGAAGCTAAATGCAACTCGGAAATGACCTATCAATTAGTAGAGTCTTGTACCCAAATTTGACACTATTTTTTTCTTTCAGAAGATTTTACTAATTGCACGTAAGTAACTTAAAATCTGTTGTTTAATTTAAGTTCCTTGATTGTTTCTTTTTTACGGTTAAAGGGTATATAGGTCACCTTAGCTAATTGTACGCTGACTGCATTAATTGTCTTCATAAGCGATATCGATTCTGCACTAAGCCATTTGTTCAATCCTTTAAACAGTTTCAGCGCCTGCTCAGGTCTCAATAAAATACACATTACGAAAACAGTCTAAAATGCTTATCCTTTCAATATATTATGATCAGAGCAGTTGCAGATCACAATTGTTAAAACTCCTATTTTGCTATCTCCAAATTAGTTTACAATTCTTCAGTTCTAACCTTGCCCTTCTCCAAAGAAGTTAATGAATCTTGTTTTAAATTTATTTGGGGTTTTTTAACCCGATTGCAATTAAACGTAATACCCTCATAGGTCCGCTGGATAAAGGTAGCCTTAACATGATCGATTTTAGAATAATAGATCAATATGTTTTAATAATTAAAGGCAGCTTGGATCAATTCAACGTCGAATCTTGTTTTAAATTTATTTGGAACTTTAAACCCAATAGAATTAAACGTATAATACACTCAATAAGGTCCGTTGGATAAAGGTGGTCTCAATATGATCGATTTTAGAATGATCGCGGATCAAGATGTTAAGACAGCTTGGATCAATTCAACGTCTCTGTGTAACGCAATGGACAACAAATGGTGCTCCATCTATTCTTTGGCCATAGCCCAGCATGGAGGCCTGTTCCTTTTCCTTCTGTACCAACATTTTACAAAGAAGTGATAAGCAATTGGCAAGTTATACATTATAACGATCCTTTCACTGCCAATGAAGTTAAAAATGAATTTATCTGGAATAATCGCTTCGTTAAAATAGGCGGAAAATCAGTCTAAACTTCTATTTTTCATGGTATAAACAGAGAGTCACTAAAATCTGTCATTCCCTAAACGACAATTATATCAATAACTTTCCATAAAGATTGGAATTTCAACGTAAATATGGCTTATCTGTTAACTTCCTCACATACAATGGACTCCTAGCCGCAAAACTGAAGCCTCGAAAAAAAAATAATTAAAAAATAAATTTTAATTATATAAATATCAAATCCAGTCAGAAATAGCCTTTCCAGTCAGAAATAGCCAAATTTCACCGCCAAAATTAAAGTTCACTCAGAACAAGTCTTGTAATCAGTTTAATGACATCACCAAATATAGAAATTACATACCGTGTATAGCATGAAATTTTGCGAGAATTTTAGCGATTTTTTGTTTTGTGGGAAAAAATTTTTTGCGGTTCGAGATGACTGAAATTTCTTTTTTGCGATTTTCTGTTCAGCAGCAGAACATTACATCAACGAGTTTATTACTTGTTGACCAACGGCACGCTCTACTTAGAGACATTTTACTGAATTTATATTAAATATTCGAAGGTGATACAGTATATTCTATTACGAGAATGTAAAACTTTAATTGCAAAAAGTAACAATGTCTGAATATGCTTTATTTGACTGAAGAGAGTAAATTTTTGCGGAGTATTATTTTGCGAGATTTTTTTTTTTTTTTTTTTTTGTGGGAACATATTTTGGCGGATTGCCCTCAATACGCAAATGTAAAATGCGCAAAAATTAAACCCCGCAAAAATTTCATGCTACACGCAGTAGTTATCAGTTTCCGCAAATTTGAAGCAGATCTCTACGAAAATTCAGTGTGGGAATCTTTTTATGGGTCCTGTTTTACAGTTTATTCAGTATTTTTCAGATATTTGAAATCGTGACCCAGCTTCGAAAAAGCTGAAGCAAATGAGAGCGCGTTCGGTCGCCGCTGACCTAAAACTCACAGACTCTGGGACAAAATTGACTTGAAGACATCACATCTCCGATCTTTATATTAGCGGACATGGTGGTCTTACTAATTAAAATATATATTGCTCGTTGCGAAGCATTACATTGTAGGAAACGATTAAGGAAAGTTAACAGGATTAACAATATAGCTAGTTATCGTGAGCCATTTTTACACTGAGAGGCATATTATGAAACAATTATGACTGTTAAGTTATTTTGTTTTTATTCATTCACTAATGGTTCAGTTAGCTTCGTAGTTGTTGTCGGCCACATCGTAGTTTTTGTTGGTGGCTTCGTAGTTCTCGTCGGCGGCTTCGAATCTGTCGTAGGTGTCATCGTAATTGCCGCGAAGATCATAAGAAGAAGATCGGAGTGAAACCATATTTTTCATATAAGCAGGAAAATAAGAGTGAAAAACAAGCTATTATATAATAATATAAGGAAATTCTGAACCTGAACGTGTAATTCCTATTATCGCATCAAAAGGCAAACAGCGACTTTGAGAAGACTTCACTGACAATGATTTCATTAAGGACATTGCGAAAAATGGGCCTTGTTGGCACAACGCATTCTTTGTTCGTTAGACCTGGTAAGTTACGTGACAGTTACAGTATATTCCGATTGAAAGCAAACAAATTTTCAACTTATCCCTTGTGTATGGCAAAAGGAGGTAGAGAACATTTTTTTCGTTTTAAGTATCTCACAATGAATTTATCACTATCAATAATCTCTTCCCTGTTTTGTTTGTCTTTTGTTTATGTTCCAAATAGGATTCACAGGATTCTAAGAAATTTGAACACAGTGTGAAGCAAAACTTATCAATGATAATATTCAAGCGACAATGTTTTGGGAAGTTTGGAGTCATTTTGAAGATATTATGGCAGTCAAAAAATGGCATTTGCGGTAAAGTAAAGTAAAGTAAAGTAACCTTTATTTATGCAGGGTAGCCCATTCAGGTAGCTCTAGCTCTAGTGCGGTTATAAATTGCGGTTTTTTGGTAAAAGTGCGAGAGTCAAAGGGACCAAATAACAGCGTACGAAGTAAATCTACTTTTTGTAAATAAATCACTGGAAGTTCCTTGGAGCGACTGATTCTTATTTGTTTAAAAACTGTTTTGCCTTTTGGCTCTTAAAGCAGGATCTCTATACGTACTCCTTTCCTTACTTGATTACTTTAGGTTATTTGAAGCTATGTAAATTTAACAGTGATGTATTGGTTTTAAGTGATGCATTCAGATCTGTGTGCCAATTTAAACAAATCAAAAGAAAACTATCGGCTTTCTGCACGTTTCTTATAGTGGGTTGGTGGATCTCGATAAAATATTTTAAGTTTTAAAAAGGTATGAAACGACATTGTTTTCTATCTTACCTCAGCCGAGAAATATTCTCTCTTATTTGATTCCCCTTAAGCTAAAGCAACTCCAGATAGTCTTTAATATCCCATAATCCTTCTTCTGTCATAATTAAGTTTTGTTAACAATTACTGTACTATAGCACAGAAACTAGACTCAAAATTTATTCAACCTCTCCCCGTGTGTCTCGGAAAAATCACTAAACAAGAGGCTCCTGGCAGCCTATACTCATGCGCATGCGTAAGAAAGTTTTATGATATATTTTAAACATGATAAGAAGATGTCCGACATGGCGAAGAGTACTCCTTTCATTCAGTCATCGTTCCTGCAAACCACGTTGTTTACTATTGATTGTTTTGGAAATGAAGGCTGTACCAAAATGAAGGGAATGATTCTTCTAAGTCTTATATATACCAAACGTGAACATTACTAATGTATGTAGGGTTGTAGGAGACGCTGTCGTGACACTAAGTAACGCTCTTTTACCGGAAGTGAGAGTAGCCGGAAGTCACTAAACAGGAAGTGTAGTGGCAAAGCTATGAACCGGAAGTGTAGAATTTAAAATATGCATGCATAAATTTATATGCAAAATCGTAACACAAAAAATAATAAAAATAATAATAACAAGAAAAACGGAGCCGAAACCTTACCTCATGCCGCTTCGCGCATAAGTAAAAACTAATTATCGGTGTTCTAAAAACAATGTCATGTTTGAGTTAAGGTACCTAGTTCAAATTTGACGCAGTTCTGAGCAAAACTCAACCAAATCCTTGTGACCTTGCTCCTTTAAGGACATTCAAGCGGAAATCTTCTAATATTGATTTATATATATATATATATATATATATATATATATATATATATATATATATATATATATATATAAAACTTTTGCTGTGGATAGGTAATACAATGCGTTACTCGTGTCAGAAATGCAAAAAAAAAATAACAATGGGGGGTCATAGACTTCGTTTCGGAGATAAGATATCTGAATATAAAGGCGATCCTAATTTTGAAAAATCGGCCTTCCTTACTCGTTATGGCCTCAATGTCTGTTAATCTAAAACATTGTAAATTGATCTCTAAAGTTATTGACGAGGAAAGGTTCTTACGATTAATGGACTTTTCATGTGTGAAAAACCGATGCGGTGGTGACTTATTTATTTTGCCCTATGGGCATCCGTTTATTGTTCTAAATCTGACAGGCGATCCTAATTTTGAAAAATCGGTCTTCCTTATACTCGTTATGGCCTTTATGTCTGTTAATCTAAAAATATTGTAAATGAATCTCTAAAATGCAACTTTCCATGCCTAATTTTATACGAGTGGGTCTCAAGCAAATTCAACCAATTGGTGACGTCCCTTACGACACGAATTGCGTTGCATTAAGGATGCGCATAAACAATAAGCGCGAACGCCCTTAAACACCTTAGTTAATGCAAGGATTAACTGATAGCTGTAAAGTAAATTCAATAAATCATCGAAAATACAACAGGGACACGCACTAGATGGCCGCTTTGGCAAGATGTCCGTATTTGATAAAGGATGTGTTCTTTGCGAGGAATTTAATGATTCTTTTGATTAAACTTACCTCAAATAGGGCCTACGCAATTTATGGATCAACCAAAGCTTCTGTTTTGTAAAAAATCTGTTTTGCCACGACAGTTAAACCATCCAGGAAGTTATATTGAATAAACAACAGCAGCTGTAACTATTCAATCCGACATCACCCGTGGTTTTGCAGCCAATCTGAGCAGCAGTCAAACTTAATTCAGGAAATTGAGCTAAAAGTAGTATTTACACAGGATCATCAACCATAACATACTCGATGTAACACAAACTTTTGTCGAAGTAAAAAGATACTTTATTTACACAACCGAATCCCTCTTTTATTTTCGTATGTTGCAGTCTCTCCGAATTCCAAAGAAAAGCCATTGCAAAATTATTCATGTAAATATAAGTTTGATTTGCATGACGATTTTACTAATTACGCGTAAGTCATTTACTATGAGATCCTCGATTGTTTTTCCGGTTAAAGGGGCTGTTGCCTATTTTCATTATTTTTAATTTCCACTTTAATCTACTAGCTGTCAATTAACTTATTTGTTTCTTCGTTACGTTTCATAAGAAACAGAACGCGGACTCAGACTTTTGATATTTTGTGTCACTTCGGAAAGCCAAATTAAAAGAGATCGATATTTGCCCGGGTCTACCCCTAAGTTCAAAACTGAAACGTTCACCAACAAAAAAGGTAAAGTCCCACACGAGTCACAGGTCACTCGGCCAGTGTAGTGAGCAATGAATGAATAATTTATTCCTTCCTTTGAAAGGCAAAACCAGTCTCAATGGGCCAATTTTCCTTCCTAGTATATTATTATTCTTTGAATTGAAGGGATAAACCCCCTCCCATAATCATTTAAACTTTCGAGGTTATGTATTAACTATAAACAAAGTTTCTTTAAAGACCGATAATTTTAATGACAATAGCATTCAGCTAAAAAAAATAGTGAATGCAAACACTGCGGTGGTCATATAATATAATTATAACCATACAACCATTTTCGTTGTGTTTTTATCACAACAAAAAGATAATCACGACTGCACCCTATTATGGTGTCCTTGATGATTTTCCTATACCACTAATTCACGAGTAAAAAATCTCTTTAATTTTTTTGTTTATGCTTATATTAACTTCTTATGACGTATTCCTTTAGTTGTTAGTTTAGCATTAAAGAAGGATATCGTTAAGGACTGGAAAGCTACTGTCGTTAAAACTTTGTGCTGGCTTCACTTAGTAGGATTTAATTATTTCAGTTTGAACGAATTTATCGTTGGACCCTAAAAAGTTAGACTGCAAAACAGTCGTTTTTTTCCCGCTGGCTCGCTCGCCTCTGAAGCGTGGATACCCGCGGGCAAAGCGCGCGAGCCCGTAGGGCGTGTGAGGCGAGAAAAAAAAACGACTGTCACCTTTCCATACAACGAATCCGTTCTGACCAGGAGCTCAAAATTATCGCTTAGATGTCAAAAATCGGCAGGTTTCTTTTGCAGGTCACAGGTCACAAATCTAGAGAAACACATTTGGATTGATATTGAAATTGCTCTCCTTTGCTCTCCTTTCAAAAAGCAGTTTCTGGCTCTGTCAGTTGGAATAAAAACCTCTCTCAACTGCACAATGAACGAGTATGCTTGTTAATGTTCAAGTATTTAACTTTGAGGTAAAGATTTCATTTCTTGGGTTTTGTTGAAGAGAAACCTTTCCATTAAGTTGAATGATTCATTCGTCTGAGATGTTAATGTACAAATAAAAGTGTTAGATTTGTCAAAGTGATATTCGTTTTCATGAACATATTGGTATCATCGCAGAAAGCATCGTACCTTATGAAGTCTGAGAAATTTTGACTCATGTATGGAATTGTTCATACTGCTTCGAGAAACCTCGCGAATCAAACCGCCCGGAAGGTTGTCACAAAACAACCATAGCCAGCCCCCAAAGGAGAGCAATTTCAATATCAATCCAAATGTGTTTCTCTAGATTTGTGACCTGCCACATGTCACCTGTCACCTGTCACCTGTCACCTGTGACCTGTAACCTGTAACCTGTGACCTGTGACCTGTGACCTGTGACCTGTAAAAGAAACCTGCCGGTCAAAAATTGCTTGACAGCTCCACCCACATTGTAAATTTGATACTGGCTCGATGTCTTATTTTCGCGTGAAAATATATGGTAGCGTGTCATTGTTGATTTCAACGAGGACTTTTGAGTTTTAGAGTTTTAGAATTTGGGTTGTCCAAAATGTAAGCGTGTTCGGCTGAACCTAAATGTATGTTTGAGGTTCACTAAAGAACCGAAATTCGAATCTTGCTAAAAGAGTTTACAAAAGTAACCACTTGCATCCGTAAGAATTACAAAACAACTAACATGCTGGAGAGTCAAATATTTCAAACCGGATGCATACGTCTGACAATGGAGGTAACTGCCTCAGAATAAACTTTGAGGAGTTTAAAACAAATGCAAGATGCCACTATTCCAATATAGACCGTGACTATCGCATAAGACTTGGATTTTAGACTCTTTAAGCTGTGGTGAAGACACACTATCTCGCGAGTTATGCTAACCGCAGACTTGCGCTCACATTAAATCCCCTGTTAACTCACGGACTGAGAAATGAACTGCAGCGAATAATTCCTATTTAAGCGGCTGCTACTGATCTTGCAACTCTTTCAAAGTGAGCCAAAAAAACTCCATTGTTATGCCAAGAGCTAGCGAACAAACGACGCAAAACTAAATATTCTAAACGGCTCTGTAAAGCGTAAATTTCTCCCGTCAGTATCACAGCTAGAGAATTTTTCCTAAGATTAAAGAAACGACAACATTTAGAACAACAGGCCTGTTATATCTTTATTTTGATCCAAAAGGAAAAATCTCTCAGGCACGTACTTGGGATAGACTTATTCTAAAGCTGCATGTGCTAAAATGCTTTTAGCGACGAGCAGGATTTGTGCTAGGCCTGTCACCTTTTATAATAAGTGATAAGGAGCGACGAAAAAGGACAGTCTTCATCCTTCAACATTGATGTAAACTTCTCGTCTAATACTTGTTCGCAGCAGCATAAACGACCTGCATTTCACAATTCCGAACAGCATTTAACGTCTCTCATTCAAACTTCATTTCGGCTGCAGAAAGGTTGAATTCATTCGACGTTATTTGCTCATCAATGATGCTCTTTGGTGGGCAGATGACAATAATTGTCGGCCGTTCGACCGGTAATGAAGAAGCTGCAGCACTTGGCGAGACCGAATTCTTTGCCAAAACAAACAATTGATAAATTAGGCTTTTTCCAAAGCCGGTTGGTAGCACACCAAAAACATCTTTTCCACTGAGATGCGAACGAACTGTCTCCTTTAGCTCTGATTTTAAGGTTACAGTGTACCTTCACATCGAAAATTTATCGAAAATTTTTTTTTGGCGTCAAAATAAAGTTTACAGAATGAACTTTCATCCAAAAAAAAAATTATCGACAAATAGTGAAAATTGACGGAGAAACGACGGTATAACTTTTGTGGGCGGAGTTTGTTTATGAAGCGATACGTTTTTTTAAGCGCTGTTTTCTCAAAGTTCATTTTTCGCTTGTTGGGGACACTTTAAAAAGCTACAACTCAAAGGAAATTTGTTCGATTTTCCTCAAATTTGGACAGAAGCTAGGCTAACATATAATCAACAAAAACGTATCGGCGATTTTTTTATTTCCGAAAACTTTTTCGTCAAGAGCCATTTCCGTGCGATCATTCCAATTTTTTTCTGCCCTTTTCGAAAATATTCTGTAACTTTTCACTGCAATTGAATATGGGAAATCGCCGACACGTTTTTTTAGCGCTTCGTGTCCGGAAACCCGAGAACAAATCAAATTAGCAACATACAATAATCGCTTTGAGTTATAGCGTTTTAAAGCTGATTCGGACGTTCGAATTAAGACGTCGTAAAAAATTCGACAATTCACTTTATTACCAAATGGTTTCCATATTTAGATAGCCAGCTCTATAAGCTTTAATTTGATATCTGGGTTTAGGTATATTAAGTGTAATCTTAAGACGCTAGAGCTGTTATACTGGAGACACCCCCGAAGGTACACTGTAACCTTAAAACAAATCCCAAATCTCTGGCAAGCGCATCCAGATCCAGGTCTTTCATTTTCCCGCGAAGAGCTCGTTTTACTATGAAATTGACACGGCTTCGAATATCTTCTGATGAGGTGTGATGACATCTTTTTTGACAAGTAGTGTCATTATTCAACCAATGGTAATTTCCCTTTTCTGGAGAAAAGGGAAATTTGAATGAATAGCTCATTTGCATGATGACGTCACGCGCGCTGTGCATTATGGTTGTAGTATAAAGACCGCGAAAGTTAAAAAAAATGGCGGCAACTGATGCGAAAAGTCATGAAAACAAGGACATTCAAAGCCACTCAAAGTCCAAAAATTTCAAGAAGAAAATTGTTTTGACTGAGGACGATGTCCCAGGGGCATCGTTTAAAAATAAGGATCCTCAAATCTTTCATAATGAACAACTTAAACGTTGGTTAAAGTGTCGTGGTGCTAGTGTGGGTGGGAGTCGAAGAGAATTACTGGCAAGGTTTGTAGTTTTGTCAGTATTTTTCTGTCAGTATTTTAAGAGTTAAAGCGAATTTCTTAGGCTCCAGCTGTGTCTTTGACTTTAATAGAATAAAGGATTATCAAATATCTGGCCAGGACAAGAAAATCGTCGATCCGGATGGAGGGATACATCTTCGTAGACTTCGACTTGAGCGCGAGCTGCGATCACAACAAACCAGCGATAATCTTCCCAAGAGAGTTACATGGCCCAGCGATGGTTGGACAATATCCTTGGACGAACAAATGCCTCCGTTTCAGCATTGTTATCTGTTTGCTCATTTAGCCGGAGAAATGGAAAGTAACTCGAAGAAAGTTCGCCGAGGTGCTTTTAAAAGCAAGCGTGAAGGTTACGCTCTATATGAAGCCGGACATGTGCAAAAGGTAAAGTTCAACCACATGACAGATGAACATTTCTGTTTGTTTGGAAGCCGCGTAAAGGCCTCCATGACAAGAAACAAACTATACAGGACAAGAGTACCACTAAGTAAGCAAACGGCTCAGGTGAAGTCTGGGGCATGTAACTGTAAAGCAGGAGCTAATGGTCGATGTAAGCATATTGGCGCATTGCTGTACAAAATACTCGATTTTAATGAAAGCGAAGTGGATGAAATACCACCTGACCTTACGTACACTGAAAGACCACAACAGTGGCACATACCCCGCTCTAATTCTTCAAAGGACGAACTAGTTCTATTGGATGAGTTATTAGTGATTAAGCATAATTATGAGGCCGATAAAACGAGGAAGAAAAACGAGGTAAGGACTCAGAGAAAAGTGGAAAAGCAAATGTACGACGCTGCACCCTCTTTTGCCAGAAAAATCAATGAACATCAAATAAAACAGTTTTCTGAGCACTTGAAAGCAGCAAAAACAAAGAACCGACCAATGCTTA